>JASVEL010009974.1:0-322249 GCA_032618575.1 Nicotiana noctiflora
GTGCATAACTTGGAAAAGGTGCATATTTAGGTTATTGTTGAACAACACCATACCTAAATTATTAGAGGAATCTATAATTACGAGTTTAATGGTGGGATTAGGAATAATGAAACCTTAGGTGCAATCTAAAGTAAACTGTGATAATTAAAGCAAGCTATGGTAGCTCGGAAGAGTGTAATAGTAAATTATTGTAATTACTCGGGAGAGTTTTACGGTAAAATTATTGTTCTTGATTGATAGAGATATTGACAAATTTGTATGAGCATAAATAGAAGGGATTCCATCAATAGGGGAAATCATCACCTTAGTCTTCCTCATTCTTGTTTACAACACATTCAGTTATTATTTCAGTTAATTAGTTCTTTGCAAAAGTAATTATTTGAAACCACTCAAAGAGATATTTGAATATTTGAGAAACTGATTCGGAAGTTTGTTGGGTTTTGAAGGTTGTAGTTGGTAGGTTAACTCTCTGGGGATTCGACCCCGTGTGTAATACTATGGTATATTTGCTGCGATTGCATTGCCCTTTTTATAAGGAATAGTTGGGCGTGATCAGTACATACTAATATTACCTGTATGAACAATCTAGACTATCTACCCTACTACCTTAATCATTGATCTCCACACTTTTCTATTAAGAGTCATGTCCTCAGTCAACTGAAATTGTGCCTATAAATCATCTCAATGATATTAAAATAAAAAGTTAAAGTTATATTATCTTTAATATAAAATAATATTATTCTTTCTGTGACAAATTGAAAAGAAAATTGTATTGCATAAATTGAAATAAATGAAATAAAAAAAATTATCTTAAACATGTCATGATACTTTTACGACTATAAAAGTATATCATCAAACATAATATTGATAATATAAAATTAACGTGCTTTCCAATACGAAAAAATATTTTTTTTAACGAACTAATTAACAAATCATCACAAAAAATGGAACCGAGAAATACATGATTATTTAAAATACAATACTTGAATGATGCTACTTATCGATCGACAAATACTGTGTTATTGAAGGCTTAAATGGTCCAGCGCTTGTCTATAATCATACAATGTAATAGACAAATTTATAAGCTTACTTTGAATTTTTTGTTACTGCTGAGATGCATATCGTTGTTAGAAAAAAAAATATAGCAAATTTTTGGGTGATTTTATAGTGAAATAATTTATAAGAGCATATTTATTTTGAATATGTTAGCCTCGAAGATTTTATTGTACCCAAGTGAAAAATATATCTGATCTCAAATATGTTGTGGCCAAAATATTATACAGCTGCAAATAAGCAAAAAATATTCTTTTAATTAAATATAATTAAATTTTTTTTTTTGAAATAAGAAAAATTTCTAACCGGAATAATTTTGGAAAAAATTACACGGTAGATCAAATCGGAGGATTTTTTACCGGTTTAAGCTCATATTTTGGTTTGTTATCCGAAATGACTCATAGGATAAAAGCTTTTAAATAATAGCAGCTCGCTGAATTAAGTAAACTTTATTCTCGCACATTATATATATATTCTTTAAGACGAGTGTCTATAAAAAATAATCTTTTTTCCCAGAGGCAAAGCCACATGGTCATAAGGGTAGTCAACTGACCACCCTTTGTTGAAAAATTATGATGTGTATATAGGTAAAATATTATACTACATATTGAATACCTTATGTCGGAAATTTTTTCACTTCTTTCAAATTTAAACATACTTGAAGAAATTTTAAGCTTCACCACTATTTCTACCTATTCAAGATAGGAATATGGTCTATGTTAATACTATCCTCCACAAATCACAGTTGTGGAATTTATCGTTGTGATTTCTCGCACATTGTATCTTGGTCATGGACACAAAAGCCCATGATAAATCACGAGGAATGCTGCATGATCTGAGCATATTTTTGGACTCAACTACGTAGCAACCATTTGGGCTTAGTCAAAAGCAGCTTGTTGGGCCGAGTCTAGTTGCTCTTAGAATAAGAGAAAATTACACAATTTACCTATGAGGCACAAACTAATTACCCGATTTTACCCATTTAAAAATTATTTCCAATTTCTACCTATTTGATCCAAATTTATTTCCCGCTACCCATTTTTCGTTCTCCCTTAAATTTGTTTTACTCAACATACCAAATTGTGCATTTCCCTTTTAATAAAAGTCCCTAGCTTTCTCTTTGTGAGAAAGTACAGAATCCATTCAATAATCCAATAAGCTATATTTGCTCATGTTGTGGTGCATATTTACCTTTACATTTGAAGTACATAATATTAATACATCAAGCTTCACTTTTGCAAGCTTACTTATTAGCTATTACGATTTGATAACTAAATAATTTGGTTTTTTTTAACAATTTTAAGTAGCATATACGATTACTTAGTTCCTCAAATCTAATGAACACCCATAAATGTTGGTGCTATGAAATATTACTTATAGTACCACGGAGTAAGCTTCACATATTTGAATTTTTTGGTGTATCTAAATATCCACCATTGTTGGGCTTAAAGCTTGAATTGTAAAATTTTTATTTTATATTTTTATTGCTTAATCCAAAGTCGGTGTTATTAAATATTGCTTATAATGTCTTTCGGAAGTTCATACTAAAATCTGATCGCATTTGAAGCTAATTTGGGGTGATTGAGATAACAAATTTCTACTGAAAATCGAAGAACACAATTACCCAACAGTATACCATTACGGTAAATCATATTCTATGGGAGTATAAAGCTATACTATAATAATATATTATTGTAGTATACAATATACTATAACGGTATACCATAATAATTGAAGAAGAAAATAGATATCCAACAGTATACTGCTACGGTTTAAAATATACTGTAGGAGTATATAGCTATATTGCAACACTATACTGTTATAATATACAATATACAGCAATGATATGATATAAAATATAATATACTGCAACAATATGATGTAATAGTATACAATATACATAATAGTATACCTCGTTTGTTATTCGTTGAATCATCTATGTGCTATTGTGCAAAGCTAAAGTCATGATTATAGTAATATTATACTGTTATAGTATAAAATATACTATAACATTATACCGTAATAAATAAGCCATTTTTATTTTTTTAAAATTTTTTTCTACTAGGTTCTACTGAATATTTTCTTAAATGGATTTTTTATGGAGTTCCATGAAGATAATACTCATTACATAAGAAGTAGGTGAAAAAAGTCATAAAATAGCAATATACCTATTTTGTATATTTATATGTAATTTTGGTATATATCGTGACAAATATTTTATAATTATATTAAATACTAATATGTCGTTTTATTACTAATGTACCATTTTATTATAATTTGAGGCCTTGTGCCTACCTGTAGTATCCCTAAGGGATAGTGTATATGTGATAGCTATACTTGCTTAATCACTGATCTCAGTCCTGGAATTTGGAATCACAATATTGAAATGCTAAGTCACTGATTTTGCATAAATTAAATAAAAGTTAAAGTATTTTCATAAATTATGAACTGGAATCTGGAAAATAGTACATTGAGATGTTTTGTTACTTATTTGATTATTGTGGACTAAGGATGGATCGGGCTGCACGCCGCAGCGGTTATTATGATATGAGGATCGGGCTGCACACCGCAGCGGTATTTGCGCTTGGGTTGTAGGATCCCCCCCCCCCCCCCCCCGGAGTGTGTACACACCCCTAGTGAGCGTCGTCGACGTAAAATGGGTCGGGCTACACGCCGTAGCGGTTATGTGCATTGCATTACATCTTTATTTGTTGAATTATTCTGTGGTAGCTGAATTGTATTGTTGATGCTAGTTCGTATGAGATTCGGACGGTAGTTTAGCTTCATATTGTGGTATTCTGTGGATTTCCTACTTTCAGTTGCTTATATATAGTTATTACTCACTGAGTACTTAGTACTCACCCCTACTCCCTGCACCTTTGTGTGCAGATTCAGGTACACAAGAGGGATAGGCGAGCACTCCAGCTTTTATTTGTAATGACCCGACCAGTCGTTTTAGAAAATTATGCCCCAATCCCCAATTTAACTGTTCCCCTAAGTTCATTTCTGCTATTGTGGTTTGCCGGGAGAGTCGGTTCTGAAATTTGGAGTATTTTGGGACACTTAGTCCCTAAATGAGAGCTTTAAAGTTAGAAAATGGCCTGTAGCCGGAACAATGTTAAGACAACCTCAGAATGGAAATTTGATGGTTCCATTAGCTCCGTTAGGTGATTTCGGGGTTGGGAGCGTGTTCGGAATGTATTTTGGAGGTCCGTAGCTCAATTAGGCTTGAAATGCCGAAGTTTGAAATTTTGGCGAATCCGAACGTTAGGTGAGATTTTGATCCGGGGGTCAGAATGGAATTTCGACAATTTCTGTAGCTTCGTTATGTGATTTTGGATATGTCCGCAAATTTTCAGGTCATTCGGACGTCGTTTGTTCGGGTTTTTGATTGAATGTTAGTTTCAAAAGTTTTGAAGAAACTTAGGCTTGAATCCGTGTGTAATTGGTGATTTTGATGTTTAGGATGGTGTTTTTATGATTGGAACAAGTTCATATCATATTTTAGAGTATGTTGGTGGTTTTCGTTGGGGTCCCGGGGGCCTCGGGACGATTTCGGATGCCTAACGGGTCATTTTTGGAAGTTTTTGGACTGCTGTTCTGGTATCTGGTATTGTTCTTCGCGTTCACGAGGGTCCTATCGCGTTTGCAAAGAAGAATTTGGCCTCTAAGACTTTGTTCTTCGCGTTCGCGATGGAGGTATCGCGTTCGCGAAGAAGGATTTTCCATCAGGGACTTTGTTCTTCGCGGTCGCGAAGAGTCCCTCGCGTTCGCGAAGAAGGATTTTTCTGTCGCACGGGCCCTACTTCAGAAGCTCATATCTATTTATCTACAAAGAATTTTGAGGTGATTCAAAAATAAAAGTTGTAGCACTTTGAATCTAGTTTTCATAAACATATTATAATAGTCATTTGTTGTTATGTGTAAAAAGTTATGACCATTGCAATAGAGGCTATCCTAGCAAAGTTGGAAAATATATTTTTGGGAGTTTGTTCTTCGCGAACGCGAGAGAAGGACCGCGAACGCGAAGAACAAATACCTGGGCAGCAGAATAAAGTTCAAACTTTGTCCCATTTGCCATTTTTGACGATTTGGAGCTCGGGTAAGGCGATTTTTCGGGAGATTTTTGGAGAAATCAAAAGGGTAAGTACTATTAACTCAATTTTGGTTGTATAGCTCGAATCTAATGCAAGTTTTAGTCTTTAATTTGAGAATTTTTGTTAAAAATGGTAGAAAACCCTCTTGGATAGTATCAAGGATTTGATGGGCCATTTGTGGTCCGATTTGGGTGTTCTTGGTATGGTTAGACTCGTGTTGAGATAAGGAATCCGAAAATGTAACTTTCGTAATTTTTCGAGAAGCGTACCAAAAGTCGGGTTTTGGCAACTTTGTGGTTTGGGTGTAATTCGATTGTTTTGATTGGGTAATGCCCAATTGGCCTATTTTGATGTGATTCCATTGATTTTTATCAGATATTACACCTGTGGAGGCCGGCATTCGCGGCAATAGAGTTATTTCTTAGCGGTTTTGTACCGGAATTGAGGTAAGTGGCTTGTCTAACCTCGTGTGGGGGAACCTTTACCCCTAGAATATTATGTGATAGTTTAAATGCCTTGTACGTGAGGTGACAATCGTGTACATGCGCTAGTTGTTGTAACTCACTTTAATTAAATTGTCCAATCCGTGATATTTCTGTTATTAGATTATTAAGTTGTGACATTTACCTGGTATTCGTTAGGGAAGCATGATTAGGTAGGATTTATCTGTCTAATTGCCTAATTGTCCTACTTGAACTACTTGATAATTGTTGGCACCAGTCCTCGGTGAAGTTATAGTTAAGCGTATTATGTTTTCTGTGTGCGTTTTCTTTATTTGTTGTGTTGGTGGACTGTGGGTTCAATTCCCGGAGATCCCAGGGCTGTGGGTTCAATTCCCAGAGACCCAGATTTGCTATTGTTTGTGGACTGCGGGTTCAATTCCCGGAGATCCAAGGGCTGCGGGTTCGATTCTCGGAGACCCGGAGTTTATTGATATATTATTGAGATATGGACTACGGGTTCGATTCCCTGAGATCCTGAGATCATTGAGATACACCGTGAGGTATTGAGGCATGGGCTGCGGGTTCGATTCCCGTAGACCCAGAGATACCGTTATTGGGTCTGCGGGTTAAATTCCCGTAGCTCCTGGACTATTGATTATAGAATGAGACTGTGGGTTCAATTCCCACAGGTCCTGGACTTGTTAATTGAATTTGTTACTTGTTGTTAACTTAATTGTAGACGGCTGTAGTAATCGTTTTATTGTTGTTATTTCGGGATTATTATCATTTAAACTGCTTATTATTATTATCATCATCTTGTAATTGTTTTCTCTCAGTAGGGCCCTGACCTTCCTCGTCACTACTCCATCGAGGTTAGGCTTGGCACTTACTGAGTACCGCCGTGGTGTACTCATGCTACTCTTCTGCACACTTTTGTTGTGCAGATCCAGGTACATCAGGACAGCCTCACATCAGGTGATTTAGCAGCGCTTTTGGGAGACCTCGAGGTATGATCTGCTACGTCCGCGGATCCGGAGGCCTTCCTTCTATTCTATTGCTAGTAGATGTTTTTCCTTCATTCCGTTGTTAGATACTCCTTATACATAGAGCTACGGTTGTATGTTCTCTTTTAGTCTGTGCTACCCGTGGGATTCCGGGTCTTGGTGGTGTTTTATACAGTGTGTTTGACGGGTGTATGTGCCAAGCGGCGTGGATTACATCTCCTTTTTATATTATTTTCCGCTATTTCTTATATAATATTTATAAACTGGTATATTCCGCAACGTGTTAGGCTTACCTAGTCGTGGGGACTAGGTGCCGTCACGACATGTTCACAATTGGTGAACTAGGGTCGTGACAAGTTGGTATCAGAGCTCTAGGTTCATAGGAGTCACGGGACACGGACCGGTTACTTAGAGTCTCGCTGATCGATACGGAGACGTCTGTATTTATCTACGAGGGGCTATGTAACTGTTTAGGAAACTCTTCATTTCTTTTGGATTCCTTGTCGTGCGACATTTTTGGCATCAAAATCTAAACTATTGCTTTCTATTCTCTCACAGATGGTGAGGACACGAGCTACTCGCGACGATCAGGTACCCGCGCCCCCTGTTGCCACCGTCAAAGGCCGGGGCCAAGGTAGAGGATGAGGACGCGCCCAAGGTGCAGCCACAGCACCCGCGCGCGCTGCCGCCGAGGTGCCACCGGTGGATCAGGTTGGAGCGCAGGCACCTGGTACACCGACTACAGTTGCTACTACTCCAGCACTCCAGGAGACCCTGGCCCAGTTCATGAGCATGTACACTACTTTAGCTCAGGCAGGTTGCTTCCTCTCACTACAGCTACATCACAGGCCGGGGGAGGGGCCCAAACTCCCGCAGCCGCTACACTTGAGCAGTGAGTGCCAGTGGGACAGGTTCCCGAGATTATTGTTATGCCTCCTGCCGCCCCAGCATAGCCCGGAGGTGGGCCAGCTGCCTCCGAGGATGAGCAACGTAGATTGGAGAGGTTCAAGAAATATGATCCTCCAGTGTTCAGCGGTCTGGCTACAGATGATGCATTGGGTTTTCTGGAGGGGTGTCACCGTATTCTTCGTACCATGGGGATAGTGGAGACCGGCGGGGTTTCCTTAACTACTTTTCAGCTTCGTGGGGCCGCTTATGATTGGTGGCGCACGTATGAGTTGGATAGTCCAGAGGAGTCTGCTTCATTGACTTGGACGCAGTTTTCGGATCTATTTTTGAGAGAGTTTGTTCCACAGAGCCTTAGGGATTCTTGGCGCTCGGAGTTTGAGCGGTAGCGATAGGGCTCCATGTCGGTATCGGAGTATGCTATCGGTTTCACCCGTCTAGCCAGGCATGCACCTGCTTTTGTAGCCACGGTCCGGGAAAGGGTGCAGAGATTTATTGAGGGCCTGATTCCGCCTATCCGATCCAGCATGGCCAGAGAGCCGGAGACAGATATATCTTATCAGCAGGCAGTTAGCATTGCCAGAAGGATCGAGAGTATGGTCCCTAGAGAGCGGGTAGAGAGAGAGGCCAAGAGGTCTCGTGAGTCGGGCGATTTCTCTGGTGCCCGCACTTCAGCAGCCGGTCGATTTGGCAGGGGTTATTCCGGCTGACCAGTTCACTCAGCATTGCCCATAGCCGGTAGTACTCCAGGTCTTCCATCACCTCAGGAGCCTTATTATGCTCCCCCAGTTTCCAGTGCACCTCCTGCGCGGGGTCCTTCCAGGGGTCAGACTAGTGGGGGTGAGGCCGGTCAGTCACAGCCACCGCGTCCTCCCAGAGCTTGTTTTGAGTGCGGGGATACTCGCCACCTGGTTAGGGAGTGCCCCAGGCGTAGGAGGGGAGCACCTCATCAGTCTTCGCAGCCTCAGCGTAGTTCTCAGGGCCAGCAGGCTATCATTCCAGCTCCAGCTGCCACTCCACCTGCCCAGCCAGCCAGGGGCGGGGGTCAGGGTTCTAGAGGCCGCCCTCGAGAGGGGGGACATGCCAGATTCTATGCTATTCCTGATCGCGCTACGGCTGTTGCATCTAATTCTATTATCACAGGTATTATTCTGGTTAGTCACGGGGAGGCATCGGTTCTATTCGACCCTGGTTCCACTTTTTCATATGTGTCCTCTTACTTTGCTTCTCATCTGGGTGTGCCTCGGGATTCTTTGAGTGCCCCCATTTATGTTTCCACTCCGGTGGGTGATTCTTTGGTCGTGGACCGTGTATATCGGTCGTGTTTGGTTACCATTTGTGATTTTGAGACCAGAGCGGATCTATTGTTGCTCGGGATGGTCGATTTTGATATTATGTTGGGCATGGACTGGTTTTCGCCCCATTATGCTATTCTTGATTGTCACGCCAAGACCGTGACGCTAGCTATGCCGGGCATTCCACGTATTGAGTGGAGTGGTACTCTAGATCACACCCCTAGCCGTGTTATTTCTTTTCTCAGAGCTCAGCGTATGGTTGAGAAGGGGTGTGCTGCTTATCCAGCCTATGTGCGGGACGTCAGTATTGACACTCCTTCTATTGATTCTGTTCCAGTGGTACATGATTTCGCTAATGTATTTCCAGCTGATCTCCCGGGCATGCCGCCCGACAGAGATATTGATTTTGCTATTGATTTGTTGCGGGCACTCGGCCCATTTCTATTCCACCGTACCGTATGGCTCCTCCTGTGTTGAAGAAGTTGAAGGATTAGTTATAGGAGTTATTGGGCAAGGGTTTCATTCGACCCAGTGTTTCGCCTTGGGGTGCTCCTGTGTTGTTTGTGAAGAAGAAGGACGGTTCTATGCGTATGTGTATTGACTATCGTCAGTTGAACAAGGTTACAGTGAAGAACCGGTATCCTTTGCCCCGTATTGATGATTTATTTGACCAGCTACAGGGTGCACAGGTGTTTTCTAAGATTGATTTGCGCTCTGGGTATCACCAGCTGAAGATTCGGGAGCCAGATATCCCGAAGACTGCCTTCAGGACCCGGTATGGTCACTATGAGTTCCTCGTGATGTCTTTTGGGTCGACTAATGCCCCAGCAGCATTTATGCATTTGATGCACAGTGTGTTCAGGCCTTATCTGGACTCGTTCGTGATTGTCTTCATTGATGATATTCTAGTATATTCCCGGAGCCGGGAAGAGCACGAGCAGCATTTGAGGATAGTGCTTCAGATTCTGAGGGAGAAGCAGCTTTATGCCAAGTTCTCTAAATGTGAATTTTGGTTGAGTTCGGTGGCATTTTTGGGCCACGTGGTGTCGAGTGATGGTATTCGAGTAGATCCGAGGAAGGTGGAGGCCGTGCAGAGTTGGCCCAGACCCTCCTCCGCTACTGAGATTCGCAGTTTCCTTGGTTTGGCGGGCTATTACCGTCGTTTCGTAGAGGGTTCTCTTCGATTGCAGCACCTATGACTAGATTGACCCAAAAGGGTGCCCCTTTTCAGTGGACAGACGAGTGTGAGGCGAGCTTTCGTGAGGCGAGCTTCTTTGACTTCGGCCCCTATATTGATGTTGCCTACGGGTTCGGGGTCCTATACTCTATATTGTGATGCCTCACGAGTTGGACTTGATGCGGTATTGATGCAGGATGGTAGGGTGATTGCCTACGCGTCCAGATAGCTGAAGGTGCATGAGAAGAACTACCATGTTCACAATCTGGAGCTAGCTGTCATTGTTCACGCCATGAAGATTTGGCGTCATTACTTGTATGGGGTTCCTTGTGAGATCTACACCGATCACCGGAGCTTGCAGCACTTGCTTAAGCAGAAGGACCTGAATATGCGTCAGAGGAGATGGTTGGAACTACTGAAGGACTATGATATTACTATTCTCTATCATCCGGGCAAGGCTAATGTGGTTGCTGATGCCTCGAGTCGTCGGGCAGAGAGTTTGGGGAGTTTAGCATATCTACCAGCTTCGGAGAGGCCTATGGCGATGGATGTTCAGGCTTTGGCCAGGCAGTTTGTTAGATTGGATCTTTTGGAGCCCAACCGGGTTCTAGCCTATGTGGTTTCTCGGTCTTCTCTATTTGATCGCATCAGGGAGCGTCAGTTCGACGACCCTCATTTGCTTGTCCTTTAGGATAGAGTTCGGCGTGGTGATGCTCGAGATGTTACCATTGGGGATGATGGAGTTCTGAGGATGCAGGGGCGTATCTGTGTGCCCAATGTAGATGATCTTCGAGAGCTGATTCTAGCAGAGGCCCACAGCTTCGCGGTATTCCATCCATCCGGGAGCCGCAAAGATGTATCAGGACTTGAAACAGCATTACTGGTGGAGGCGGATGAAGAGGGATATAGTTGATTATGTTTCCGGATGCCTCAACTGCCAGCAGGTGAAGTATGAGCATCAGCGTCCGGGTGGATTGATGCAGCGAATTGAGATTCCCGAATGGAAATGGGAGCGCATGACCATGGACTTTGTATCTGAGCTTCCACGGACCGTTAGGAAGTTTGATTCCATTTGGGTTATTGTGGATCGGCTGACCAAGTCCGCCCATTTTATACCGGTGAGCACTACTTATTCATCGGAGCGGCTGGCGGAGATCTATATCAAGGAGATAGTTCGGCTGCATGGTATTCCAGTTTCCATCATTTCAGATAGAGGCACTCAGTTCACTTCACGGTTCTGGAGAGCTGTACAGCAGGAGTTAGGTACTCGGGTGGAGCCGAGCACATCATTTCACCCCTAGACTGATGGGCAGTCCGAGCGCACTATTCAAATTTTGGAGGATATGCTCCGTGCGTGCGTGATTGAGTTTGGAGGTTCATGGGATCACTTATTGCCACTAGCGGAGTTTGCTTATAACAACAGCTACCAGTCTAGTATTCAGATGGCACCGTATGAGGCCCTATATGGTAGGAGGTGCAGGTCTCCCGTGGGTTGGTTCGAGCCGGGCGAGGCCAGGCTGCTAGGTACTGATATGGTTCAGGATGCTATGGACAAGGTCAAGGTGATTCAGGACAGACTTCGTGCAGCCCAGTCTAGACAGAAGAGTTATGCGGACAAGAAGGTTCGCGATGTGGCTTTTATGGTTGGTGAGCGGGTTCTGCTTCGAGTCTCGCCCATGAAGGGCGTTATGAGGTTTGGGAAGAAAGAAAAGCTGAGTCCTAGGTTTATTGGCCCTTTTGAGATTTTGAGGCGTGTTGGGGAGGTTGCTTATGAGTTGGCCTTACCTCCCAGTCTAGCCGGAGTTCACCCCGTATTTCATGTCTCCATGCTCCGGAGATACCATGGTGACCCATCGCATGTGTTGGATTTCACTTCTGTTCAGCTAGACAAGGATCTGTCTTATGTTGAGGAGCCAGTAGCCATTCTAGACAGGCAGGTCAGAAAGCTAAGGTCAAAGAACATCGCTTCGGTAAAGGTTCAGTGGCGGGGCCGGCCGGTCGAGGAGGCGACTTGGGAGACCGAGCAGGATATGCGCAGCCAGTACCCTCATCTTTTCACTACTCCAGGTATGTTTTCTATGCTTGTTCGAGGACGAACGAATCTTTTAAGGGTGGGAAGACGTAACGACCCGACTGGTCGTTTTAGAAAATTATGCCCCAATCCCCAATTTAACTGTTCCCCTAAGTTCATTTCTGCTATTGTGGTTTGCCGGGAGAGTCGGTTCGAAATTTGGAGTATTTTGGGACACTTAGTCCCTAAATGAGAGCTTTGAAGTTAGAAAATGGCCCGTAGCTGGAACAATGTTAAGACAACCTTGGAACGGAAATTCGATGGTTCCATTAGCTCCGTTAGGTGATTTCGGGGTTGGGAGCGTGTTCGGAATGTATTTTGGAGGTCCGTAGCTCAATTAGGCTTGAAATGCCGAAGTTTGAAATTTTAGCGAATCCGAACATTAGGTGAGATTTTGATCCGGGGGTCGGAATGGAATTCCGACAATTTCTGTAGCTTCGTTATGTGATTTTGGATATGTCCGCAAATTTTCAGGTCATTCGGACGTCATTTGTTCGGGTTTTTGATTGAATGTTAGTTTCAAATGTTTTGAAGAAACTTAGGCTTGAATCCATGTGTAATTGGTGATTTTGATGTTTAGAATGGTGCTTTTATGATTGGAACAAGTTCGTATCATGTTTTGGAGTATGTTGGTCGTTTTCGTTGGGGTCCCGGGGGCCTCGGGACGATTTCGGATGCCTAACGGGTCATTTTTGGAAGTTTTTGGACTGCTGTTCTGGTATCTGGTATTCTTCTTCGCGTTCGCGAGGGTCCTATCGCGTTCGCGAAGAAGAATTTGGCCTCTAAGACTTTGTTCTTCGCGTTCGCAATGGATGTATCGCGTTCGCGAAGAAGGATTTTCCATCAGGGACTTTGTTCTTCGCGTTCGCGAAGAGTCCCTCGCGTTCGCAAAGAAGGATTTTTCTGTCGCACAGGCCCTACTTCGGAAGCTCACATCTTTTTATCTACAAGGAATTGTGAGGTAATGCAAAATCCAAAGTTGTAGCTCTTTGAATCTAGTTTTCAGAAACATATTATAATAGTCATTTGGAGTTATGTGTAAAAAGTTAAGACCATTGCAATAGAGGCTGTCCGAGCAAAGTTGGAAAATGTATTTTTGGGAGTTTGTTCTTCGCGAACGCGAGAGAAGGACCGCGAACGCGAAGAACAAATACCTGGGCAGCAGAATAAAGTTCAAACTTCGTCCCATTTGCCATTTTTGACGATTTGGAGCTCGGGTAAGGCGTTTTTTCGGGAGATTTTTGGAGAAATCAAAAGGGTAAGTACTCTTAACTCAATTTTGGTTGTATAGCTCGAATCTAATGCAAGTTTTAGTCTTTAATTTGAGAATTTTTGTTAAAAATGGTAGAAAACCCTCTTGGATAGAATCAAAGATTTGATGGGCCATTTGTGGTCCGATTTGGGTGTTCTTGTTATGGTTAGACTCGTGTTGAGATAAGGAATCTGAAAATGTAACTTTCGTAATTTTTCGAGAAGCGTACTGAAAGTCGGGTTTTGGCAACTTTGTGGTTTGGGTGTAATTCGATTGTTTTGATTGGGTAATGCTCAATTGGCCTATTTTGATGTGATTCCATTGATTTTTATCAGATATTACACCTGTGGAGGCCGACATTCGCAGCAAGAGAGTTATTTCTTAGCGGTTTTGTACCGAAATTGATGTAAGTGGCTTGTCTAACCTCGTGTGGGGGAACCTTTACCCCTAGAATATTATGTGATAGTTCAAATGCCTTGTACGCGAGGTGACGAGCGTGTACATGCACTAGTTGTTGTAACTCACTTTAATTAAATTGTCCAATCCGTGATATTTCTGTTCTTAGATTATTAAGTTGTGACATTTACCTGGTATTCGTTAGGGAAGCATGATTAGGTAGGATTTATCTGTCTAATTGCCTAATTGTCCTACTTGAACTACTTGATAATTGTTGGCACCAGTCCTCGGTGAAGTTATAGTTAAGCATATTATGTTTTCTGTGTGCGTTTTCTTTATTTGTTTGTGTTGGTGGACTGGGGGTTCAATTCCCGAAGATCCCGGGGCTGTGGGTTCGATTCCGAGAGACCCAAAATGGTATTGTTTGTGGACTGTGGGTTCGATTCCCAGAGATCCAAGGGTTGCGGGTTCGATTCCCGGAGACCCGGAGTTTATTGATATATTATTGAGATACGGACTGCGGGTTCGATTTCCGGAGATCCTGAGATCATTGAGATACACCGTGAGGTATTGAGGCACGGGCTGCGGGTTCGATTTCCGTAAACCCAGAGATACCGTTGTTGGGTCTGCGGGTTAAATTCATGTAGCTCCTGGACTATTGATTATAGAATGAGATTGTGGGTTCAATTCCCACAGGTCCTGGACTTGTTACTTGTTGTTAACTTAATTGTAGACGGCTGTAGTAATCATTTTATTGTTGCTATTTCGGATTTATTATTATTTGAGCTGCTTATTATTGTTATTGTCTTTTTGTTATTGTTCTCTCAGTAGGGCCACGACCTTCCTCGTCACTACTCCATCGAGGTTAGGCTTGGCACTTACTGAGTACCGCCGTGGTGTACTCATGCTACTCTTCTGCACACTTTTGTTGTGCGGATCCAGGTACATCAGGACAGGCTCACACCAGGTGATTCAGCAGCGCTTTGGGAGACCTCGAGGTATGATCTGCTACGTCCGCGGATCTGGAGGCCTTCCTTCTATTCTAGTGCTAGTAGATGTTTTTCCTTCATTCCGTTGTTAGATACTCCTTATACATAGAGCTACAGTTGTATGTTCTCTTTTAGTCTGTGTTACCCGTGGGATTCCGGGTCTTGGTGGTGTTTTATACAGTGTGTTTGACGGGTGTATGTGCCAAGCGGCGTGGATTACATCTCCTTTTTATATTATTTTCCGCTATTTCTTATTTAATGTTTATAAACTGGTATATTCCGCAACGTGTTAGGCTTACCTAGTCGTGGGGACTGGGTGCCGTCATGACATGTTCACGATTGGTGAACTAGGGTCGTGACATTATTAGTATTTATCCGAGTTGCTGAGGTAGTTGTTAGTGTTCGCAGGACCTGGCTTCTCTTCTTATTCTAGTTTTCCTTTGTATAGACATTCTTCACACTTGAGTATTTGGTTTAGATATTGTTATATGATCATATTTAGAGGCTCTAGACTCGTGACCCTAGATATTTGGGTGGTTATTCAGTTTAGCTTTATTGTTGATAATAATTTCCAGGTATTTGATTTAAGCTTCATGTTCGGGATGAGAGGGTAAATGGTCGGGCTTGCCTAGCAGTTGTGTTGGGCGCCATCACGATCGGGATTTGGGTCATGACAGAGGCGAAAAATGACTTCCATGCCAAGGCCACCAAGGCATGGCTGCATGAAATTTTGATAGACAGGATGGCACATCGGGCAGAGAAGTCTGACATGTATGAGGAGATACGGCGCAGTGAAATGGAGTTCTTATTCCAAGAACCTGCTCTTGTCAAAAAAATGCTAGTGTAGGAGTTCTGTGCCAACGCAACCTACAGTATGGCTAGAGAGGCCTTCGTGCGAGGTAGAGGTATATATGCCAAGATGCCCAGTATCAGTCAGGCCTTGAGATTGCCTGCTTATAGCAGTGACGTGAATTATTACCACGACAGGCCTGGTGTCACTTGGGACATCATGATTGGGACCTTATGCGTAGGTGGACGTCCTTTGTGGATTAATGAAAAAATCACACTTAATTCCACCTCTTTTATGCATCTAGCCAAATGTTGGTTCACTGTGGTCTGTAACCGTTTCTTCTCCTCCAGTAACACTACTGATGTGAATTTTAATAGGGCAGTGTTGACTTGGTGCTTTGTCACCCAAAAAGACTTTGACGTTGCCCGTCTTATTAGTGATGAAATGATGTTGAGGGGACCCCTTAAGTCCAAGGGATTCTATTTTCCTTCATTGGTCACTACTCTTTGCCTCGCCCACAACACACCTATATTACCTACTGATGGCGATCTGCCAAGAAAGCTCCATTTAAAGCTTCAGGTATTCAGATTGGCCGAGGCAACGACTCAATTGATATTGATGATGATGATGATGACCCAGTCCCGGTTGTCCAGTCCGGGAGGTCTATTGACTCTGCAGGTCCATCTAGGCAAGCTCATTCTGGATCTGGCCTATCCCGTTCCCAGTCCACCATACCTATGCTTTGGTCTTTGGAGGAAGAAGTTGCGGATCTACGCACTTCTATGGACGGCCTGTACACTCGTATGGATGTGATGTCACATCGACACTCCAGGTCAGATAGCCGCTTCATGGCATGGTTCAGAGCATTGGGTCGAACATGCAACGTCGACCCAGCCACAGTCTTTGACTCAGATTGAGTCTCGGGGAAGTCTTCTAACCCTTCTATTCTTTTATTTGTTTTATATGACATGAGGACATGCCATGATTTTAAGTGTGGGGTGGGAGACTTACTCTTTAGTGTATGTGTACATTGTATAATTTAGTTGTATAGTATATTAGCTGGCTTGGCCCGATGATTGACACTTGTCGACGTGTTTCTTAACGGTCAAAGTCGGAGTAAAAAAAATTCAAATATATTAGTAGAGGACTCTTCCTGATGACAGACTACTTGGACAGTACTCTTGAGGGAAGTAGTCCATGGTGGAATTTTTGTTTATATCTTTTCTTTTTCTTAGGTAGTGTATTACCTCCCCCTTGGTTTTTCTTTTGGCCACAGTCCTTTTCCAAAGGGTTTTTATTGAATCGGGTTAGGTAGATTTTTCTTTTCTTTAAGATTAATGGGTGAAGGTTAATATGTAACCCCAAGTATGCATACTAGCAAAATTAAAATGAACTTGAGAGTGTATTATCTAAGCTTGACTGTAGATTCTATGATATGCCTTAAATTGCACAGTATAGCTTACTTGAACATTTGTATGACTTTGTAGATGAACCTAACTCAGAATGAGTTTCATGCTAAGTGTGTGTGAGATTTTTTACTTGCATTATATGTTTACACATGATACCTAGAACTTGCCCTATGTGTGTGCAAAGAGAAATAAAAGTTATTTAGTTATAGATATGATAGAGGCATTTCTTTGTGCAACCCCATAAACAAAAAAAACTGTGAATCCACATGTACATAATATCTTAGTTAACCCCTTTGAGCCTTAATCTTGTTCTTGGATAATCCTATAATGTTCACAAAATAGATGTTGTACGTTTTTGTACCTTACCTCCTATAAGCACTCGAATTGTAATGAACATGCAAAAGTAAAAGTGTGGGGTGAGGGAAAATTAAAAAAGGGAAATCAAGAATGAATGCTAGAGTTGGTGAACTGGCAGTTATACAGTAAATGCTTATAAAAAAATAAAAGTAAAAAGAGAAAGAGATGTATATATATAAATAAGGAAGCCAGTTGCACCAAAAGAAATGCGGGATTACAAATGAATAAAAGGTGGAAGAATGGTTAGGGTGAGCATAATGAAAAACTTAAAGGGAAGTTTGTGTAAAAGAAGTGCTTAGGGAGGTTAGCCACTATGACCAAAATATCCTACCCGTCCCATAGCCTACATTACAACCCTTAAATACCTCTTGATCTTTGACTAAATGGCTCGATTAGTGGAGTATTACACTAGGGGCAAGCTTATGGTGTGTCTGTGTACATATAAATGTTGTTTGCTGAGAGTGAGTGAAAATTTTCTATATATATAAGTTCCATGTTATAAATTGCATATGTGTGGGAACATCTCTCAGTTTGTGTTATGAGGGCAACTCAGGAAGAAAACGGTAAGTTTGAAAGTTTGTAATAGTAATTAGAGTAAGCAATAATGTGTTTGGCAGTGGAGTTTAAAGTTGAGTAAGGATTGTGCATTACTTAGGTTAATCATGAATGATAGCTTGTGTGATGTATTTTGGGGGAGACATTGATAATATAGGCCTAGAAGTGTGATTAAAGTTGCTCGAGGACGAGCAAAGGTTTAAGTGTGGGGTGTTGATATTAGGTGAATTTTACTATATTTATACCCCAAATAATCACACTTTAATATTGTTTTGATAATATATATGATGACAAAATGCTCTTATTAGTATTTTTCGTGTGTTATAGGTACACAATAGTTGAGGAAGGCTAAAAGAGCAATTTTGAAGTCAAAAGGAGTGTAAATGGCCATTTGTGCAAAAATCATGGAAACTACGCTTGAACAGCCCTGAAGATTCCGAGACAATGTTTGATCGCCGCGATCGCGGTAGATCCACGGTGGATCAAGTCTGCTGAAGTTTTCGAGATTCAGAAGGTGGTGTTGGCCGCGGTTCCACCGCGACCGCGGTTAAACTGCGGCAGAAGGCGTAAAATTTAGGGACCAAAGTGTAAAAACGGGATATTTAATACCTAAACCCTATATATATCCTTAGGATTCGCCCAAAGGAGGAATGTTTTGTATTATTGACTACTTTTGCAAAGAAACTAGTGTGAGAGAATTCTCTAAACATCTCTTTTACTTTTATTTTGAATTTTTTATTATGAAATCTATTCTATCTTTTTCTTTCACAGTTATGAGTAGCGAAATTCCTATCTAAGATTGTGATGGAACCTATTGGTTGATGAACTTTTGGCTTATGTGAATACAAATTGTTAGTTAAATTTTTATTTGTTCAACTTCGTTATTGTTGTAGTTAATTGATATGATCCTCAATTTGTTGTGCCTATTTAGTGTGCATAACTTGGAAAAGGTTCATATTTATGTTATTGTTGAACAACACCATACCTAAATTATTAGAGGAATCTATAATTGCGGGTTTAATTGTGGAATTAGGAATAACGAAACCTTAGGTGCAATCTAAAGTAAACTGTGATAATTAAAGCAAGCTATGGTAGCTCGGAAGAGTGCAATAGTAAATTATTGTAATTACTCGGTAGAGTTTTACGGTAAAATTATTGTTCATGATTGATAGAGATATTGACAAATTTGTATGAGCATAAACAGAAGGGATTCCATCAATAGGGGAAATCATCACCTTAGTCTTTCTCATTCTTGTTTACAACACATTCAGTTATTATTTCAGTTAATTAGTTCTTTGCAAAAGTAGTTATTAGAAACCACTCAAAGAGATATTTGAATATTTGGGAAGCTGATTCGGAAGTTTGTTGGGTTTTGAAGGTTGTAGTTGGTAGGTTAACTCTCTGAGGATTCGACCCCGTGTGTAATACTAGGGTATATTTGCTGCGATCGCATTGCCCTTTTTATAAGGAATAGTTGGGCGTGATCAGTACATACTAATATTACCTGTATGAACAATCTAGACTATCTACCCTACTACCTTAATCATTGATCTCCACACTTTTCTATTAAGAGTCATGTCCTCAGTCAACTGAAATTGTGCCTATAAATCATCTCAATGATATTAAAATAAAAAGTTAAAGTTATATTATCTTTAATATAAAATAATATTATTCTTTCTCTGACAAATTGAAAAGAAAACTGTATTGCATAAATTGAAATAAATGAAGTAAAAAAAATTATCTTAAACATGTCATGATACTTTTACGACTATAAAAGTATATCATCAAAGATAATATTGATAATATAAAATTAACGTGTTTTCCATATGAAAAAATATTTTTTTTAACGAACTAATTAACAAATCATCACATAAAATGGAACCGAGAAATACATGATTATTTAAAATACAATACTTGAATGATGCTGCTTATCGATCGACAAATACTGTGTTATTGAAGGCTTAAATGGTCCAGCGCTTGTCTATAATCATACAATGTAATAGACAAATTTATAAGCTTACTTTGAATTTTTTGTTACTGCTGAGATACATATCGTTGTTAGAAAAAAAAATATAGCAAATTTTTGGGTGATTTTATAGTGAAATAATTTATAAGAGAATATTTATTTTGAATATATTAGCCTCGAAGATTTTATTGTACCCAAGTGAAAAATATATCTGATCTCAAATATGTTGTGGCCAAAATATTATACAGCTGCAAATAAGCCAAAAATATTCTTTTAATTAAATATAATTAAATTTTTTTTTTGAAATAAGAAAAATTTCTAACCGAAATAATTTTGGAAAAAATTACACGGTAGATCAAATTGGAAGAATTTTTTACCGGTTTAAGCTCATATTTTAGTTTGTTATCCGAAATGACCCATAGGATAAAAGCTTTTAAATAATAGCAGCTCGCTGAATTAAGTAAACTTTATTCTCGCACATTATATATATTCTTTAAGCCGAGTGTCTATAAAAAATAATCTCTTTTCCCAGAGGTAAAGCCACATGGTCATAAGGGTGGTCAATTGACCACTCTTTGTTGAAACATTATGATGTGTATATAGGTAAAATATTATACTACATATTGAATACCTTATGTCGGAAATTTTTTCACTTCTTTCAAATTTAAACATACTTGAAGAAATTTTAAGCTTCACCACTATTTCTACCTATTCAAGATAGGAATATGGTCTATGTTAATACTATCCTCCACAAATCACAGTTGTGGAATTTGTCGTTGTGATTTCTCGCACATTGTATCTTGGTCATGGACACAAAAGCTCATGATAAATCACGAGGAATGCTGCATGATCTGAGCTTATTTTTGGGCTCAACTACGTAGCAACCATTTGGGCTCAGTCAGAAGCAGCTTGTTGGGCCGAGTCTAGTTTCTCTTAGAACAAGAGGAAATTACACAATTTACGTATGAGGCACAAACTAATTACCCGATTTTACCCATTTAAAAATTATTTCCAATTTCTACCTATTTGATCCAAATTTATTTCCTGGCTACACATTCTTCGTTCTCCCTTAAATTTGTTTTACTCAACATACCAAACAGTGCATTTCCCTTTTAATAAAAGTCCCTAGCTTTCTCTTTGTGAGAAAGTACGAAATCCATTCAATAATCCAATAAGCTATATTTGCTCATGTTGTGGTGCATATTTACCTTTACATTTGAAGTACATAATATTAATACATCAAGCTTCACTTTTGCAAGCTTACTTATTAGCTATTACGATTTGATAACTGAATAATTTGGTTTTTTTTAATAATTTTAAGTAGCACATACGATTACTTAGTTCCTCAAATCTAATGAACACCCATAAATGTTGGTGCTATGAAATATTACTTATAGTACCATGGAGTAAGCTTCACATATTTGAATTTTTTGGTGTATCTAAATATCCACCATTGTTGGGCTTAAAGCTTGAATTGTAAAATTTTTATTTTAAAGTTTTATTGCTTAATCCAAAGTTGGTGTTATTAAATATTGCTTATAATGTCTTTTGGAAGTTCATACTAAAATCTGATCGCATTTGAAGCTGATTTGGGGTGATTGAGATAAAAAAATTCTACTGAAAATCGAAGAACACAATTACCCAACAGTATACCATTACAGTAAATCATATTCTATGGGAGTATAAAGCTATACTATAACAATATATTATTATAGTATACAATATACTGTAACGGTACACCATAATAATTGAAGAAGAAAATAGATATCCAACAATATACTGCTACGGTTTACAATATACTGTAGGAGTATATAGCGATATTGCAACACTATACTGTTATAATATACAATATACATCAATGATATGATATAAAATATAATATACTGCAACAATATGATGTAATAATATACAATATACATAATAGTATACCTCGTTTGTTATTCGTTGAATCATCTATGTGCTATTGTGCAAAGCTAAAGTCATGGTTTGTCACGACCCAAATCCAGTCGTGATGGCGCCCAACAATCAAGCTAGGCCAGCCAAACCAACAATTTAATTATAACACAATACCGGTCCCCAAATGGACAACCCAAGAAGAATATATGAGTTTAAGAACTCCAATAATAATAATACTGAACAAAAGTACTGACACTCCCAAAGATCCGGAGTCACAAGTCTAGAGCCTCTAACAAAAACCCAACAGGAAATAGAGAGTACGATATAGAAGTACTCAAGGCTGAATACAAAATATAAAATAACAACTGGAATGAGAGGAGAAGCTAGGTTCTGCGAACGTCAGCAGCTACCTCAGCAACTCGATGTGACACTGCAAAAGGTGCAGTGTCACATCGAGTACCTGAGTCTGCACACAAAAGGTGCAGGGAGTAGGGGTGAGTACTAAGTACTCAGTGAGTAACAAATATATATAAGTAGTTGACAGTAAGAAATCCACAAAATACCACAATATGAAGCTACACTACAGTCCGATTCTCCTACGAACTAGCAACAACAATACAATACAGCTACCACAGAGTAATTCAACAAATACGGATGCAATGCAATGCACATAACCGCTACGGCGTGTAGCCCGATCCAATTTAACGTCGACGGCGCTCACTGGGGGTGTGTACAGACTCCGGAGGGGCTCCTACAGCCCAAGCGCAATACTGCTGCGGCGTGCAGCCCGATCCTCATATCAACCACTGCGGCGTGCAGCCCGATCCCATGCTCAGTCCACAATAAACAATTAAGTCACAAAACAATTCATTTTTCCTTATTTCCAGTTCTCAATTCATAATTTATGAATAATACTTTAACTTTATAAATTTTGCAAAAGCCGGTGACTTAGCATTTCAAAAGTGTGATTACAATTTCCAGGACTGAGATCAGTGATTTAAGCAATTATAGCTATCACATAAATATTGTCCTCTAAGGACGCTACAGATCGGCACAAGGCCCCAAACAAGGCTTACAGCCCACAAATATAGCAAATACAGTGTATTTCCAACACTAACAACATATTATTCACTTCCGGGATGGACCAAGTCTCAATCCCCAATCACAATCAATCCCGCACCTGCCACGGTGTGCGAGCCACGCCCTATTAGCGTCACAATGTGCTAAGCCGGGGTTTCGAACCCTCAGGCTACTATATACACAAACTACTCACCTCTAGCCGGTCGTAGACTCGTCCGCGATGCCTTTTCCTTTGAATTTCGTTGCCTCGTGTGTAGAATCTAGTCAAATAACAATAATTATATCAAATACGGGTCAAAGAATCATAACCCACTTCAATTTATATGAAATTCGCAAGATTACACTAAGTTGGTAAAACCCGACCCTGGGCCCCACTGCTCGGAAAAATTCCGAAATTAGCACCAACGCGATCCTTATCTCGCCACGAGTCCGTGCATATAAAATTTATCGAAATCGGAGTTCAAATGGCCTCCCAAATCCAAAAATCCCGTTTTCAATACTTAGGCCATATTTCTTCAAGATTTCAACCCAATTTCATGAAGATTGATGTTAATACTACCATAAAATGATGTTTTTGAGTCAAGAATCTTACCTCCGACGAATACCCGATGACTTCTCAGTGATTTCCTCGAGTTTTCTTCTCTCTAGGGCTCAAATGTGTGTTTTGGGTTAATGAACCCGTAACTCTCTGTTTCTGGATTAAATTCACTGCCAGACACAATTGTTCATCGCGTTCGCGTGACCCTCTACGCGTTCGCGATGAACAGCCCCGCCTTACTCTTCGCGAACGCGACGCCTGGCCACGCGTTCGCGATGCCCAATTCCTGATACCCTTCGCGGACGTGACGCATCCCACGCGTTCGCGATGTTCAACCTCCCAGCCACCGGATTTCTTCTACGCGTTCGCGATAGACCTCCCGCGAACGCGAAGCACAACGCCATGATTCTACGCGAACGCGACCAAAGCAACGAGTTCGCGACGCTTAACATCCCAGACCTACGCGAACGCGACTCCTTCTCCCGCGAACGCGATGCACAAAAAGGCTTGGCCTTCGCGAACGCGACACCGGTCACGCGAACGCGAAGGCTTAAGGGCCTGGGCAGAACCTGCAGTTTTCTGCAGATTTTTGCCAAGTCCAAATGCCCGGTTGATGGTCCGAATCCATCTCGAGGCCCCCGGGACCCCAACGAAAACCACCAACATACTCCAAAACATGATACGGACTTGTTCCAATCATAAAAACACCATACTAAACATCAAAATCTCCATTTACTCACGGATTCAAGCCTAAGTTTCTTCAAAACTTCCAAAACTAACATTTAATCCAAAACCCGATCAAACGATGTCCGAATGACCTGAAAATTTGCAGACACATCCAAAATCACATAACGAAGCTACAGAAATTGTCGGAATTCCATTTCCGACCCCGGATCAAAATATCACCTACCATCCGGTTTTCGCCAAAATTCAACATTCGCCAATTCAAGCTTAAAACTACACCGGACCTCCGAATTCAATTCCGATTGTTCTCCTAAGTCATAAATGATCCCCCGGAACTAGTCGAATCATCGAAATCCGGTTCCGAGCACTCTAACTCAATAGTCAACTCTTGGTTG
Source organism: Nicotiana noctiflora (assembly GCA_032618575.1). Taxonomy (NCBI): domain Eukaryota; kingdom Viridiplantae; phylum Streptophyta; class Magnoliopsida; order Solanales; family Solanaceae; genus Nicotiana; species Nicotiana noctiflora. The sequence goes on from JASVEL010009974.1 coordinate 24,354, forward strand.
ACTTTTCATTTTTCAAGCTTTTCTTCAAACATGTTATTTGTTTCATTTTCAATCCAAATCACTCCTAACTCACCCGATATACTCTAATACTTGTTTTAAAAGCATAATATATATAAATGCAAGGTAACGGGGTGGTAAATTCCCGTAACGACAGGCCGGGTCGTTACATTCTCCCCAATTTAAACAAACGCTCGTCCGCGAGCGGGTTAAGAAACATACCTGGAGCATCAAACAAGTGTGGATATCTGCTCCGCATTTCCTGCTCGGTCTCCCAAGTTGCTTCCTCCACGGGACGACCTCTCCACTGCACTTTCACCGAAGCTATATCCTTAGATCTCAGCTTACGAACCTGTCGACCCAAAATGGCTACTGGTTCCACATCATAAGTCAAATCCTCATCTAGCTGTATCGTGCTGAAGTCCAACACATGAGACGGGTCTCCGACATACTTCCGGAGCATAGATACATGGAACACCGGATGAACTCCCGACAAACTAGGTGGCAAAGCAAGCATATAAGCCACCTCCCCAACTTTCCTAAGCACCTCAAAAGGTCCAATAAACCTTGGGCTCAACTTTCCTTTCTTTCCAAACCTCATAACACCCCTCATAGGCGAAACCTTCAGCAACACCTTCTCACCTACTGAATAAGACACATCTCGGACCTTCCGGTCTGCATAACTCTTCTGACGCGACTGAGCTGTGCGAAGTCTCTCCTGAATCACCTTTACCTTGTCTAAAGCATCTTGGACTAACTCTGTCCCCAATAACCTAGCCTCGCCGGGCTCGAACCAACCAATTGGAGACCTACACCGTCTCCCATATAAAGCTTCATACGGTGCCATCTGAATGCTGGACCGATAGCTATTATTGTAAGCAAACTCCGCCAAAGGCAAATAATCAGCCCATGAACCACCAAAATCAATAACACAAGCACGCAACATGTCCTCCAATATCTGAATAGTACGCTCAGACTGCCCATCCGTCTGTGGATGAAATGTTGTGCTCAACTCTACCTGTGAACCCAACTCTCGCTGAAATGTCCTCCAGAACTGAGATGTGAACTGGGTACCTCTGTCCGATATAATGGAAATAGGAACTCCATGCAATCTCACTATCTCACGGATGAATATCTCTGCCAACCGCTCTGAGGTATAGGTAGTACACACTGGGATGAAGTGAGCTGACTTGGTCAACCTATCCACCACCACCCAAACTGAATCAAACTTCCTCGCCGTCCGAGGGAGTCCACTAACAAAGTCCATAGTAATTCTTTCCCACTTCCACTCAGGAATATCAATACGCTGGAATACACCACCAGGTCTCTGATGCTCATACTTGACCTGCTGACAGTTTAGACACCGAGCCACATGGCTCACAATATCTTTCTTCATCTTTCTCCACCAGTAATGCTGCTTCAAATCCTGATACATCTTCGCGGCTCCTGGATGAATAGAATACCGCGAGCTGTGGGCCTCTTCCAATATCAACTCACGAAGGCCATCAACATTTGGCACACATATCCGGCCCTGCATCCGCAATACACCCTCACTATCAATAGTGACATCTCTAGCATCATCATGCTGAACTCTGTCCTTAAGGACAAGTAAGTGTGGATCATCATACTGGCGCTCTCGAATACGATCATATAAAGAAGAACGAGCTACTACACAAGCCATCACCCGACTGGGCTCAGAAATATCCAGCCTCACCATCTGATTAGCTAACGCCTGAACATCAACCGCTAGGGGTCTCTCCCCAACTGGAATATACGCCAAACTGCCCATACTAATAGCCTTCCGGCTCAATGCATCAGCCACTACATTGGCTTTCCCGGATGATACAAGATAGTAATATCATAGTCTTTAAGCAATTCAAGCCATCTCCGCTGCCTCAAATTTAGATCTTTTTGCTTAAACAAATGCTGAAGGCTGCGGTGGTCTGTATATACATCACAAGATACACCATATAGATAATGCCTCCAAATCTTCAAGGCATGAACAATAGCAGCTAACTCCAAATCATGAACAGGGTAGTTCTTCTCGTGGGGCTTTAGCTGACGAGAAGCATATGCAATAACTCTACCCTCCTGCATCAACACACAACCGAGTCCAACTGTGGAAGCATCACAATACACCGTATATGACCCTGAGGCCAATGGTAACACAAGTATTGGAGCCGTGGTCAAAGCCTCCTTGAGCTTCTGAAAGCTCTCTTCACATTCATCAGACCACACAAATGGAGCATTCTTCTGTGTCAGCTTAGTCAACGGTGAAGCAATAGATGAGAAATCCTGAACAAACCGACGATAATAGCCTGCCAAGCCAAGAAACTCCGAATCTCTATAGCTGAGGAAGGTCTGGGCCAATTCTGCACTGCCTCGACCTTCTGTGGATCAACCCGAATACCATCACTGGACACTATATGTCCCAGAAAACCCACAATATCAAGCCAGAACTCACACTTAGTGAATTTTGCATAAAGCTTCTCTTCTCTCAACCTCTGCAATACCACTCTCAAGTGATGTGCATGCTCCTCCTGGCTGCGTGAATATACCAGAATGTCATCAATAAACACAATCACAAAAGAATCAAGGTACGGCTAAAATACACTATTCATCAAGTGCATGAATGCTGCTGGGGCATTAGTCAACCCGAAAGACATCACCGGGAACTCGTAGTGCCCATATCGCGTCCTGAACGCTGTCTTCATAATATCTGAGTCCCTGATCTTCAACTGATGATAGCCCGATCGAAGATCAATCTTAGAAAATACACTAGCTCCCTGTAGCTGATCAAATAGGTCCTCGATACGAGGTAATGGGTACTTATTCTTCACTGTTACCTTGTTCAGCTGCCCTGTAATCAATGCACATTCTCATTGTGCCATCTTTCTTCTTCACGAACAACACCGGTGCACCCCAAGGTGACATACTCGGACGAATGAAACCCTTATCTAAGAGTTCCTGAAGCTGTTCTTTCAATTCTTTTAACTCTGCTGGTGCCATGCGATAGGGAGGAATAGAAATGGGCTGAGTGCCGGCACCAAGTCAATACCAAAATCGATATCTCTATCAGGCGGCATGCCTGGCAGGTCTGCTGGAAATACATCCGAAAACTCCCTCACAATGGGGACCGAATTAAGACTGAGACTTCAGGTATGTTTCTTGACCCGCTCGAGGACGAGCGTTTGCTTAAGAGGGGGAGAATGTGACGACCCGGCCCGTCGTCACGAGAATTACCACCCGTTATGTTGTAAATACATGTTTTATGATTTTATATCAGTGTTAAAGTCTATCGGGTGAGTTAGGAGTGAATTGGATTGAAAATGAGGCATATAGCCTTTTTGAAGGAAACTTGAATAAGGAAAGTCAACCTAGAGTTGACTATTTGGTTAGAGGGCTCGGATCGGATTCTGATGATTCGGTTAGTTCTGGAAGGTGATTTGTGACTTAGGGGAGCGATCAGGAATTGAATTTGGAGGCCCGGTGTAGAAATAGGCTTGAATTGGCTAAGGTTGAATTTTGGCGAAATCCGAACGGTAGGTGAGATTTTGATCCGGGGGTCGGAATGGAATTCCGACAGTTGCAGTAGCTCCGTTAGGTGATTTTGGATGTGCCTGCAAAATTTCAGGTCATTCGGACGTTGTTTGGTCGGGTTTTTGATCGAATGTGTAATTCGGAATGTTTTAAGGAATTTAGGCTTGAATTTGATGTGAATTATGGGTTTTGGTGTTATTAGACGTGTTTTGAGGATTGGAGCAAGTTCGAATAAGGTATTAAGATGTGTTGGTATGTTTGGATGAGGTCCCGGGGGCCTCGGGGTGATTTCGGATGGCTAAACGAGAGAAATTGTGGAAGAATTGCAGGTTGGGATCCTGCTTCTGTTGTTTCCGCTCCTGCGGAATTTTGGACGCAGGAGCGTGTCCGCAGAAGCGGACGAGATGCACAGGAGCGGCTGGTTACGCAGAAGCGGAAGACTTTCCGTTGAAGCGAGGTCGCTGGTGCGAGCCAGTGATCGCAGAAGCGGACGGGGAGAAAATGGGCATGATCCGCAGAAGCGGACACTCGACCGCTTGGGCGAGACCGCAGAAGCGGACAATGGTGCGCAGAGGCGGATGTTTCCGCAGAAGCGGAAGCTTCTTCGCAGAAGCGGGTGCGCTTAAGCGACCCTTTGCCCGCAGAAGCGGAAATGGCCGGTTAGGCCTGGAACCGCTGAAGCGACCCTTTGGTCGCGGATACGGGTGCATAGTGTGAGCACGTGATTTTTGCCCTATATGAGAATTACTCCCAAAAATTTAAAATAAAAGAGTTTTGTGTTGTTTGCAATTGTTGTGAATTTAGTGTCATTTTTAAAAATAATGACAATATATATATATATATATATATATATATATATATATATATATATATATATATATATATATATATATATATATATATATATATATATATCGCATTTGCATTTAGGATTTAATTCTACAATTAGGAGTAATTAATTTTATCTTACAAAAATGAAAATCACAAAAAATAGGCATCTTTTGCATTTTAGCCTTTAATGTCCAAATTGTGTGATTGTATTTTAATTACCATTTAAAATTAGGTGACAATTATTATTATGAGATTAGTATTTCAAGATAATTTTAGTTTTTATAAATTAATCTTAGTATTTTGGGCTTTATTAATTAGGAAGTTGAATAATGGAGAAGAACAAATTGGAAAAAATTTGGATTGGGCCATCTTGCAAATTAAGTTACAAGCCCAATCCTAAGAACCCTTACCCAACCCAAAACTCCTTGGCCCAAGAAGAAAATTTCAGATTTTTTTAGCAAAAAATAATCATAATTACATGACATAAAGTAGTGGGGAGCAAGGAAATCAAGGAAGAAAACAAGGAGAGGAAAACATGGATTAGTGGGTTTTCTTTAAATTAAAAAAATATTTTCTTTTTAATAAAAAATCTGAAAATTTTCGAAATTCTTGCCTATAAATAGAAGAGAAGATTTATGAAAAAAGAGGTGGAAAAAAGAGAGGAAAACTAGGAAGAGAAGTAAAAATAAAAAAAATTCCCTGCTGTAGTATACACTCGATATACATTCTGGACACAGAAGTATACACGGCAAAAATTTCAATTTTTGAGAGTTTCTTTTGAGAGTTTCTTTTGAGAATTGAAAAGAGTTCAAAGCTAGAAAGACAAAACAAAGAGAAAATCTGGAATATATTTTTCTTTTCTATTTTTTACTGGTTTTTGTTTTTCTCCGTATTGCTGGGATTTTCGGGATTGAGGTGTTGAAGCTACTGCTGGTTGTTATTGTTGTTGTTGATGTACTTTCACCGCCCTGTTGATTTTTCATCTTCCCCTTTCTTTTTAATACCAGGTACACATCTTGTAAATCTCCAAAGCTTATGGAAATGAAAGTTGTTTTGAAGCTATGTTGTTGCAATCTTCTCTTTCCTATTTTCTCTTAGTTTTCTTTTGTACATAAAAAATAAGCAGATTATATGTAGTAGATTTTAAAGACTGATTTCTAATTGCAAGTCATAATTGGACTTTTAAAATAGATACGGTATTAGCCTGCTAGTTAATTACTAGTTTATAGTTCAACAATTATTTAAATTGATTAGTATATAAATAAGTTTGGTTGTATTTGATGAAGTTGTTCAGATGTATTTCATATTAAATTTGTTAGCTCATTTAGAATATCTCAAATATGGTTTAGTTGTTAAGAAAGGTTTAATCGAAAGTGTAGCATTAGGCTTGGAAGCAGCGATTATGTTTAAAGTAGTAATTTGAGAATCACTTTAGTATATTAGTTAATTACGATAGTTAGTTTAGTTTAATAACAGTATACAGATTATATAAACTGTTTGCAAAAGTGGAGTTTCGTTCAGTGTTTTAGAGGAATCACGATTTTTTTTTGCTAAAATAAAGATTTGCTCAATGGAATCACGTCCTTTTAATGTGAATCAGTCATACAAATGACTGAAATTATGGTGTAAACAGATGACTATAATAAGGTAATGGGCTCTAACATGTCTTTAACAGGCCCAAATTGTTGTAAATAAAAAAACTATGCAATAATGTAAGAGTTAGGTAAAAAATAACAAAGTAATTAGGACCTTTCTTTTATTATTAGAGATAAATCATAGAAAATCATAGTCATGTTAGGATTGACCTTAAATAAAATAATGAGACGAGCCTCGCCAAACAAAATATACAATTGCGGGGCCCTCAAATAAATTGTTATGAAAATCTTAGACTTGGAAGGACCGTTTAGTAAATTTCATGGTCTTTCCCGAAGTTAACAACACGATAAGACTCTTTAGGCACGACTTAAATAAAATTACTTTCCTAAATACGGGTGCGCATTTATGTGACCCAAATCTATCTCTCGACGAAACTGAAATACATTAAAGTCACAGGCGTATTGGTTGCGGTGTGACTCGAAATGTGTTTTCGTGACGTCGCAATTCTTCTAAAATTGAAAAGCGGAACATTAAAAGTACATAGTTAAAATATATAAAGAATTCAGATAAAAGCAAAAAATTGCAGTTGAGCGACCGTGCTAGAACCACGGAATTCGGGAGTGCCTAACACCTTCTCCCGGGTTAACAGAATTCCTTATCCAGGTTTCTAGTTTCGCAGACTGTATTACAGAGTCATAAATTTCCTCGGTTCGGGATTAAACCGGTGACTTGGGACACCATTATTTTCCCAAGTGGCGACTCTGAAAAATTAAATAAATTGATCCCGTTCCGACTGTCCTTTAAGTGGAAAAACTCCTTCACTGATTATTATTATATTCCTTCTCGGGATGTAGTATTAAACAGTGGCACATTTACATTTATACGTTATGTGTGGTAAAAAAGGGAGGTGTGACAGCTCTGGCGACTCTGCTGGGGATAAGTAACCCAGAACTTCGGTTCGGGGTTTAAGAATTCGAGCTCAGTAAAATTGCTATTTTTGCTTATATCTGATTTCATTATATGTTTTGATTAATGTGCTACATGATTACCGCTTTGATATTGCGTGAATTGTATATATAAAACTGTGCCGAAAACCCTTCTCTTCTTATCTCTGGGGATGTGCTTACTGGTTGAGACTCCCCTTTCTGTTAGTGTCAATACCAAAAATAAGAAAAGAGGCCGGACAAGTTACAAAGCCGATTGACTCCGCGGGTCACCGGTACGTAGCCCCTCCTCGATCCGAGTTGTCCGCTCGGGTACACGGTCTAGCACCATATGAAAACTTCGGGATATTGAACCTAGGTCTAGGACGTTTATTTGCATCATATCTGACTTAGGGGACTCAACATAGGGGTTGGGTCCGTCTAGGACAGGTGACCCGGTAATAAAAGACCGAGCATGTTATATGTTGCATTTATTTGTTCTAGATTATTATTGTTTAAATTCCTGAAAAATAAAAAAAAAGAGAAATTTTAGATATCGAAATATTGACGAATTGCTTGAAAAGAAAATCTGAAAAAAAAAGTGGAACATTTTTTGTTGAAATAATTGGTCAATTAATCTGACCGAACTACGCAGGTTTGATTCTCGCCATTAGGTGGGATACGTAGGCAACCCTCATCGGGTCCAACCACCCCTTTTAAAAAATCAAAAAAAAAATGTGTGTTTAATTTTGTCAATAAAATCAAAGTGATGCTGTTTTTGAAAATAGCCGAATGTTCCGAAAGGACGCCGGAAGGCTGTTTTTGCAAAAATGGCCACTTTGTAGTATTTTCTTTTTTCTTTTTGAATAATGGCCTTGAAATATTCCTTGTGGAAATGTTGCAAGGCCATAGCCGCAAAATCAAGTTCGGGTTCACACCCCTTTTGCAAAAATAACAAAAAAATGTCAAATTTTTTATTTTTATTATAAATAAGTCGGGTGATGCTATTCTTGCTTAAAATAAGCCGAATATCCCTCAAAAGGACGCCGGAAGGTCGTTTTTGCAAGAATAGCCACTTTGAGTCATTTTAAATAATTTGCGGGCATAGCCTTGAAATATTCTCTCGCGGAAATGTCGAAAGGCTGTATCCGCAAAATTAAGTTTGAGTCATTGCTCAACTTTTCAAAAATATCCACTTTATCAAATAAGCCATTACATGGCCGGAGTTTTGCTGAAATAGCCACATTTTTGCATTTTAACTTCCTCAGTCTTGTGTTGGCCTGTGTCGGTGCTGAACAATGCCCCATAGGCCCCAGGATAAAAATTTTGAATTTGCATCTTCTTAAATAAAATTTTGCAAAAGAGCCACTTTGTCTAAATAAGCCATTACATGGCCAATTTATGAAAAATAGTCTTGTGTTGGTTTATAGTGATGCCGAACGATGCCCTATGAGCCACAGGATAAAAAAAAATTTTCAAGTTTATCTTTCTTAAATAAATTTTGCAAAAATAGTCATTTTGTCAAATAAGCCATTATGTGGCCAATTTTGTAGAAAATAGTCATAATTGACACCAAAAATATTCTTATTCTTGTAGAAATCTCCGGTACAAAATGTGAAAGTTTTTCAAGTTTGTAGTTGGAGTCGGTTTCTGTAATTTTCCTTTAAAAAAAAATCAAATAAACATCTCTTTATTTCTTGCATTAATTTGCAAGAACTACGCTCGGTCTGATTCATGCGGGGTCATGATACGTAGGCAATCCACATAGGATTCGACCATATCCATAACCAAAAAAAAAATGAAAAAATGAAAAAAAAAAGAGAAAGAAAAAAAAAACAAAGGAAATCAATAAATGGAATACCTTAACGCTAACCCGGTGGTTTCGTTTTGTTAATCCAGATAGTCGAGGTGGTTGGTTGTGGTAAATTGGAAAGCAAGATCCAAGGAAAATGATAACCGGCGTCGAAGCTGTTACGGGTGCCCAAGAGACTCAGGGTCAGAAAATTCAACAAGGGTCTACTATGGATGAAGAAAACAGAGCATTGAACCAACAAATGACCCAAATGCGTCAAGCATGGGCCAATGGCCAAGGACAGCCTTCTCATGAGTCACAATCTGCTAGACAGCAAGAACAGTACCACTCTCCCGAGTACCACTCATACTCGTTTGACCTTCCTGCAAACGTTGAGAAGCTTACCCGAAAGAATGTACAGGAAGAAATGGCCCAAAGATTGAAGAGATTAGAACAACGGATGAAAAACATGCAAGAAATGGCAGAGAATCTCAAGACCGAGTGGGTTGGTACCGGTTCCCGACAACAGCTGGTTGAACGGAACCACATGTTAGTAGAAGAAGTCAAAATATTAAGACAACATGTGGTTGAAATGTATCGGGCATGGAGGGATGGAAAAGCACCACCCCCGCCACCACCTAGTTTCATGGACCCGGTCCTTACACTGAACCCGATGCCAAATATACCTGCCTATCGCAGCCTTTCTAGCCACTCGAGTAGCTCAATTACTCGTCCCCCAGCTATGCTTTCCCAACACTACTTCCATCCCCAACCCTACTACTCTCCCGGAGGCACCCAAAATCGTACTTCACCTTCCATGTACCCAATTCCACAAAAAGCCTACCGACCCCCACAAACATACCGGAAACCCCCTGGGTCAGGTTTCAGGCCAAACAAGGCGTTTAGGGAGGGAGAAACAAAGCAAAAAAAACATTCACCCCTCTCGGAGAATCATATACCAGCCTTTATCATAGGTTGAAAGAGTTGGGGATGTTAAGACCGATTGCACCAAAAGTTCCAAACCCACCCCCGAAAAATCTTGATTCTTCTGTCAGATGTGAATACTGTTCGGGAACATTGGGTCACGATACTGAAAAGTGTTGGCGATTGAAGAATGCCATTCAAGATCTTATCGATGAGAGGAGAATTGAAGTACAGACTCCCGAAACCCCAAACATTACACAGAATCCTCTACCTGCATGTGACGTTGCGCATTTTGTGGGGATGAGGCCCGATGACGAGGGTGAAGAGATTTTTCTTTGGAAGCCGAGAATATTGAAATAGAAAGCGATCTTAATACAGTGGCTAAGATGCCATGCTTGTCAATTGGGAAGGTGCTCAACTCTTGGAGTTTTGGTAACTTTATTTTGATGTCGTTTCTGTTACCCGGGTTATTTCAGGGTTGTAATCCGGACGTTGTCTTGAGAGTCAAAACCCTTCTATCTTTGCTTTGTTTAGTATAAAAATTGTTCAGTGCCGTCTAGGTTTGTAATTCTAATCTAGTCTGTTCGTTTTATTGTTGTTTCAACCCATCAGTTTAGTACAACTCTTTGTTTCCCATCGTTCCTAGTCAGTCCATTTCTGATCACTTTGCATACTGACTTTAGCAACACGACATGCACGTAATTCTAAGCCTGGTTTTTAAAAGTTAATGAAACAATGTTGAAGATGTAATGATACTCGGAAGAAATAAAAACGTATTGGAATACTGTGAAGCCGGAATCAAGTGAACATTGGGGAAAGCGTAACATAAAGAAATGACTTGGAAATACATCATCAAGTTAAAGCCAAAGGCAAAAATACCCCAAAGCTAAGGAACCATTCGTGGTATCGAGATTGTTGCCCAATGGCACTGAGAATCGTCAAATATCGAAGGCAAATGTGTGAATCGGTCGAAAGGTGTTTAAATGTGTAGTTTGTACTTGGTAGGTCTTGAAGATTGGAATGACGAAGGCATTTTATTCGGCTATCCAAACACTTCGTCCATTGTTATCCCTTCGAGCCTTATTATATTTTCTTTCATATCCCTCTTTCGGAATCAACAACAAAAATTGAGGATTAAGCGAGAAACAAAAAATACAGAAAAGAAAAAAAGAGAAAAAGAGGAGAAAAGAAAAAAAAAGGAAAAGAAAAGAAAAAACCGGGAAAAGTCAAAAGAAATTCATTAATTAATAACGTAGTCTGAACTACGTCTGACTTGATCCCGAAAGGGTACGTAGGCAGCCTCTCTGAGGTTCAGTCACAATAAAGGAAAAATCCGAAAATCTAAAAAAATCCCCCAAGAAGGAAACTGGGGCAGAAGTTATGGTTGTTGAAGAAATAAGATTCCGAAAGTTGTAATCTTTAACCCACATTGAAATATTTTGAGCCTTTAAATCCCTTTTTCTAAACCCCATCCAAAAGCCTGCATTACGGTCCAAATGGAGACCTTCCGATCAATCTTCAAGAAATGCCGAGTCAAGCGAACAAAGGTCAATCGCATCAGGGGCAACACTCCAGTCCGAACAAAGAAGAGTGAAGAACTCAAACCACCACGAGACTCCAAGATGAGAGAAGTCAAAATGAGAGAGTCGTATCGGTGAAAACCCGCACGGGCACCATAAGGCGACGGTGAGTTGAAAGAAAGGAAGATCAAATGAGAGAGGCTTGTTGGCGAAAACCCTACGGGCGCTGCAAGTCGACTAAGGATCGGATCAAAAAAAATGAAGTAGTAAAGACCGGTTTCACAGCAGAACTTTGCAACAAGAGTTGAACATCAACTTTGCTATACGGAGAAGGCCAAAAGTGCGTGTCAAGGTCGCTAGAGTCGGTATTCAAAATCCGTTGGGTCATTCGTCTGTAGGTTTCTTGTTAGGAATTGTATTTTTCTTTCTCTTTATTCTTCACACTTTGTTCTCCTTCTTATCGAGTCAGTCAGGTCATAACAAGTATAGAAATGATTTCAAAATTTGCCACCAAGCTTTCCAATTGCACAAGATGGGATTTAGCCAACACGACAATCGTCGTAGGTCAGGAATGACAAGGCCGGTGATTTAAGCCCACAAGAGCAACATGTGCAATGAGGATCATGCAAGACACAAGGGTCGGCAAGGTGCCAACTCAGGGAAAATATAGCAAATGGAAGTACGGGGTTCGAACAGAGAAGGGGTATGTCTTCTAACAAGAGGAAGACCAAAGGCTGTCAAGTGGAGTCATCAAAGGAATCGAGATCGAAGTTTATGGGATCCGTCAAGAAAGGAACAATATACATACCTAAAGAGAGTTTGATTTTGAACAAAGAAGAAGTGAAAATGGATAGTCGGTGAGCAAGCAAGGCGCTCGGGTGGAAAGCGGTCGCCATCAAAGTTCAAGGCCACAACCAACCACCGCATTTAAACTAACATATTTTTCTTTGCTTTGAAACAGGGGCATAGATGTTATTGGTCCGATAGAGCCAACAACTTCCAATAGGCATAGGCTCATTTTGGTTGCGATGCGTATTTTACCACATTGGGCAGAGGCAGAAGGAAAGTTTGCGCCGAATTGGCAGGGACCGTTCGTGGTATCACGGGTGTTGTCCAATGGAGCATTATATTTAACGGATGTTGAAGGAAAGTGCGTAGAGACTGCTATCAATTCGGATGCGGTCAAAAGATACTATGTATGATTCCTTTTCAATTGTATGTTTTGTATTTTGTTGTGATTTTGGAATTGAAACGACGAAGGCATTTTATTCTCTATCCAAACACTTTATCCATTGATAGCCCCTTCGAGCCTTAATGAATGAATTCTTTCATATCCCTCTCTCGGAATCGCTCTAGTGCAATAAGATCAAAATTGCTAGAATGAAAAATGAAATGACAGAAAAAAAAAATGAAAAATGATGAAAAAAAAGAGAAAGAGAAAAAGACAAAAATCGGGAAAAAGTCAAAAAAGAAATCCATCTAACTTGTAAAGTTGGATGAACTACGTCTGACTTGATCCCGAAAGGGTACGTAGGCAGCCTCTCTGAGGTTCAGTCACAATAAAGAAAAATCCAAAAATTCCCCACATATTGAAACTGGGGCAGAAGTTATGTTTAATAATTCCGAGAGTTGTAAATATTTTTAACCCTCGTTGAAATTTTGAGCCTTTATATCTTTCTTTCTTAACCCACCCGAAAGCCACGTTACAGTCCAAAGAAAGACCTTCCGATCAATTTTGAAATGATAACAAATACAGCGAAGGAGGAGCGAAGCATCGGATAATACCCGTGGTACAGAAAACAAAATACAAAAAGGAAAAATGGAAAAAATAATAAAAATGAGAGAGTCTCATCGGTGAAAACCTTAGCCGGCACTGTGAGACGATTGTGAGGTTGAGAGAAATAAAATGAGAGAGTCTCATCAGTGAAAACCTTAATCGGCGCTGTGAGATGATTGTGAGGTTGAGAGAATAAATGAGAGAGTCTTATTGGTGAAAACCTTTCGAGGCACCGTAAGGCGATCGTGAGGACTATCAGAAAAGAGAAAAGCAACAAAAACGAGTATCGGTTTGGGGTCAAAGGAAATTCAGAGTCAGAATAATGATTGGAACGAACTGGGTCGGAGTTTAAATACATGGCATGGTCGGCGGAATCAGCCAACAAATACCCAGATAAGTTCCGTCATCTCTCCAAAATACCCTTACCTTTCTTTCATTTTTTCTGCATTTCATTGTTTACCCTTTTGAGAGCTAACTACCAGCTCCTGATAACGGAAGTTGAAATAACACTGGATCAGAAAGGATGGAAGATTGGGGAAAGAAATAAAGAAGCTTGGCAAACATGGCCAAAGGAAAAGAAAACAAAACAAAAATGGAGAAATGAGAAAAATACAAAAAAAGAGTCTGCAAGGGACGAGAAGTCAAAAGCCATGCAACATGAGAAAGCAAAAACAAAGGAAGTAATAAGAAGTGGGGACGGCAGATGCCAGTTGCCAGCAGTTTATATCTAATAAATTTTGTTTCATGCAGGAACAAACTGTCACTAATCACTTTAAAGTGAATGTGACCAATGTGGAAAATTTAAAATACCAAAAAGAGAAAGTCTGTCGAATAAGTGGAGAAATTCACAGGCTACGAGAATACTTTTCTGCATCGCACTGCACGTTTAAATTCTGTTAGGCGCCCACCTTCAAATACGGGAATATTTTCTGCATTTGCATTGCACGTTTAAATTCTGTTAGGCGCCCACCTTCAAATACGGGAATATTTTCTGCATTCGCATTGCACGTTTAAATTCCGTTAGGCGCCCACCTTCAAATACGGGAATATTTTCTGCATCGCATTGCACGTTTAAATTCAGTTAGGTGCCCACCTTCCAATACGGGAATACTTTCTGCATTCGCATTGCACGTTTAAATTCCGTTAGGTGCCCACCTTCAAATACGGGAATATTTTCTGCATTCGCATTGCACGTTTAATTTCCGTTAGGCGCCCACCTTCAAATACGGGAATATTTTCTGCATCGCATTGCACGTTTAAATTTCTGTTAGGCGCCCACCTTCAAATACGGGAATATTTTCTGCATTTCGCATTGCACGTTTAAATTCTGTTAGGCGCCCACCTTCAAATACGGGAATATTTTCTGCATCGCATTGCACGTTTAATTTCTGTTAGGCGCCCACCTTCAAATACGGGAATATTTTCTGCATCGCATTGCACGTTTCATTTCTGTTAGGCGCCCACCTTCTAATACGGGAATATTTTCTGCATTTCGCATTGCACGTTTAAATTCGGTTAGGCGCCCACCTTCAAATACGGGAATATTTTCTGCATCGCATTGCACGTTTCATTTCTGTTAGGCGCCCACCTTCTAATACGGGAATATTTTCTGCATCGCATTGCACGTTTAATTTCTGTTAGGCGCCCACCTTCTAATACGGGAATATTTTCTGCATCGCATTGCACGTTTAAATTCAGTTAGGCGCCCACCTTCAAATACGGGAATATTTTCTGCATCGCATTGCACGTTTCATTTCTGTTAGGCGCCCACCTTCTAATACGGGAATATTTTCTGCATTTCGCATTGCACGTTTAAATTCAGTTAGGCGCCCACCTTCAAATACGGGAATATTTTCTGCATCGCATTGCACGTTTAATTTCTGTTAGGCGCCCACCTTCTAATACGGGAACAAATTGTCACTAATCACTTTAAAGTGAATGTGACCAATGTGGAAAATAGAAAATACCAAAAAGAGGAAGGTAACATCTTTTGAAATCCACTCCCCAGTCTTCAGGCTGCGGGAATACATTTCTGCATTTGCATTTGCACGTTTAATTTTTGTTAGGTGCCCACCTTCGAATACGGGAATATTTTCTACATCGCATTGCACGTTTAATTTCTGTTAGACGCCCACCTTCGAATACGGGAATATTTTCCGCATCGCATTGCACGTTTAAATTCTGTTAGGCGCCCACCTTCAAATACGGGAATATTTTCTGCATTCGCATTGCACGTTTAAATTCTGTTAGGTGCCCACCTTCGAATACGGGAATACTTTTCTGCATCGCATTGCACGTCTAAATTCTGTTAGGTGCCCACCTTCGAATACGGGAATATTTTTCTGCATCGCATTGCACGTTTAAATTCTGTTAGGTGCCCACCTTCGAATACGGGAATATATTTCTGCATTTGCATTGCACGTTTAATTTTTGTTAGGTGCCCACCTTCAAATACGGGAATATATTTCTGCACATCATGGTTTATATAGCTAAAAGCCCACACTGGGGCAGAAAAGAAAAAAGTAGTTTGTTGTTTTTGTTTTGATCAGGTTCAGCTCGAGGGCAAGAAGTACCATTGAAAATCAAAAAAAGAAGAAGAGGAAAACAAGAAAGAAAATCAACAAAAAAGGGAGAGTGAGCATCTCAAAAAATCAAAGAAAAAGAGACAAGGAGAAGCAAACAAAAGCTAGGATAGGAATAATTGTAATTGTAGAATCATAGCTTAGAATAACTTCTTCATTTTACGTTCCCCCCGGTGTAATAAGGAGGTCAACAAGCAGTAACCACAACAGCAGCAACAATAACAACAAAAAATCGCAGTTTCATTGGTAGTCCCAGCTACCAAAATTTTCCGAACTACATTGACCTGATTCCCTTTTAGCCAGGGATATGTAGGAAACCTCTTGAAGCAAAGGTTCGGTCAAAATTTTGAAAAAAAAATGCTTCTCACGGAGTGCTCAAACGGGCAAAAATCGCTCGTATCCGCTCACTTGTCTTTGCACAGAAACTCTTCGTGTTTACGCGCAAAGAGGGGCAGCTGTGAGCACGTGATTTTTGCCCTATATGAGAATTACTCCCAAAAATTTAAAATAAAAGAGTTTTGTGTTGTTTGCAATTGTTGTGAATTTAGTGTCATTTTTAAAAATAATGACAATATATATATATATATATATATATATATATATATATATATATATATATATATATATATATATATATATATATATATATATATATATATATATATATATATATATATATATATATATATATATCGCATTTGCATTTAGGATTTAATTCTACAATTAGGAGTAATTAATTTTATCTTACAAAAATGAAAATCACAAAAAATAGGCATCTTTTGCATTTTAGCATTTAATGTCCAAATTGTGTGATTGTATTTTAATTACCATTTAAAATTAGGTGACAATTATTATTATGAGATTAGTATTTCAAGATAATTTTAGTTTTTATAAATTAATCTTAGTATTTTGGGCTTTATTAATTAGAAAGTTGAATAATGGAGAAGAACAAATTGGAAAAAATTTGGATTGGGCCATCTTGCAAATTATGTTACAAGCCCAATCCTAAGAACCCTTACCCAACCCAAAACTCCTTGGCCCAAGAAGAAAATTTCAGATTTTTTTAGCAAAAAATAATCATAATTACATGACATAAAGTAGTGGGGGGCAAGGAAATCAAGGAAGAAAACAAGGAGAGGAAAACATGGATTAATGGGTTTTCTTTAAATTAAAAAAATATTTTCTTTTTAATAAAAAATCTGAAAATTTTCGAAATTCTTGCCTATAAATAGAAGAGAAGATTTATGAAAAAAAAAGGTGGAAAAAAGAGAGGAAAACTAGGAAGAGAAGTAAAAATAAAAAAAATTCCCTGCTGTAGTATACACTCGATATACATTCTGGACACAGAAGTATACACGGCAAAAATTTCAATTTTTGAGAGTTTCTTTTGAGAGTTTCTTTTGAGAATTGAAAAGAGTTCAAAGCTAGAAAGACAAAACAAAGAGAAAATCTGGAATATATTTTTCTTTTCTATTTTTTTACTGGTTTTTGTTTTTCTCCGTATTGCTGGGATTTTCGGGATTGAGGTGTTGAAGCTACTGCTGGTTGTTACTGTTGTTGTTGCTGTATTTTCACCGCCCTGTTGATTTGCTATTTTCCCATACCTTTCAAAACCAGGTACACATCTTGTAAATCTCCAAAGCTTATGGAAATGAAAGCTGTTTTGAAGCTATGTTGTTGCAATCTTCTCTTTCCTATTTTCTCTTAGTTTTCTTTTGTACATAAAAAATAAGCAGATTATATGTAGTAGATTTTAAAGACTGATTTCTAATTGCAAGTCATAATTGGACTTTTAAAATAGATACGGTATTAGCCTGCTAGTTAATTACTAGTTTATAGTTCAACAATTATTTAAATTGATAGTATATAAATAAGTTTGGTTGTATTTGATGAAGTTGTTCAGATGTATTTCATATTAAATTTGTTAGCTCATTTAGAATATCTCAAATATGGTTTAGTTGTTAAGAAAGGTTTAATCGAAAGTGTAGCATTAGGCTTGGAAGCAGCGATTATGTTTAAAGTAGTAATTTGAGAATCACTTTAGTATATTAGTTAATTACGATAGTTAGTTTAGTTTAATAACAGTATACAGATTATATAAACTGTTTGCAAAAGTGGAGTTTCGTTCAGTGTTTTAGAGGAATCACGATTTTTTTTGCTAAAATAAAGATTTGCTCAATGGAATCACGTCCTTTTAATGTGAATCAGTCATACAAATGACTGAAATTATGGTGTAAACAGATGACTATAATAAGGTAATGGGCTCTAACATGTCTTTAACAGGCCCAAATTGCTGTAAATCAGAAAACTATGCAATAATGTAACAGTTAGGTAAAAAATAACAAAGTAATTAGGACCTTTCTTTTATTATTAGAGATAAATCATAGAAAATCATAGTCATGTTAGGATTGACCTTAAATAAAATAATGAGACGAGCCTCGCCAAACAAAATATACAATTGCGGGGCCCTCAAATAAATTGTTATGAAAATCTTAGACTTGGAAGGACCGTTTAGTAAATTTCATGGTCTTTCCCGAAGTTAACAACACGATAAGACTCTTTAGGCACGACTTAAATAAAATTACTTTCCTAAATACGGGTGCGCATTTATGTGACCCAAATCTATCTCTCGACGAAACTGAAATACATTAAAGTCACAGGCGTACTGGTTGCGGTGTGACTCGAAATGTGTTTTCGTGACGTCGCAATTCTTCTAAAATTGAAAAGCGGAACATTAAAAGTACATAGTTAAAATATATAAAGAATTCAGATAAAAGCAAAAAATTGCAGTTGAGCGACCGTGCTAGAACCACGGAATTCGGGAGTGCCTAACACCTTCTCCCGGGTTAACAGAATTCCTTATCCAGGTTTCTAGTTTCGCAGACTGTATTACAGAGTCATAAATTTCCTCGGTTCGGGATTAAACCGGTGACTTGGGACACCATTATTTTCTCAAGTGGCGACTCTGAATAATTAAATAAATTGATCCCGTTCCGACCGTCCTTCAAGTGGAAAAACTCCTTCACTGATTATTATTATATCCCTTCTCGGGATGTAGTATTAAACAGTGGCACATTACATTTGTGCATGCGGTAAAAAAGGGAGGTGTGACAGCTCTGGCGACTCTGCTGGGGATAAGTAACCCAGAACTTCGGTTCAGGGTTTAAGAAAAATTTCAGAACATTTCACACATTTTGGGTCTCGGCTTTAGAGGCGATTTGGGCGATTTTGAAGAGAAATTCAAGGGAAATCATCAGGTAATCATCTATGGACTTAAACTATGATTAGTATTGGTAATATTATGCAATTATATCATGAAAATGGAGGAATTTGGGGTAATTTATGGAGGATTTAGCCCTAGGCTTGAACTTTAGAAAATCAAGGTTTTGAATGGGCAAATGGAGTCCGAATTTGGTAAAATTGATATGCTTAGACTCGTATTGAGATGAGGGTTCCGAATATGTGACTTTCGTGATTTTTCGACAAGCGTACCGAAAGTCGGGTTTTGACAACTTTGGGAATTTTGATGTAAATTGAGTTGTATTGATTGGGTGTCGTCCCATTGGCCTAATTTGTTGTGTTTCTACCGTATTTGATCAGATTCTACGCGTGCGGAGCTTGATTCTCGTGGCAAGGGCATTGCGGAGTAGTCGTCGCGCCGTATTGAGGTGAGTAATAGATGTGGGTGATGACCAGCGGGTTCGAAACCCCGGTATACCACTTTGTGACGCCGTATAGCGGCGAGACACGCACACTCTTGAGAGTGCGGGGTCGATCATGAACTGGAGACTATATATTAGTCCGACCTGTTGATACTGTATTATTGGCTATTCTAGAGCCATCGAACCTCCTTCTCGGATGGTTGCATATATATATATATATTGTGATAATGGCCACTCTTGAGCCGAGGAACCCCTTCTTGGGCGGTTGAGTATACATGTGGGCCGTGAGCCAGTTATTGGATCCCGCGAGGATCGTTATCATTGTCTTATCATATAGACATGCTAGTTTACTACTAGTCCGCAGCTATTTTTGTTATTATGCTAATTCCAATCTCTGGAACTTGATATTACTGTTTTCCAACTGAAAAATGAAAGAAAGAGTTTTCAAAAACTACTTTTGAGCCTGCGAGGCTGTATCTGCATATTAGTCGACTAGTAGTGGATCGGGTTGCGCGCCGCAGCGAGATATATGTTGGATCGGAATGCACGCTGCAGGAATATCTCTATGAGATGTGCTTGGGCTGTAGGAGCCCCTCCGGAGTCTGAACCCCCACGGTGAGCACGAGTACCCAAAATTGGAGTCGGGCTACGCGCCGTAGCGGTCATATCATGCATTGCATTGCATTTAGCTACACCTACTAGCTGTTATGCTATTTATTGGTATTTGTTGGTACAGGTACAGTGAAGATTGATTCTATGACAAGGTAGCTGATTATAGCTTTACATAGTGCTTTATTTCGAATTTCTTATCTGCGTTGTCTTACCCTTGTTTATTACCACTGAGTCTGGCAGTACTCATTTTACTCCCTGCACCTTGTGTGCAGATCCAGGTACCTCTCAGCAGTGATCCAGTAGCTGTGCGAGGCGACGTTTGTGGATATTCGAGGTAGTTGCAGAGTCCGCAGGACCCGATATTCCTTCTTACTGTCTTGATGTTGTATTGACTTTTCTTTCCGCACTTGGTATCTTGTAAACCTTTATACACTCACGTTCAGTAGAGGCTCACGACTCTTGACCCTTGGTCTATGGGAGTTGATGTATTTTGGGACTTGGTTTCCCCGTTGTTAGTATAAGCATTACTATTGTTTCATATTTTGAAATGCTTAAATGGGTTAAAGAGAGCTTCTAGCTCCGTTGTTGATGTTGATTGGTCAGGCTGGCTTAGCAATGTGTTGGGCGCCATCACGACCGGATTTGGGGTCGTGACAAGTTGGTATCAGAGCCTAGGTTTACTAGGCCTCGTGAGTCTTGAGCCGGTTAGTAGAGTCTTGTGGATCGGTACGGGGACGCTTGTACTTATCCTCGGGAGGCTGCGAACCTTTAGGAAAACTTCACTTTTCTTGAACTCTGTCGTGCGATCTTGTTGTTCTGAGAACTGAACTTCCATATTCTATTCTCCCGCAGATGGCGAGAACGCGAGCATCAGGACGAGGTGGACGACCTCCATTGCCACCTATTAGAGGCCGTGGGCGCGGTCGTGCTAGAGTTAGAGGTAGGGCGGTCGAGGCAGTGCCAGCTGACCCACCTGTTGTGCTAGTTCAGGAGCAACCCCCGGTGGTTGATGCTCCGGCGGCCCCAGTTCAGGGCCGGACTATATCTATTGCTATTCCTCGTCTTCGGGAGACTCTTGCTCGGATATTATCGGTGTGTTCGGTTTGGCTCGAGTAGTTTCAGCCTACCACTACCGTAGCGACATCTCGGTCGGGGGTGGTCGGCGAGACCCTGCAGCTCGCACACTCGACCCGGTTGTTCGGGGACTTCGGACGCCAGAGGCGGTCCCCGCTCAAGTGGTTGCACCGGTTATTCCTCCAGCTGCACCAGGCTCCAGCTCCAGAGCATATGGTTGAGGTTATGCCCGAGGACGAGCGGCGTCGTCTTGAGAGATTTGGTAGACTTCGGCCACCCCATTTCGATGGCGTTGAGGGTGAGGATGCCCGGGGTTTCTTGGATGAGTGTCGGAAGATGTTGCGTACGGTCGGTATTCTTGAGTCCGGCGGAGTTTCATTTACTACATTTCAGTTCACCGGTCCCGCATTTGATTGGTGGGAGGAGTTTGAGAGGCGTAGGCACGCAAGAGCCAGCACCTCTCACATGGCGGCGGTTCTCTACTCTCTTTTCAGAGAAATATGTACCTCGGCCTCGTCGCGCGAGAGCTACGTCGCCGATTCGAGTGGTTGATTCGGGCGACATGTCTGTGACCCAGTGTGAGCTTAGATTCACTCGGTTGGCTAGGCATGCCACATGGATGATCCCCACTGATAGGGAGAGGATCGGGAGGTTCATTGATGGCCTCAACTACTCTATCCGTATTCTTATGACCAGCGAGCGAGTTCTGTCATCATCGTTTGAGCAGGTAGCTGATATGGCATGCTCCATTGAAGCGGACCGTCGCCGAGAGAGAGAGGAGCGGGAGGCCAAGAGGCCTCGTGGTTCGAGCAGTTTCAGTGGTGCTCCATCTAGAGGGCATTCCCAGGAGAGCAGAGGTCGCTCATCTAGACCTTCTCATTCGAGCCGCCCAGCAGAGCAGAGCGGAGGTTCTGATGGTCGTGGTTGACAGGGGTTTCGGCAGGGTCGGTCATCACTTAGTGCCCTCCCGGCGCCTAGAGTGCAACACCTACTTCTCTGCAGCACCGGGTGCATGTTATGAGTGTGGTGAGTTTGGCCACGCGAGGAGACATTGCCCTCGACTACGTAGGGGCGGGACTCGGCGGAGGGATCGGCCCTCCTCTTCGAGCACCATCTCGGTCCAGTAGAGGTGGAGGTCGGTCTTCTCGTGGACGCCCATGGGCGAGGAGAGATCCGGTGGAGGCCGGGCACGGTTCTATGCACTTCCCGACGGCGTGATGCGGTTGCCTCCGATGCGGTGATTACGGGTATCATTTCCGTCTGTCACGGAGATGCCTCTGTTCTATTTGATCCAGGATCCACATATTCTTACGTGTCCTTTTATTTTGCACATCACTTGGGTGCGACTTGGGGTAGTCTTGATTTACCCTGTTCATGTATCCACCCCCGTGGGTGATACGATTGTTGTGGATCGTGTCTATAGATCCTGTGTTATATCTATTGGGGGTCTGGAGACCCAGGCAGAATTGTTATTGTTGGGAATGGTGGACTTTGATGTTATATTGGGTATGGACTGGTTGTCTCCGTACCATGCTATATTGGACTGTCATGCTAAGACCAGTTACGTTGGCCATTCCTGGTATTTCTCGGATTGAGTGGCGGGGTTCGACCGATTTCGTCCCTAGCCGTGTTATTTCGTTCTTAAAAGCTCGGAAGATGGTTGAAAAAGGGTGTTTATCGTACTTAGCTTTTGTGAGAGATGTGGGAGCTGAGACTCCTAGCATTGATTCTGTACCTGTTGTGAGGGACTTCCCAGATGTATTCCCCTCAGACCTGTCGGGCATGCCGCCGGATAGGGATATTGATTTTGGCATTGACTTGGTGCCGGGCACTCAGCCCATATCCATTCCTCCTTATCGGATGGCACCAGTTGAGTTGAAAGAACTGAAAGAGCAGCTTCAGGAGCTTCTGGATAAGGGTTTCATCCGCCATAGTGTGTCTCCGTGGGGTGCACCGGTATTATTTGTTAAAAAGAAAGATGGTTCCATGCGAATGTGTATTGATTATAAGCAATTGAACAAAGTGACAGTGAAGAACAAGTACCCTCTACCGCGCATAGATGATTTTTTTGATCAGTTATAGGGTGCGAGGGTGTTTTCTAAGATCGATCTTAGTTCAGGCTATCATCAGCTGAAGATCAGGGACTCGGATATTATGAAGACTGCATTCAGGACCCGATATGGTCATTATGAGTTTCTTGTGATGTCGTTTGGGCTGACCAACGCCCCAGCAGCATTTATGCATCTGATGAACAGTGTGTTCGGGCCTTATTTGGATTCATTTGTGATTGTGTTCATTGATGACATTCTAGTCTACTCCCGTAGTCGGGAGGAGCATGCTCAGCATTTGAGTATTGTGTTGCAGAGATTGAGGGAGGAGAAGCTATATGCTAAATTCTCCAAGTGCGAGTTTTGGCTCGAGTCCGTAGCATTTCCTGGGACATGTGGTGTCTCGTGATGGTATTCAGGTTGATCAGAAAAAGATAGAGGCGGTGCGGAGTTGGCCTAGACCGTCCTCAGCTACAGAGATCAGGAGTTTTCTTGGCTTGGCGGGGTATTATCGCCGGTTTGTTCAGGGATTTTCATCCATTGCTTCTTCATTGACTAAATTGACCCAGA
Source organism: Nicotiana noctiflora (assembly GCA_032618575.1). Lineage (NCBI taxonomy): Eukaryota > Viridiplantae > Streptophyta > Magnoliopsida > Solanales > Solanaceae > Nicotiana > Nicotiana noctiflora. The sequence goes on from JASVEL010009974.1 coordinate 47,802, forward strand.
AGGGTGCACCATTCGTGTGGTCGGATGAGTGCGAGGAGAGCTTTCAGAAGCTCAAGACGGCTTTGACCACAGCTCCAGTGTTAGTATTGCCATGAGCTTCGGGTTCATATACCGTTTATTGTGATGCCTCGAGAGTGGAGATAGGTTGTGTGTTGATGCAGGAAGGTAAGGTGATTGCTTATGCTTCTCGGCAGTTGAAGCCACATGAGAAGAACTATCCTGTTCATGACTTGGAGCTAGCCGCCATTGTTCATGCCTTCAAGATTTGGAGGCACTATTTGTACGGTGTGTCTTGTGAGGTGTATACCGACCATCATAGTCTCCAGCACTTGTTCAAACGGAAAGACCTTAATTTGAGACAGCGGAGATGGCTTGAGTTGCTGAAGGATTATGACATTACTATATTATATCATCCGGGGAAGGCCAATGTGGTGGCCGATGCTTTGAGCCGGAAGGCGGTCGGTATGGGGAGCTTGGCATATATTCCAGCTGAGGAGAGGCCATTTGCTTATGATGTTCAGGTGCTAGCCAATCGGCTAGTGAGGTTAGATATTTCGGAGCCCAGCAGGGTATTGGCTTGTGTTGTATCTCGGTCATCTCTATATGATCGCATTCGTGAGCACCAGTATGATGATCCGCATTTGGCTGTCCTGAGGGACAGAGTTCAGCATGATGATGCTAGAGATGTCACCATTGATAGTGACGGCGTATTGAGGATGCAGGGCCGGATATGTGTGCCCAATGTTGATGGCCTTCGTGAGTTGATTCTGGAAGAGGCCCATAGCTCGCGGTATTCTATCCATCCAGGAGCCGCTAAGATGTATCAAGATTTGAAACAGCACTATTGGTGGAGAAAGATGAAAATGGACATTGTCGGACATGTAGCACGGTGCCTCAACTGTCAGCAGGTTAAGTACGAGCACCAGAGGCCCGGTGGTGTATTTCAGCGCATTGCTATTCCTGAGTGGAAATGGGAAAGGGTCACCATGGACTTTGTTACTGGACTCCCTCGGACGGCGAGGAAGTTTGATTCTGTATGGGTGATTGTGGATAGACTGACCAAGTCAGCTCACTTCATTCCAGTTAGTACTACCTACTCATCGGAGCGGTTGGCGGCGATCTTTATTCGAGAGATTGTTCGGTTGCATGGAGTTCCAGTGTCTATCATATCCGACAGGGGTACTCAGTTCACTTCTCAGTTTTGGAGAGCATTTCAGCGAGAGATGGGTACGCGGGTTGAGTTGAGTACAGCATTTCACCCCCAGACAGACGGACAGTCTGAGCGCACTATTCGGATCTTGGAGGATATGTTGCGAGCTTGTGTGATTGATTTTGGTGGTTCGTGGGATGAGTTCCTACCACTTGCTGAGTTTGCCTACAACAACAGTTATCAGTCGAGTATTCAGATGGCCCCGTATGAGGCATTGTATGGCAGGCGATGTAGATCCCCCGTGGGATGGTTTGAGCCTGGTGAGGTTAGATTGATAGGGACTGAGTTAGTCCAGGATGCTCTGGATAGAGCAAAGTTGATCCAGGAGAGGCTTCGTACAGCACAGTCTCGTCAGAAGAGTTATGCGGACCGTAGAGTTCGAGAGTTGTCTTTCATGGTTGGTGACAGAGTATTGTTGAAGGTTTCACCTATGAAGGGTGTCATGAGGTTTGGGAAGAAAGGAAAGTTGAGTCCCAGGTACATTGGTCCTTTCGAGATACTTAGGAGAGTTGGAGAGGTGGCATATGAGTTGGCCTTGCCGCCCAGCTTATCCAGCGTTCATCCAGTATTCCATGTGTCTATGCTCCGGAAGTACATTGGAGATCCGTCTCATGTATTAGACTTCAGTACCATTCAGCTTGATGGTGATCTATCCTATGATGTGGAGCCTATTGCTATTTTGGGTCGTCGGGTGAGAAAATTGAGGTCTAAGGAGATTGCATCAGTTAAGGTTCAGTGGAGAGGTCGACCCGTGGAGGAGGCCACTTGGGAGATCGAGCGGGAGATGCGGAGCAGATATCCTCATTTGTTTGAGACTTCAGGTATGTTTCTTGACCCGCTCGAGGACGAGCGTTTGCTTAAGAGGGGGAGAATGTGACGACCCGGCCCGTCGTCACGGGAATTACCACCCCGTTATGTTGTAAATACATGTTTTATGATTTTATATCAATGTTAAAGTCTATCAGGTGAGTTAGGAGTGAATTTGATTGAAAATGAGGCATATAGCCTTTTTGAAGGAAACTTGAATAAGGAAAGTCAACCCAAAGTTGACTATTTGGTTAGAGGGCTCGGAATCGGATTCTGATGATTCGGTTAGTTTCGGAAGGTGATTTGTGACTTTGGGGAGAGATCGGAATTGAATTTGGAGGCCCGGTGTAGAAATAGGCTTGAATTGGCTAAGGTTGAATTTTGGCGAAATCCGAACGGTAGGTGAGATCTTGATCCCGGGGTCAGAATGGAATTTCGACAGTTGCAGTAGCTCCGTTAGGTGATTTTGGATGTGCCTGCAAAATTTCAGGTCATTCGGACGTCGTTTGGTCGGGTTTTTGATCGAATGTGTAATTCGGAATGTTTTAAGGAATTTAGGCTTGAGTTTGATGTGAATTATGGGTTTTGGTGTTATTAGACGTGTTTTGAGGATTGGAGCAAGTTCGAATAAGGTATTAAGATGTGTTGGTATGTTTGGATGAGGTCCCGGGGGCCTCGGGGTGATTTCGGATGGTTAAACGGGAGAAATTGTGGAAGAATTGCAGGTTGGGATCCTGCTTCTGTTGTTTCCGCTCCTGCGGAATTTTGGACGCAGGAGCGTGTCCGCAGAAGCGGACGAGATGCGCAGGAGCGGCTGGTTATGCGGAAGCGGAAGCCTTTCCGCTGAAGCGAGGTCGCTAGTGCGAGCCAGTGATCGCAGAAGCGGACGGGGAGAAAATGGGCATGATCCGCAGAAGCGGACACTCGACCGCTTGGGCGAGACCGCAGAAGCGGTCAATGGTGCGCAGAGGCGGATGTTTCCGTAGAAGCGGAAGTTCCTTCGCAGAAGCGGGCCCGCTTAAGCGGCCCTTTGCTCGCAGAAGCGGAAATGGCCGGCTAGGCCTGGAACCGCTGAAGCGACCCTTTGGTCGCGGATACGGGTGCATAGGAGCGGAAAATATTCCGCAGAAGCGAAAATCGCTGTAAGTAAGTGTATCCGAAGTTAGAAAAATTTCAGAACATTTCACACATTTTGGGTCTCGGCTTTAGAGGCGATTTGGGCGATTTTGAAGAGAAATTCAAGGGAAATCATCAGGTAATCATCTATGGACTTAAACTATGATTAGTATTGGTAATATTATGCAATTATATCATGAAAATGGAGGAATTTGGGGTAATTTATGGAGGATTTAGCCCTAGGCTTGAACTTTAGAAAATCAAGGTTTTCAATGGGCAAATGGAGTCCGAATTTGGTAAAATTGATATGCTTAGACTCGTATTGAGATGAGGGTTCCGAATATGTGACTTTCGTGATTTTTCGACAAGTTGTACCGAAAGTCGGGTTTTGACAACTTTGGGAATTTTGATGTAAATTGAGTTGTATTGATTGGGTGTCGTCCCATTGGCCTAATTTGTTGTGTTTCTACTGTATTTGAACAGATTCTACACGTGCGGAGCTTGATTCTCGTGGCAAGGGCATTGCGGAGTAGTCGTCGCGCCGTATTGAGGTGAGTAATAGATGTGGGTGATGACCAGCGGGTTCGAAACCCCGGTATACCACTTTGTGACGCTGTATAGCGGCGAGACACGCACACTCTTGAGAGTGCGGGGTCGATCATGAATTGGAGACTATATATTAGTCCGACCTGTTGATACCGTATTATTGGCTATTCTAGAGCCGTCGAACCTCCTTCTCGGATGGTTGCATATATATATTGTGACGACCCGGCCCGTCGTCACGAGAATTATCACCCCGTTATGTTGTAAATGCATGTTTGATTATTTTATATCAGTGTTAGAGCCTATCGGGTGAGTTAGGAGTGATTTGGATTGAAAATGAAACAAATAGCATGTTTGAAGAAAGCTTGAATATGAAAAGTCAACCAAGAGTTGATTATTGAGTTAGAGTGCTCGGAACCGGATTCCGATGATTCGACTAGTTCCGGGGGATCATTTATGACTTAGGAGAACAATCGGAATTGAATTCGGAGGTCCGGTGTAGTTTTAAGCTTGAATTGGCGAATGTTGAATTTTGGCGAAAACCGGATGGTAGGTGATATTTTGATCCGGGGGTCGGAATGGAATTCCGACAATTTCTGTAGCTTCGTTATGTGATTTTTGATATGTCTGCAAATTTTCAGGTCATTCGGACATCGTTTGATCGGGTTTTGGATTGAATGTTAGTTTTGAAAGTTTTGAAGAAACTTAGGCTTGAATCCTTGGTTAATTGGTGATTTTGATGACTAGTATGGTGTTTTTATGGTTGGAACAAGTTCGTATCATGTTTTGGAGTATGTTGGTGGTTTTCGTTGGGGTCCCGGGGTCTCGGGATGAATCCGGGGGTCCAAACGGACCATTTTTGGAAGAAAAGAGAAAAGCTGGCTGCTGTCATAAACGCAGCAGACATTTGCTCTCCGCGATCGCGGGGATGGGGATGCGATCGCGTAGAGCTGGGGACTAGGGCATCGCGATCGCAGGGTAACAGTCGCGATCGCATAGAATTAAAAGGGTGTTCATCGCGATCGCATGCTTATCTACGCGATCGTGTAGAAGAAGAAATGGGTCCAGGGGAAATGAGCTACGCGATCGCAGGTTTATGGACGCGATCGCGTGAAGCAAGGTGACTGTGCATTGCGATCGCATGAAGGATATCGCGATCGCGTGAGGCCGAGATTTTGAGCATCGCGATCGCGTGATGAAGATCGCGATCGCGTAGAAGGATCAGTTCTGGCAGTGAATTTAAGTCCAGAAACAGAGAGTTACGGGTTTACACCCCAAAACACACATTTGAGCCCTAGAGAGAAGAAAACTCGAGGATATCACACTGAGAAGTCATCGGGTATTCGTCGGAGGTAAGATTCTTGACTCAAAAACATCAATTTATGGTAGTATTAACATCAATCTTCATGAAATTGGGTTGAAATCTTGAAGAAATGTGGCCTAAATATTGAAAACGGGAATTTTGGATTTGGGAGGCCATTTGAACTCCGATTTCGATAAAATTTATATGCACGGACTCGTGGCGAGATAAGGATCGCGTTGGTGCTAATTTCGGAATTTTCCGAGCAGTGGGGCCCGGGGTCGGGTTTTACCAACTTAGTGTAATTATGCTAATTTCATGTAAATTGAAGTGGGTTATGATTATTTGACCCGTATTTGATGTAATTATTGTGGTTTGACTAGATTCCACGCACGAGGGAGCTAAATTCAAGGGAAAAGGCATCGCGGACGATCCTACGACCGGCTAGAGGTGAGTAATAGATGTGGGTGATGACCAGCGGGTTCGAAACCCCGGTATACCACTTTGTGACGCTGTATAGCGGCGAGACACGCACACTCTTGAGAGTGCGGGGTCGATCATGAACTGGAGACTACATATTAGTCCAACCTGTTGATATTGTATTATTGGCTATTCTAGAGCCGTCGAACCTCCTTCTCGGATGGTTGCATATATATATATTGTGATAATGGCCACTCTTGAGCCGTTGAACCCCCTTCTTGGGCGGTTGATTATACATGTGGGCCGTGAGCCAGTTATTGGATCCCGCGAGGATCGTTATCATTGTCTTATCATATAGACATGCTAGTTTACTACTAGTCCGCAGCTATTTTTGTTATTATGCCAATTCCAATCTATGGAACTTGACATTACTGTTTTCCAACTGAAAAACGATAAAAGAGTTTTCAAAAACTATTTTTGAGCCTGCGAGGCTGTATCTGCATATTAGCTGACTAGTAGTGGATCGGGCTGTGCGCCGCAGCGAGATATATGTTGGATCGGACTGCACGCCGCAGGAATATCTCTATGATATGTGCTTGGGCTGTAGGAGCCCCTCCGGAGTCTGAACCCCCACAGTGAGCACGGGTACCCAAAATTGGAGTCGGGCTACACGCCGTAGCGATCATATCATGCATTGCATTGCATTTAGCTACATCTGCTATTTGTTATGCTATTTATTGGTATTTGTTGGACAGGTACAGTGAAGATTGATTCTATGACAGGGTAGCCGATTATAGCTTTACATAGTGTTTTATTGCGGATTTCTTATCTGCGTACTGTCTTACTCTTGTTTATTACCATCGAGTCCGGCGGTACTCATTTTACTCCTCGCACCTTGTGTGCGGATCTAGGTACCTCTCGGCGGTGATCCGGTAGCCGTGCGCGGCGACGTTTGTGGATATTCGAGGTAGGCTGCAGAGTCCGCAGGACCCGCTGTTCCTTCCTACTCGTCTTTTGATTTTGTATTGACATTTCTTTCCGCACTTGGTATCTTGTAAACCTTTATACACTCATGTTCGGTAGAGGCTCATGACTCTTGACCCTTCGGTCTATGGGAGTTAGTATATTTTGGGACTTGGTTTCCCCGCTGTATTACTATTGTTTCATATTTTGAAATGCTTAAATGGGTTAAAGAGAGCTTCAAGCTCCGTTGTTGATATTGATTGGTCAGGCTGGCTTAGCAATGTGCTGGGCGCCATCACGACCGGATTTGGGGTCGTGACAAGTTGGTATCAAAGCCTAGGTTTACTAGGCCTCATGAGTCTTGAGGCGGTTAGTAGAGTCTTGTGGATCGGTACGGGGACGCCTGTACTTATCCTCGGGAGGCTGCGAACCTTTAGGAAAACTTCACTTTTCTTGAACTCGGTCGTGCGATCTTGTTGTTCTGAGAACCGAACTTCTATATTCTATTCTCTCGCAGATGGCGAGAACGCGAGCATCAGGAGAGGTGGACGACCTCCATTGCCACCTGTTAGAGGCCGTGGGCGCGGTCGTGCTAGAGTTAGAGGTAGAGCGGCTGAGGTGCCGGCTGACCCGCCTGTTGTACCGGTTCTAGAGCAGCCCCCGGTGGTTGAAGCTCCAGCAGTACCGGTTCGGGGCCGGACTATATCTATTGCTATTCCCGGTCTTCGGGAGACTGCTTGCTCGGATATTATCGGTGTGTTCCGGTTTGGCTCGGGTAGTTTCGGCTACCGCTACCGCAGCGACATCTCAGTCAGGGGGTGGTCGGCGGACCCCTGCGGCTCGCACACCTGATCCGGTTGTTCGGGGACTTCGGACGCCGAGGCGGTCCCCGCTCGGGTGGTTGCACCGGTTATTCCTCCAGAGCTGCACCGGCTCCGGCTCCAGAGCATATGGTTCAGGTTATGCCGAAGACGAGCGAGCGTCGTCTTGAGAGATTTGGTAGACTTCAGCCACCCCATTTCGGTGGTGTTGAGGGCGAGGATGCCCAGGGTTTCTTGGATAAATGTCAGAAGATGTTGCGTACGGCTGGTATTCTTGAGTCCGGCGGAGTTTCATTTACTACATTTCAGTTCACCGGTCCCGCATTTGATTGGTGGGAGGAGTTTGAGAGGCGTAGGCTGCAAGAGCAGCACCTCTCACATGGCAGCAGTTCTCTACTCTCTTTCTAGAGAAATATGTACCTCGGTCTCGTCGCGAGGAGCTACGTCGCCGGTTCGAGTGGTTGATTCAGGGCGACATGTCTGTGACTCAGTATGAGCTTAGATTCACTCGGTTGGCTAGGCATGCCACATGGATGATCCCCACTGAGAGGGAGAGGATCAGGAGGTTCATTGATGGCCTCAACTACTCTATCCGTATTCTTATGACCAGCGAGCGAGTTCTGTCATCATCGTTTGAGCAGGTTGCTGATATGGCACGCTCCATTGAGGCGGATCATCTCCGAGAGAGAGAGGAGCGGGAGGCCAAAAGGCCTCGTGGTTCTGGTAGTTTCAGTGGTGCTCCATCTAGAGGGCATTCCCAGCAGAGCAGAGGTCGCTCATCTAGACCTTCTCATTCAGGCCGCCCAGAGCAGAGCGGAGGTTCTTATGGTCGTGGTCGACAGGGGTTTCAGCAGGGTCAGTCATCGCTTGGTGCCCTCCCAGCCCAGAGTGCAGCACCTACTTCTCCAGCACCAGGTGCATGTTATGAGTGTGGTGAGTTTGGCCACATGAGGAGACATTGCCCTCGACTACGTAGGGGCAGGACTCAGCAGAGGGATCAGCCCTCCTCTTCAGCACCATCTCAGTCTAGTAGAGGTGGAGGTCAGTCTTCTCGTGGACGCCCCAGGGGCGAGGAGAGATCTGGTGGAGGCCAGGCACGGTTCTATGCACTTCCTGACAGGCGTGATGCAGTTGCCTCCGATGCTGTGATTACAGGTATCATTTCTGTCTGTCACAGAGATGCCTCTGTTCTATTTGATCCGGGGTCCACATATTCTTACGTGTCCTCTTATTTTGCACATTATTTGGGTGCGACTCGTGGTAGTCTTGATTTACCTGTTCATGTATCCACCCCCGTGGGTGATACGATTGTTGTGGATCATGTCTATAGATCCTGTGTTATATCTATTGGGGGTCTGGAGACCCAGGCAGATTTGTTATTGTTGGGGATGGTGGACTTTGATGTTATATTGGGTATGGACTGGTTGTCTCCGTACCATGCTATATTGGACTGTCATGCTAAGACAGTTACGTTGGCCATTCCTGGTATTTCTCAGATTGAGTGGCGGGGTTCGACTGATTTCGTCCCTAGCCGTGTTATTTCGTTCTTAAAAGCTCAGAAGATGGTTGAAAAAGGGTGTTTATCGTACTTAGCTTTTGTGAGAGATGTGGGAGCTGAATCTCCTAGCATTGATTATGTACCTGTTGTGAGGGACTTCCCAGATGTATTCCCCTCAGACCTGCCGGGCATGCCGCCGGACAGGGATATTGATTTTGGCATTGACTTGGTGCCGGGCACTCAGCCCATATCCATTCCTCCTTATCGAATGGCACCAGCCGAGTTGAAAGAACTGAAAGAGCAACTTCAAGAACTTCTGGATAAGGGTTTCATCCGCCCTAGTGTGTCTCCGTGGGGTGCGCCGGTATTATTTGTTAAAAAGAAAGATGGTTCCATGCGGATATGTATTGATTATAGGCAATTGAACAAAGTGACAGTGAAGAACAAGTACCCTCTGCCGCGCATAGATGATTTGTTTGACCAATTACAGGGTGCAAGGGTGTTTTCTAAGATCGATCTTCGTTCAGGCTATCATCAGTTGAAGATCAGAGACTCAGATATATTGAAGACTGCATTCAGGACCCGATATGGTCATTATGAGTTCCTTGTGATGTCGTTTGGGCTGACCAACGCCCCAGCAGCATTTATGCATCTGATGAACAGTGTGTTCAGGCCTTATTTGGATTCGTTTGTGATTGTGTTCATTGATGACATTCTAGTCTACTCCCGCAGTCAGGAGGAGCATGCTCAGCATTTGAGTACGGTGTTGCAGAGATTAAGGGAGGAGAAGCTATATGCTAAATTCTCCAAGTGTGAGTTTTGGCTCGAGTCCGTGGCATTTCTGGGACATGTGGTGTCTCGTGATGGTATTCAGGTTGATCAGAAAAAGATAGAGGCGGTGCAGAGTTGGCCTAGACCGTCCTCAGCTACAGAGATTAGAAGTTTTCTTGGCTTGGCGGGATATTATCGCCGGTTTGTTCAGGGATTTTCATCCATTGCTTCTTCATTGACTAAATTGACCCATAAGGGTGCACCATTCGTGTGGTCGGATGAGTGCGAGGAGAGCTTTCGGAAGCTCAAGACAGCTTTGACCACAGCTCCAGTGTTAGTATTGCCATCAGCTTCAGGTTTATATACCGTTTATTGTGATGCCTCGAGAGTGGGGATAGGTTGTGTGTTGATGCAGGAAAGAAAGGTAATTGCTTATGCTTCTCGGCAGTTGAAGCCGCATGAGAAGAACTATCATGTTCATGACTTGGAGCTAGCCGCCATTGTTCATGCATTGAAGATTTGGAGGCACTATTTGTACGGCGTGTCTTCTGAGGTGTATACCGACCATCGTAGTCTCCAACACTTGTTCAAACAGAAAGACCTTAATTTGAGACAGCGGAGATGGCTTGAGTTGCTGAAGGATTATGACATTACTATATTATATCATCCGGGAAGGCCAATGTGGTGGCCGATGCTTTGAGCCGGAAGGCGGTCAGTATGGGGAGCTTGGCATATATTCCAGCTGAGGAGAGGCCATTTGCTTATGATGTTCAGGTGCTAGCCAATCGGCTAGTGAGGTTAGATATTTCAGAGCCCAGCAGGGTATTGGTTTGTGTTGTAGCTCGGTCATCTCTATATGATCGTATTCGTGAGCGCCAGTATGATGATCCACATTTGGCTATCCCGAGGGACAGAGTTCAGCATGATGATGCTAGAGATGTCACCGTTGATAGTGACGGCGTATTGAGGATGCAGGGCCGGATATGCGTGCCCAATGTTGATGGCCTTCGTGAGTTGATTTTGGAGGAAGCCCACAGCTCGCGGTATTCTATTCATCCAGGAGCCGCGAAGATGTATCGGGATTTGAAGCAACATTACTGGTGGAGAAAGATGAAGAAAGATATTGTGAGCCCTGTGGCTCGGTGTCTAAACTGTCAGCAGGTTAAGTACGAGCACCAGAGGCCCGGTGGTGTATTTCAGCGCATTGTTATTCCCGAGTGGAAATGGGAGAGAGTCACTATGGACTTTGTTACTGGACTCCCTCGGACGGCGAGGAAGTTTGATTCTGTATGGGTGATTGTGGATAGACTGACCAAGTCAGCTCACTTCATTCCAGTTAGTACTACCTACTCATCGGAGCGGTTGGCAACGATCTTTATTCGAGAGATTGTTCGATTGCATGGAGTCCCAGTGTCTATCATATCCGACAGGGGTACTCAGTTCACTTCTCAGTTTTGGAGAGCATTTCAGCGAGAGATGGGTACACGGGTTGAGTTGAGTACAGCATTTCACCCCCAGACAGACGGACAGTCTGAGCGTACTATTCGGATCTTGGAGGATATGTTGCGAGCTTGTGTGATTGATTTTGGTGGTTCGTGGGATGAGTTCCTACCACTTGCTGAGTTTGCCTACAACAACGGTTATCAGTCGAGTATTCAGATGGCCCCGTATGAGGCATTGTATGGCAGGCGGTGTAGATCCCCCGTGGGATGGTTTGAGCCTGGTGAGGTTAGGTTGATAGGGACCGAGTTAGTCCAGGATGCTCTGGATAGAGCAAAGTTGATCCAGGAGAGGCTTCGTACAGCACAGTCTCGTCAGAAGAGTTATGCGGACCGTAGAGTTCGAGAGTTGTCTTTCATGGTTGGTGACAGAGTATTGTTGAAGATTTCACCTATGAAGGGTGTCATGAGGTTTGGGAAGAAAGGAAAGTTGAGTCCCGGGTACATTGGTCCTTTTGAGATACTTAGGAGAGTTGGAGAGGTGGCATATGAGTTGGCCTTGCCGCCCAGCTTATCCAGCGTTCATCTAGTATTCCATGTGTCTATGCTCCGGAAGTACATTGGAGATCCGTCTCATGTATTAGATTTCAGTACCATTCGGCTTGATGGTGATCTATCCTATGATGCGGAGCCTATTGCCATTTTGGGACGTCAGGTAAGAAAACTGAGGTCTAAGGAGATTTCATCAGTTAAGGTTCGGTGGAGAGGTCGACCCGTGGAGGAGGCTACTTGGGAGGTTGAGCAGGAGATGCGGAGCAGATACCCTCAGCTATTTGAGACTTCAGGTATGTTACTTGACCCGCTCGAGGACGAGCGTTTGCTTAAGAGGGGAGAATGTGACGACCCGGCCCGTCGTCACGGGAATTACCACCCCGTTATGTTGTAAATGCATGTTTGACGATTTTATATGAGTGTTAGAGCCTATCGGGTGAGTTAGGAGTGATTTGGATTGAAAATGAAACAAATAACATGTTTGAAGAAAAGCTTGAAAAATGAAAAGTCAACCAAGAGTTGACTATTGAGTTAGAGTGCTCGGAACCGGATTTCGATGATTCGACTAGTTCCGGGGGATCATTTATGACTTAGGAGAACAATCGGAATTGAATTCGGAGGTCCGGTGTAGTTTTAAGCTTGAATTGGCGAATGTTGAATTTTGGCGAAAACCGGATGGTAGGTGATATTTTGATCCGGGGGTCGGAATGGAATTCCGTCAATTTCTGTAGCTTCGTTATGCGATTTTGGATGTGTCTGCAAATTTTCAGGTCATTCGGACATCGTTTGATCGGGTTTTGGATTGAATGTTAGTTTTGAAAGTTTTGAAGAAACTTAGGCTTGAATCCGTGGTTAATTGGTGATTTTGATGACTAGTATGGTGTTTTTATGGTTGGAACAAGTTCGTATCATGTTTTGGAGTATGTTGGTGGTTTTCGTTGGGGTCCCGGAGGTCTCGGGATGAATCCGGGGGTCCAAACGAACCATTTTTGGAAGAAAAGAGAAAAGCTGGCTGCTGTCATAAACGTAGCAGACATTTGCTCTCCGCGATTGCGGGGATGGGGATGCGATCGCGTAGATCTGGGGACTAGGGCATCGCGATCGCAGGGTAACAGTCGCGATCGCATAGAATTAAAAGGGTGTTCATCGCGATCGCATGCTTATCTACGCGATCGCGTAGAAGAAGAAATGGGTCCAGGGGAAATGAGCTACGCGATCGCAGGTTTATGGACGCGATCGCGTGAACCAAGGTGACTGTGCATCGCGATCGCGTGAAGGATATCGCGATCGCGTGAGGCCGAGATTTTGAGCATCGCGATCGCGTGATGAAGATCGCGATCGCGTAGAAGGATCAGTTCTGGCAGTGAATTTAAGTCCAGAAACAGAGAGTTACGGGTTTACACCCCCAAAACACACATTTGAGCCCTAGAGAGAGGAAAACTCGAGGAAATCACTGAGAAGTCATCGGGTATTCGTCGGAGGTAAGATTCTTGACTCAAAAACATCAATTTATGGTAGTATTAACATCAATCTTCATGAAATTGGGTTGAAATCTTGAAGAAATGTGGCCTAAATATTGAAAACGGGAATTTTGGATTTGGGAGGCCATTTGAACTCCGATTTCGATAAAATTTATATGCACGGACTCGTGGCGAGATAAGGATCGCGTTGGTGCTAATTTCGGAATTTTCCGAGCAGTGGGGCCCGGGGTCGGGTTTTACCAACTTAGTGTAATTATGCTAATTTCATGTAAATTGAAGTGGGTTATGATTATTTGACCCGTATTTGATGTAATTATTGTGGTTTGACTAGATTCCACGCACGAGGAGCTAAATTCAAAGGAAAGGGCATTGCGGAGTAGTCGTCGCGCCGTATAGAGGTGAGTAATAGATGTGGGTGATGACCGGCGGGTTCGAAACCCCGGTATACCACTTTGTGACGCTGTATAGCGGCGAGACACGCACACTCTTGAGAGTGCGGGGTCGATCATGAACTGGAGACTATATATTAGTCCGACCTGTTGATACAGTATTATTGGCTATTCTCGAGCCGTCGAACCTCCTTCTCGGATGGTTGCATATATATATATTGTGTTAATGGCCACTCTTGAGCCGAGGAACCCCCTTCTTGGGCGGTTGAGTATACATGTGGGCCGTGAGCCAGTTATTGGATCCCGCGAGGATCGTTATCATTGTCTTATCATATAGACATGCTAGTTTACTACTAGTCCGCAGCTATTTTTGTTATTATGCTAATTCCAATCTCTGGAACTTGACATTACTGTTTTCCAACTGAAAAATGATAAAAGAGTTTTCAAAAACTACTTTTGAGCCTGCGAGGCTGTATCTGCATATTAGCTGACTAGTAGTGGATCGGGCTGCACGCCGCAGCAGGATATATGTTGGATCGGACTGCACGCCGCGAGAATATCTCTATGAGATGTGCTTGGGCTGTAGGAGCCCCTCTGGAGTCTGAACCCCCACAGTGAGCACGGGTACCCAAAATTGGAGTCGGGCTACACGCCGTAGCGATCATATCATGCATTGCATTGCATTTAGCTACATCTGCTAGCTGTTATGCTATTTATTGGTAATTGTTGGAAACAGGTACAGTGAAGATTGATTCTATGACAGGGTAGCTGATTATAGCTTTACATAGTGTTTTATTGCGGATTTCTTATCTGCGCTGTCTTACCCTTGTTTATTACCACTGAGTCTGGCAGTACTCATTTTACTCACTGCACCTTGTGTGCAGATCCAGGTACCTCTCAGCAGTGATCCAGTAGCTGTGCGAGGCGACATTTGTGGATATTCGAGGTAGCTGCAGAGTCCGCAGGACCCGATATTCCTTCCTATTGTCTTTTGATTTTGTATTGACATTTCTTTCCGCACTTGGTATCTTGTAAACCTTTATACACTCATGTTCAGTAGAGGCTCATGACTCTTGACCCTTCGGTCTATGGGAGTTAGTATATTTTGGGACTTGGTTTCCCCGTTGTTGTACTATTGTTTCATATTTTGAAATGCATGAACTGGTGACTACATATTAGTCCAACCTGTTGATATTGTATTATTGGCTATTCTAGAGCCGTCGAACCTCCTTCTCGGATGGTTGCATATATGTATATATATATTGTGATAATGGCCACTCTTGAGCCGAGGAACCCCCTTCTTGGGCGGTTGAGTATACATGTGGGCCGTGAGCCAGTTATTGGATCCCGCGAGGATCGTTATCATTGTCTTATCATATAGACATGCTAGTTTACTACTAGTCCGCAGCTATTTTTGTTATTATGCTAATTCCAATCTCTGGAACTTGATATTACTGTTTTCCAACTGAAAAATGATAAAAGAGTTTTCAAAAACTACTTTTGAGCCTGCGAGGCTGTATCTGCATATTAGCTGACTAGTAGTGGATCGGGCTGCACGCCGCAGCGAGGTATATGTTGGATCGGACTGCGCGCCGCAAGAATATCTCTATGAGATGTGCTTGGGCTGTAGGAGCCCCTCCGGAGTCTGAACCCCCACGGTGAGCACGGGTACCCAAAATTGGAGTCGGGCTACACGCCGTAGCGGTCATATCATGCATTGCATTGCATTTAGCTACATCTGCTAGCTGTTATGCTATTTATTGGTAATTGTTGGAACAGGTACAGTGAAGATTGATTCTATGACAGGGTAGCTGATTATAGCTTTACATAGTGCTTTATTGTGGATTTCTTATCTGCGCTGTCTTACCCTTGTTTATTACCACTGAGTCTGGCAGTACTCATTTTACTCCCTGCACCTTGTGTGCAGATCCGGGTACCTCTCAGCAGTGATCCAGTAGCTGTGCGAGGCGACGTTTGTGGATATTCGAGGTAGCTGCAGAGTCCGCAGGACCCGATATTCCTTCTTACTGTCTTGATGTTGTATTGACTTTTCTTTCCGCACTTGGTATCTTGTAAACCTTTATACACTCACGTTCAGTAGAGGCTCACGACTCTTGACCCTTGGTCTATGGGAGTTGATGTATTTTGGGACTTGGTTTCCCCGTTGATAGTATAAGCATTACTATTGTTTCATATTTTGAAATGCTTAAATGGGTTAAAGAGAGCTTCTAGCTCCGTTGTTGATGTTGATTGGTCAGGCTGGCTTAGCAATGTGCTGGGCGCCATCACGACCGGATTTGGGGTCGTGACACCTTTATATAAGAAATCACCCTGTCGGACACATAATCAGTCAAGCCACGCCACTCGATCCTCGGATTACCTGGAATAGCTAGTGTGGCTGTCTTGGCATGACAGTCCAGAATCGCATGATAAGGAGATAGCCAATCCATGCCTAGGATAACATCGAAATCTACCATGCCCGGTAGTAATAGATCAACTCGGGTCTCCAGACCCCCAATAGTAATAAGACAGGATCGATATACCTGATCCACAACAACGGTATCCCCCGCTGGGGTAGACACATGTACGGGCAAAGCAAGAATACCACGGGTCGTACCCAAATGATGTGCAAAATAAGTAGAGACATAAGAATAGGTGGATCCGGGATCAAATAAGACAGAAGCATCCCGGTGGCAGACTGAGATAATACCCGAAATAACCGCATACGAAGCACTAGCATCCTTCCTCTGTCCGGAAGCGCATAGAAACGAGCACGGCCTCCACCGGTACGATCCTCGCCCCCAGGGCGACCTGCGGATACACGGCCACCGGTCCTGGCCGGCGTGCTGGCGGCCCGAAGAAACGAGGGTAGAAGACGAGGGCTGATCCCTCCGGCCGAGACCGCTTACGCGGCCACGCGAGGACACTCTCTCCCGATATGGCCCAAATCACCGCACTCAAAACAACGGCACGAAGATGGGAGAAGGGGCTGCCGAGGACCCTCGCTACGGATGAATCTGTCGTCGAGGAAACGGGAGCGAGCTGCGAGGCGGAAGAGCACTCGGTGCGGGCGGCTACTGGCGGCGGCTCGCCGACACGATAACCTGCGGCGGCCTTGACGACCACGATCGGATGAAACCCCGCCGGACTGCGTCGTCCAGACTGATGAGACCCGAAAGAGCGACCTCTGCTATGCTGAAGTTGGCCCCTAGACGGAGCACCGCGCGCAGTCGCCGGTGCCACGAGGCCTCTTAGCCTCTCTGCTCCTCTCGCTCTGCGGCGATCCGTCTCGATGTGACGGGCGGCATCAACCACCTCCTCAAAGGTAGCTGTCGAAACTCTCTCCCCGGTCATCAATATGCGGATGGGATAAATAAGACCATCGATAAATCTCCGGATCCTCTCCCTGTCGGTAGGAACCATCCGCATGGCATGACGGGCCAACTGTGTGAATCTCATCTCGTACTGATTAACCGTCATCTCTCCTGCTTCAACCACTTGAACTATCGTCGCAGCTCCTCTCTCTGAGACTGAGGCACGTACTTCTCCAAAAATACCGTGGAGAAGTGCTGCCAAGTGAGGGGCACTGCCCCAGCGGGCCTACGCCTCTCGAAATCCTCCCACCACTGAAATACTGCACATGTGAGCTGAAAAGTGGTGAATGAAACACCGCTGGACTCTAGAATACCCGCTGTACGTAGCATCCTCTGACACTTATCCAAGAAACCACGGGCATCCTCGCCCTCAGCGCCACCGAAATAGGGTGGCTGAAGTCTACCAAATCTCTCAAGACGGTGCTGCTCGTCGTCGGGCATAGTCTGAACCATACGCTCTGGAGCTGGTGTAGCTGGAGGAATAACTGGGGCAACCACCTGAGCGGGGACCGTCTCTGGCGTCTGAAGTCCCTGAACAACCTGCTTAGGTGTGCAAGCTGCAGGGGTCTGCTGACCACCCCCTGTCTGAGATGTCGCTGCAGTAGCGGTAGCTGATACTACTTGAGCCAAACCGGAACACACCGCTGGAATCTGGTCCTGAGTCTGGTCAGCCGGTGGGTCAGCAGGTGCTGGCGCTGCTGCCCTACCTCTACCACGACCACGACCTCTGGGTGCCAATGGTGGTCGTCCGCCACGTCGGTTAGCTCGTGTTCTCGCCATCTGCGAGAGAATAGAATATGGAAAGATTTAATTTCATGATAACACAAATCGCACGATATGAATTCAAAAAAAATGAGGTTTTTCCTAAAGTTTCTGTAGCCCTTCGAAGATAGATACGGACGTCTACGTACCGATCTGCGAAAGCCTACTAAACCGGCTCATGACTCGCGAGTCCTAATAACCTAGAGCTCCGATACCAACTTGTCACGACCCAAATCCGGTCGTGATGGCGCCCAACAATCAAGCTAGGCCAGCCAGACCAACAATTTAATTATAACACAATACCGGTCCCCAAATGGACAACCCAAGAAGAATATATGAGTTTAAGAACTCCAATAATAATAATACTGAACAAAAGTACTGACACTCCCGAAGATCCGGAGTCACAAGTCTAGAGCCTCTAACAAAAACCCAACAGGAAATAGAGTACGATATAGAAGTACTCAAGTCTGAATACAAAATATAAAATAACAACTGGAATGAGAGGAGAAGCTAGGTTATGCGAACGTAGGCAGCTACCTCAGCAACTCGATGTGACAATGTAAACGGTGGAGATGTCCGTCTACTGCTCCTGTGTACCTGCGCACGCAAAAGGTGCGAGGGGTAGGGGTGAGTACTAAGTACTCGGTGAGTAACAAATATATATATGTAGGTGACGGTAAGAAATCCACAAAATACCACGATATGAAGCTACACTACGGTCCGAATCTCCTACGAACTAGCAACAACAATACAATACGGCTACCACGAGTAATTCAACAAATACGGATGCAATGCAATGCACGTAACCGCTACGGCGTGTGGCTCGATCCAATTTAACGTCGACGGCGCTCGCTCGGGGTGTGTCGGACTCCGGAGGGGCTCCTGCGGCCCAAGCGCAATACTGCCGCGGCGTGCGGCCCGATCCTCATATCAACCGTCGCGGCGTGCAGCCCGATCCCATGCTCGGTCCACAATAAACAATTAAGTCACAAAACAATTCATTTTTCCTTATTTCCAGTTCTCAATTCATAATTTATGAAAAATAATTTAACTTTATAAATTTTGCAAAAGCCGGTGACTTAGCATTTCAAAAGTGTGATTATAATTTCCAGGACTGAGATCAGTGATTTAAGCAATTATAGCTATCACATAAATATTGTCCTCTAAGGACGCTACAGATCGGCACAAGGCCCCAAACAAGGCTTACAGCCCACAAATATATCAAATACAGTGTATTTCCAACACTAACAACATATTATTCACTTCCGGGATGGACCAAGTCTCAATCCCCAATCACAATCAATCCCGCACCTGCCACGGTGTGCGAGCCACGCCCTATTAGCGTCACAATGTGCTAAGCCGGGGTTTCGAACCCTCAGGCTACAATATACACAAACTACTCACCTCTAGGCGGTCGTAGACTCGTCCGCGATGCCTTTTCCTTTGAATTTCGTTGCCTCGTGTGTAGAATCTAGTCAAATAACAATAATTATATCAAATACGGGTCAAAGAATCATAACCCACTTCAATTTATATGAAATTCGCAAGATTACACTAAGTTGGTAAAACCCGACCCGGGCCCCACTGCTCGGAAAAATTCCGAAATTAGCACCAACGCGATCCTTATCTCGCCACGAGTCCGTGCATATAAAATTTATCGAAATCGGAGTTCAAATGGCCTCCCAAATCCAAAAATCCCGTTTTCGATACTTAGGCCATATTTCTTCAAGATTTCAACCCAATTTCATGAAGATTGATGTTAATACTACCATAAAATGATGTTTTTGAGTCAGAATCTTACCTCCGACGAATACCCGATGACTTCTCGGTGATTTCCTCGAGTTTTCTTCTCTCAGGGCTCAAATGTGTGTTTTGGGTTAATGAACCCGTAACTCTCTGTTTATGGATTAAATTCAACTGCCAGACACCATTGTTCGTCGCGTTCGCGTGACCTACTGTCGCGTTCCCGATGAACAGTCCCGCCTTACTCTTCGCGAATGCGACGCGCTGGCACGCGTTCGCGATGCCCAATTCCGGTACCCTTCGCGGACGCGGCGCATCCCCACGCGTTCGCGATGTTCGACCTCCCGGCCACCGGATTTCTTCTACGCGTTCGCGATAGACCTCCGCGAACGCGAAGCACAACGCCATGATTCTACGCGAACGCGACCGAAGCAACGCGTTCGCGATGCTAACATCCCGGACCTACGCGAACGCGACTCCTTCTCCGGCGAACGCGATGCACAAAAAGCTTGGCCTTCGCGAACGCGACACCGGTCACGCGAACGCGAAGGCTTAAGGGCATGGGCAGAACCTGCAGTTTTCTGCAGAATTTTTCCAAGTTCTAATTGCCCGGTTGATGGTCCGAATCCATCCCGAGGCCCCCGAGACCCCAACGAAAACCACCAACATACTCCAAAACATGATACGGACTTGTTCCAATCATAAAAACACCATACTAAACATCAAAATCTCCATTTACTCAAGGATTCAAGCCTAAGTTTCTTCAAAACTTCCAAAACTAACATTTAATCCAAAACCCGATCAAACGATGTCCGAATGACCTGAAAATTTGCAGACACATCCAAAATCACATAACGAAGCTACAGAAATTGTCGGAATTCCATTCCGACCCCGGATCAAAATATCACCTACCATCCGGTTTTCGCCAAAATTCAACATTCGCCAATTCAAGCTTAAAACTACACCGGACCTCCGAATTCAATTCCGATTGTTCTCCTAAGTCATAAATGATCCCCCGGAACTAGTCGAATCATCAGAATCCGGTTTCGAGCACTCTAACTCAATAGTCAACTCTTGGTTGACTTTTCATATTCAAGCTTTCTTCAAACATGCTATTTGTTTCATTTTCAATCCAAATCACTCCTAACTCACCCGATATACTCTAATACTTGTTTTAAAAGCATAATATATGTAAATGCAAGGTAACGGGGTGGTAAATTTCCGTAACGACAGGCCGGGTCGTTACATGGTTATAGTAATATTATACTGTTATAGTATAAAATATAATATAACATTATACCGTAATAAATAAGCCATTTTTATTTTTTTTAAATTTTTTTCTACTAGGTCCTACTGAATATTTTCTTAAATGGATTTTTTATGGAGTTCCATGAAGATAATATTCATTACATAAGAAGTAGGTGAAAAAAGTCATAAAATAGCAATATACCTATTTTGTATATTTATATGTAATTTTGGTATATATCGTGACAAATATTTTATAATTATATTAAATACTAATATGTCGTTTTATTACTAATGTACCATTTTATTATAATTTGAGGCCTTGTGCCTACCTGTAGTATCCCTAAGGGATAGTGTATATGTGATAGCTATACTTGCTTAATCACTGATCTCAGTTATTCTTTTTGATAATTGGTATGGAGAAAAAGAAAATATGAAACAAAGAAGGGAAAAAGAACCCTATATGCTTTTCTTTTTAATTATACAACAGAGGGAGAAAACTGACTACAGTCAACAAGTAGTTCTCAAGTAGTTTTCCAGTCCTTGTAGATTTTCTAGGCATGCACCTGAGCAACCAAGTCAACAACAATCAAATTTTCAATCAAAAGTTGGGTAGAGAGAGAAAACTGACTACAATAAGAATCTTGTATTTCTGTCAATGGCTATTGATAATTCCATTAACTCCCCGGCAACAGGGACAAAATTTGATCACGCCCAACTATGTCTTATAAAAAGGACAATGCGGTCGCATCAAATATAACCCAAGTATTACACACGAGGTCGAATCCTCAGAGAGTTAATCTATCAGCTACTATCTTCAAAACCACTAACTCTTCAGAATCAGCTTCACAAATATTTAAATATCCTGTGAGTGTTTCTTAACAACTACTTTTCCAAATTACTAAATAACTGTAAAATAACAAAATATGTTGTAGACAATAATGAGAAAGACTAACGTGATGATTTCCCCTATTGATGGAATTCCTTCTGTTTATGCTCATACAAATTTATCAATTTCTCTCTATCAATCATAAACACTAATCTTACCGTAAATCTCTCCCGAGTAATCACAGTAATTTACTATTGCACTCTCCTGAGTTACACTAGCTTACTTTAGTTAACACAATTCACTTTAGATTATACCAAAGACTTCGTTATTTGTAATCCCGCCTTTAAACCAACAATTATAGATTCCTCTAATAATCTAGGAGTGGTGTTGTTTAACAATAACCTAACTATGCATTTTTTTTTTCAAGTCATGCATACTAAATAGGCATTTATTATATAGAAAAGAGAAGAGGTAGTTGACCAAGGGTATAATAGTCATTTTAAATATATTAGTGCATTATTTGTTTGTATACTAGGCTCAAAAGTTTGATCGTGGGTTCTTAATAACCGAAAAAAACAAAACTAACGTACATTTTTTATTATATCATTATCAATTGATATCATTTTATACAAATTTCAATTGGAATACTTCATAAAATTCAGAAAATTTTTTATTTAAGAATAAAATATACTTTCAAGTTCCCTTTTTGATTATAGAATATAAAAAAACTATAATAATTATCCCCTCTCTAAAAATATGAGTTGAGAATATCTGAAGTAAAAATTAAGACAACTAATTTGTGAAATTATTATTTTAAAAATCTTTATATATTAAGAAGTATGAGAAGTATCGTCATACAATATTATACTTCTCCCTCTATGATCAAAGTTAGTTGAGTACATACTATATTCAATTAGAATTCAACATTATAAAAATTTCAAAATAGATAAATATATAATTAATTTTTAAAATAGTCTCAACAAATACTACTATTGTGATGATGATTGCATTATACCCTAAACAGTATCTCAATTATATCGAATGAAACTAGAAAAAACTTTAATATTTCAATTTACGGTCGATTTGATTAGTATATAGAGTGGTCGGAGTATTAATTTATTTATAATATTATGTCATTCAACTAGAAGAAATCACAAAGTTTCTCGTTAAAATTCTTAATAATTAAAATCACGATTATTATTTAAAAGAACCAAAAAATACCCTTTCATCAACTATTTGGGAATAATATTAATATTTAAATTATGGTTAGTAAAAAAGAAAAAGATAATGCATTAACACACTGAAAATACTAAAAGAATAAAACTATATATATATATATATATATATATATATATATATATATATATGACAAATTTATTATGCACAACTGACTTTTTAATTACTATTTAATAATAATTAACTTAAGGCTTGGTGATGCAAAAAACATATTAAAATAAAAGAGGTCCTATGTAGAAATAATTTAAATTCTACTTGAATTATTATCTAATCACTGTATAATAAAGCATTAAACTCGACAAGTGTTTCAAAGTGATTGGTATAGTAATACGATTTCAGAAAAATTAAAATGCACATAATACAAAAGATTAATAACAATACATGGAATCGTGGTTCTATATGTTATTATAGAAAACCTATTCTCTTTCTTCTTTCCCTAAAGGCGTATAAAGTATGTTATTAACAATGGACCAAAAAATATTAAAAGGATGAAAACAAGAAGAAAAAAAAGAAACAACAATTATATATGTGCATCGCACAGGTGCATCATCTAGTACATATATATATATATATATATATATATATATATATATATATATAAAGCAAGAAAAAAAGAAGAGATATAAGATATACCAAATAGATTATTCTTTTTGATAATTGGTATGGAGAAAAAGAAAATATGAAACAAAGAAGGGAAAAAGAACCCTATCCGCTTTTCTTTTTAATTATACAACAGAGGGAGAAAACTGACTACAGTCAACAAGAAGTTCTCAAGTAGTTCTCCAGTCCTTGTAGATTTTCTAGGCATGCACCTGAGCAACCAAGTCAACAACCATCAAATTTTCAATCAAAAGTTGGGTAGAGAGAAAACTGACTACAATAAGAATCTTGTATTTCTGTCAATGGCTATTGATAATTCCATTAACTCCCCGGCAACGGGGCCAAAATTTGATCACGCCCAACTATGCCTTATAAAAAGGACAATGCGGTCGCAGCAAATATAACCCAAGTATTACACACGAGGTCGAATCCTCAGAGAGTTAATCTATCAACTACTATCTTCAAAACCACTAACTCTTCAGAATCAGCTTCCCAAATATTTAAATATCCTGTGAGTGTTTCTTAACAACTACTTTTGCAAATTACTAAATAACTGTAAAATAACTAAATATGTTGTAGACAATAATGAGAAAGACTAATGTGATGATTTCCCCTATTGATGGAATTCCTTATGTTTATGCTCATACAAATTTATCAATATCTCTCTATCAATCATAAACACTAATCTTACCGTAAATCTCTCTCGAGTAATCACAGTAATTTACTATTGCACTCTCCTGAGTTACACTAGCTTACTTTAGTTAACACAATTCACTTTAGATTATACCAAAGACTTTGTTATTCGTAATCCCGCCTTTAAACCAACAATTATAGATTCCTCTAATAATCTAGGAGTGGTGTTGTTTAACAATAACCTAAATATGCATTTTTTTTCAAGTTATGCATACTAAATAGGCACAACTAATTGAAGATCCTATCAATTAACTACAACAAAAATGAAGTTGAACAAATAGACATTAAATAACAATTTGTATTCACATAAATCAGAAGTTCATCACCCAATAGGTTCCATCAAAACCTTAGATAAGAATTTAGCTATTCATAACTATGGAAACAAAAGCTAGAATTGAATTTAAAATGAAAATTCAAAAGAAAAGAAGAAAGATGTTTCGAGAAATCTCTCATACTAGGTTTCCTTGCAAAAGTACTATAAAATATAATGCTTGCCTCCTTTGGGTGAATCCTAATGTTTTATATAGAGTTTAGGTCGTAAAAATCCCATTTTTACACTTTGGCCCTTCAATTTTTCACCTTCCGCCGCGGTTCTTCCGCTATCGCGGTAAAACTGCGGCCAAATAACCCCTCTGAATCTTCAAACTTCTGCAGCATACTTCCATTTCGGTTCTATCGCGGTCACGGTAGAATCGCGGCCAAACAGTGTCTCTAAATCTTCAGGCTGTACAGGCGTAACTTCAATGGAATTTTGCATATATGGCATTTTTCTTCTACTTTTGACTCCAAAATTGCTCCTTAGCCTTCCTTAACCATTTAGTACCTACAAATTATGAAAAACACTAATAAGAACATTTTGTCATCATATATATATATATTATCAAAATAACTTAAGAAGGTGATTATTTAGGGCAAGAATATAGTAAAATTCACCTATTATTAGTCCTCTATGAGATAGTGCATCGAATACAGTAACTGCTGAATGTAAAGAAGACAAGAGATATTCTGCGTGAAAAAATCTCACACAATGAGATAAAAAAACCACGACCTACACCTGCAGTCTTTAAACTCACGAGTTTGTAATCTACCTATTATAATCCACTTTATAATACTTCCAATTACAAAGGTTTCAAACTAACTTATGATACACCACCACAAGACACTCTATAACTCTCCTAGTTACAGAGGATTTAACTTATGACTACTACTAGTCACAACATAAACTCTAAAGTTTACGAATTTTGTTTATTCATAAAATAGTGCTTTTAAGAAAGCAAACTAAGAATTACGATGTAGAGCAATTAACAAGATTACAACACAAATATGGACAAACATACAACCCTGCAAGAAACTGATCCAGTTGTCTTCTTGTTCTTGATGCACCAGTGACTTCTATTCTAGATAAATGCTTCTTTGCTTGAGATAATATCACAGAATGTACAAAGAAAAAACGTATCTTTTACCAGGCTGTTTTATCACAAAAGATATCACAATAGGTAGTGATGTCAACTCTTGGTGTACTTCTTCTAACTAAGAAGTGACTGTTGCACTGTCTGCACAACCTCTTCTAGGCAATTGCGTTCCAGCTTGATAGTGGACTTTGTACTTTTGTCAGGACACTCCAACGGACCTAGTCATGATTGTGTTTCTCATCTATAACGCTTGCCAGATGGTCACCTACTTCTGTTATGTTCCAGTTGTGCACTTGACTTGTACTTTTGTTAGAGAATCACAAAGGGAGTAGGTCTCTATTGTGTTTCTCTTAATATTGATCGTGTACAGCCACTGACTAGTTCTATTGTTGAAGACATTGGAGACATCTAAGGGACCAATGCATAGGGTCCCTGTTATGTTCCTCCCTATGGCCGTTCATCTAATGTTGAGTTTCAGACTTCGAACAATTTGTATCTTTTGGGACAAGATTCTCTATCTAGTTCTTAATAACAAGTTTGTTAGATCATCAAAATATAAAAGACATAAGGCTAAGTCATTAAAATCCATGAATTTCCCCCATTTTAATGACGCAAACTTAGGCATAGAAAGCATTTGTTTATATCAGAATTAACAGTTAACCAGATGAGGAATGAGCAGTTCCCCCTTATTCTTAGATCTCCCTTCTTTGATCACCAAAGGCATTAGTTCCCCCTTATTCTTAGATCATCCTTCTTTGACCACCCATGGGCATTAGTTCCTCCCTTTTTATCTCAACCCCATCCCATATAATTTTCCCCATTTTGGCATCATTAAAAAGAGTAACAAGTATGACGAAGAGCACACATGTAATAAGTATAAAGAAGTCTAATAAAGCTAGCTCATGCCACATACACAACATAACAGAAAAGAGAAGCCAGAGGAACATAGTGTTGTACATGCAAAGCAATGGGAGTTGTTTCATTAATATATACATTGGACTGACAAGGTCAGGAGTAGTAATGGTTAGTTGTAACATGCCATCTCACAAAAACAAAACAAGTAAACACCAGTAAAACAATAGCCATAGGAAGGTGGAACAAAAATGGTGAGACACTAGACATGATCCTAGGGAGCACTAAGAAACGGAGGCTTAGAGGAAGGGACAACAATTGTTTTGAGAACCAAGTCTAGTCTGGCATTTGTAGCCAGATTTTCTTCAAAACGTTGACCCCGGAGTCTCTCATTTTCCTTTCTTAGTTGAGCAACCTCCTCATATGCAGAATAAGGTCCATTAGCTGTTTGGCAAAGTTGAGTTTCTAGAATGGGATTTTGAGATTTTAGCCTTCATATTTCCTTAGAGGCTACATTTTGCTTTTATCAGCTAGTAAATTGTCGAGATGCTTCCACCAACTTTTTCTATACATTCAAATTCTTCTAGAGTGGTCGTAGAAAAGGTCTGATTCTGTATGCCCACTCTAGGATTTCCCAAGGGAGCTTTATAAAATCTAAACACTTGAGTGAGGAGAAATTTATAAGGTAACCCATGATTGCCACCTTTAATGTTTTCCACCTTTTTCATATGGTTTATCATGATTGATGGCAAATTGATTGGTACAAACTCATCAAATGCTTCCATCAGGACCAAATCAGACTTTGTGGCAATAGAACGTCTCTCAGAATGGGGTAAGAGTACTTTATTTATAGAGAAGATGGTACTCAAGAAGCAATACCTTCTTATGGTCTGTTCCCCCTGTTGAATAGCCTGCTCTTTCATGATGGCTTTCAAAAAGTTTATTCCACAAAATTCATAACTCGGGACGCACCCTCATACAAAATTCTAAGAATTTTTCCCAATGTTGAAGAGTCGAGTAAGATATCCACTCTATTTACAAGTGCACATATGTGATCCTCCTCAACGGTGAAGTGATATGAGTAGAAATGTTGCACTACATCTTTGTACACCAGAGGCACGCTCTATTCAAATAGGTGTTCCCATTGTTCAATTTCCACAATCCTCCAAAATCCGTCTCATGCCTGCCATTCCAAAATTTCTAGATCAAATGTTCGACCCCACAACACCTTTTGAGTTCTTAGTCTTTGATGCCATTGAACACCATCACAGGTCAAGGACCTTGTTGAACCAGGTTCCTTAATGGTTTCCCTTTCTTGTTTGTTGGTTACTTCGGCAGAATTTCCTTTCCTTCTTGTTGCCCCTACAGTATTATCCTCAAACACGACTATCTTAGTTTGACTCCGTTTAGACTTGCTGGTGTGCTTTCTAGATGGTCTTTTTTGATCCTCAAAAGTTTCCCTAAATGTTATAGACTATTGTACTAAAGAACCGGGTTCCCTAGAAGCATCTTTGTCTATCTGGTTTACTGCCACACTCTTGATAAAATCCTTTGGATTCATTTTTTCTCTTTTTCCTTGGCTTAAAACACCTCTTACTTTTTTGAAATGAGGACTTAGAGCTTTCTTGCTGCAGTGACCAAGGATTTTGAGGAGGACCCTAAGATCTTAGAGTGAGTGCGGGATGCAGGCGTGAGTTTTCATGGAAGAGAAACTGGTTTATCAGCAGTCTTTCTTAAGAATATCTCACTAGTCAAGGACTTCAGAGTTTTGTAGTTCTTGCATTTTCTGGAAGCGAGATCTCTTCCCTCTAATACTCAAATGAGAGAAGAACTTCTTTATTTGTCAGGCTTTCAGCAACTGTGGCCATAATGCTGAGAGTTATTTCCTTTTCAGGTGATTCCTTGAGAGTCACTGAGTCCAACATGGAGAAGTTTATATATGGGTCAGGATCATCCTCATGGGCTTCTGAAGTCTGAGAAGTGAAACCTTCTGTATGTTTTTTAGAGAAGTCATAGGATTGATTGTGTCACACCTACTTTCTTCATTCACATACGTATAAACGTAAATGTGCCACTGTTTAATACTACACCCCGAGAAGGAATATAATAATAATCAGTGAAGGAGTTTTTCCACTTAAAGGACAGTCGGAACGGGATCAATTTATTTAATTTTTTTAGAGTCGCCACTTGGGAAAATAATGGTGTCCCAAGTCACCGGTTTAATCCCGAGCCGAGGAAATTTATGACTCTGTAATACAGTCTGCGAAACTAGAAACCTGGATAAGGAATTCTGTTAACCCGGGAGAAGGTGTTAGGCACTCCCGGATTCCGTGGTTTTAGCACGGTCGCTCAACTGTAATTTTTGCTTTTATCTGATTTCTTTATATATTTTAATCATGTGCTATTATGTTCCGCTTTTCAATTTTTAGAAGAATTGCGACGTCACGAAAACACATTTGGAGTCACACCGCAACCAGTACGCCTGTGACTTTAATGCATTTCAGTTTCGCCGAGAGTAAGGTTTGGGTCACATAAATGCACACCCGTATTTAGGGAAGTAGTATTATTAAACTAACGAGCCTAAAGTTACTACGTGTTGCACTTTGCGAGGGCCATGAAAATTTGCTAAATGGCACACCTCAAATTCTAAGGATCAATACAGAATTTAAAATGAGGGCTACGCAATTGTCATTTGCTCGACATGGCGCACCTCAATTTATCCTAACCAAATTTCTAAGTGCGCTCATGGCGGAAGAAAACCTTTGCCAAAGGCTAGTAGCTAAATGGATATCTTGGTTAAAGAAACATGAGTTCATTTACAAAATTTACATGCACATAAATAAAAAGAACATCTATGTAAAGCAACAGTAGAGTTCATGCACAAAATTTACTGAGAGAGATCATGTTAAAATTGATACTAACAGTAGAGTCTAACATAGCATAACTCTCGAACACATGTAAGCTTCCTCCAAGAAAGTTTTGTTCCTTTCTTGCATTCACTATTTCAGCTATAAATCTATTAAGAACATAATTAGTACATTTTGTGAAACACATATCTTATCCTCTTCATTTGGAATAATAAAAGTTTTAACTCCTAACAAACAATTCTCATGATTGATTTATAAGAGAACAACTCAATTTCTGATGCACTGCCATCCATCATCGCAGTTCACGCATTCGTATTTAGGAATTAGATCAGCTACATTCATGGATCAATATTTGAACATCGGCTAAAAAAAAGGAGGAAAAACATGGTACAATACAAACTTTAATAGACAAACATCATGCACTAAGTCCCAAAGATAATTGCAATATACTTGAAGCAACACAATACGAAAGCTGTATTAGAATTAAGATTGCATATACAACCTATCTTACGATTGTTTAGTACGGTATGACTAATTTGCATTAATAGACAAATTCCAGCAGCTTGGATAACCAACAACGGGATTCCAATTAAATGTAATAGGATTCTATTCATTGTATGAAATTAAATCTACACAAACAAATGCAAGCAGTAATAGCAGATGAACTAAACCATAACATGACTCAAAAATTATTATTATTTGAAATCAGATCTAAACAAACAAAGGTCGGCAATAACAATACATGTACAAAATAATATCATGATTCATTACCGTAAACAGATATTCAGAATAGTTTTGTGATGAACATACCCATATGCTCAAGGGCTAAACAGTGGAGTTAGCAAAATGCGACTTCAACTTCTATTTGCTTGTAGACGAATCGGAATTAACCAAAGCGAGGCTAAGAAATCAAAATTTCCAGTTCGAAACAGCAACAATCAACAGCGAACTCAGAAATCAACTCAGAAAATGACCACAACTTGAATATGGACCCGACGATCTCGAACGGAATGGCGAACCACTTTGAATCGTCACCTCAGCTCAAATCGACAACGACCACATAAACCAAACTTCAGTCGAAGTCCGTGAAGGAAAATCGAAACAGAAATGGAAATAATAAGCTAAAAGAACTCTAATTCTTTTTTTTTGGGAATTTTCGTTACTGCCTTTTCTTGTTGAAGAAAGGGTGCTGGGTGGTCAGTCAAAAGTTGGAAAGGAAAAAAAATGAAGAGCCCAGGTCTCCACGGTGTATGCCTGTGTTCTCTCTTCCGGAAAACTCTCTCAAATCCTCTTTCTCCTCCAAAATCTGATAAGCTCCCCTTTATGTGATGTCTTTTTTTCTTTTTTAAAATCATCCTAGACCACTCCTCACATGCCTTTGTCCCCCTCCTTTTTGCTTTTCGTTTTTTTTTCTTTTTAAAATACTCCTCGGCCTTCCCCCCACTCTACTGTGTTTACTTTTGTCCGTTGGAAATATTCCAATGCCCATGTGAGAGACCAAAAGTGATGATGGGTCTCCACGTGGGTTTCAAGGGTTATGGGCTAGGTCCGAAAATTATAAAACCGGGTAGTTTGAATTCGAATATTATTCTTTGCCCGGAACCGAGAATGAGAACACGGTGTTATTAATTAATCCTACGTAAGCAAAATAACTATAAGACTAATAATTAAAACAAAATTATTTTTTTATATTTTTTCAAAATTAAAGTACCCCAAAATGTTAATGAAACTATTTATTTGTTTATTTTCATAATTTCGTTTTTATATGAAAAATAAAAATATCGAGTGCTATTTTTTGTATTTTTCAAATTTAAAATGACTTCAAAACATTAATAAAATTATATTTTTGTTATTTTTCATTTTAAGGTAAGAATAAAGTGAAAGAGTCAAAATTAGCTAAGATAACTATATTAGGCCTAAACTAAATATTTTACGCTAAAAATATAAAAAATCTCGGGTAGGGGCAAAATCACGCATCTACAGCTGCCCCTCTTTGACTGAAAACACAAAGAGTTTTCAGACAAAGAATGACTAGACAAGTGTTTTGACCCGACCCTTATTTAGAGAGACTAAACTAAAAGAAGAGGATGTGACCGAGCCCTTGTATCTGAGCTGCCTACATATCCTTGGCTATAAAGGAATCAGGCCACGTGTAGTTCAGAAGTGAGTAAGAATATGGAGTAACCGAGGTGGAGAGCCAGTCGAGGTGCCGTTCCGTCGAGGTTCCGTTCCATCGAAGTTCCGGTCCGTGGTCCTGTTATTACATCAAAAATCAAAACATGAGAAAGACTAACTAAGCCTATCAGCTACTAGTTACAAGATTCCTATCTATAAGTCTTCTGAAGCTTGATCTTGAGTATTGGTTGGTGCTTCATACGGACTCTAAATTTGAACCTTGATACTTGCTAGTTGTAGGTGCTGCTTTTCGGATCAAGACCAGGTATGCAAGTGCTTGTGACCTCGGCCATGTCTTGAGCACACCACATCTTTCATCGATTTCTGCACTTGGATTAACTCTATGCCTTTTTTTCATTGTGACTGACTTCTGTTGATCATCTCGGACTGTTGACTCGCATTTTGGTCGCAAGTTTCTTTTGTTGCTAACTTGCATTGCACTTCGAAGTGAATTCTCTTACTTGTGATCTTCGAGCTATTCTCCTTCGAAGTCTGAATCTATCTTTTCTGATCCTTGTTGCCTTCCTTCCGATTCATGCTGGGGATTTCCGTTACACTCTGTCACTTTTCGATTGTTCACTATCCTTATCAAATCTGGAAACTGAGACTCCGTTCTGCTTTTCTGGCGAGCTTCTGACTTTAACGACAAACTCTAATCATAAATTGCCATTACATTCTTCAGGCGGGCACCTGACTTCAACAACAAACTTCGAAAATAAATTGCCACTCCATTCTTCAAGTGGGCACCTGATTACCAAAACTTGAAATGTATAGATCGAATGATTACCATCTCGGGAGAAAAAAAAAATCATCTAACTAAGATTTTGATATCTTAGGAGAAAGATTCATCAGACTAAGATTTTGACGCTAGGAGATAATTCCTCGGACTAGGTCTAAATTGTTGTGATCTCAGGAGAAAGATTCATCGGACTGAGATTTTGATGTCTTAGGAGAAAGATTCATCAGACTAAGACTTTGACGCTAGGAGATAATTCATCAGACTAGGTCTAAATCATTGTGATCTTAGGAGAAAGATTCATCAGACTAAGATTTTGATATCTTAGGAGAAAGATTCATCAGACTAAGATTTTGACGCTAGGAGATAATTCCTCCGACTAGGTCTAAATTGTTGTGATCTCAGGAGAAAGATTCATCAGACTGAGATTTTGATATCTTAGGAGAAAGATTCATCGGACTAAGATTTTGATATCTTAGGAGAAAGATTCATCAGACTAAGATTTTGACGCTAGGAGATAATTCCTCCGACTAGGTCTAAATTGTTGTGATCTCAGGAGAAAGATTCATCAGACCGAGATTTTGATATCTTAGGAGAAAGATTCATCGGACTAAGATTTTGACGCTAGGAGATAATTCCTCAGACTAGGTCTAAATTGATGCCTTACTTGAAATCTTCCAATTGTTGCTTCCTTCTTCTTGTTGCTTTCATCTAAAACCTCCAATTGTTGTTTTTCATTTCCTATTAAATTATCTTTAACTATAACTTCAAAAACTAAATCGCCACTCCATTCTTCAGGCGGGCTCCCTGACTTCAACTACAACTCAAAAACTAAATCGCCACTCCATTCTTCAGGCGGGCTCCCTGACTTCAACTACAACTCAAAAACTCAATCGCCACTCCATTCTTCAAGCGGGCTCCCTGACTTCAACTATAACTTTAAAACTATCTCGCCACTCCATTCTTCAGGTGGGCTCCCTAACTTCAACTATAACTTCAAAACTAACTCGCCACTCCATTCTTCAGGCGGGCTACCTGACTTCAACTATAACTCAAAAACTAAATCGCCACTCCATTCTTCAGGCGGGCTCCCTGACTTCAACTACAACTCAAAAACTAAATCGTCACTCCATTCTTCAGGTGGGCTCCCTGACTTCAACTACAACTCCAAAACACAATCGCCACTCCATTCTTCAGGGCGGGCTCCCTGACTTCAACTACAACTCAAAAACTAAATCGCCACTCCATTCTTCGGGCGGGCTCACTGACTTCGACTACAACTCGAAAACTCAATCGCCACTACATTCTTCGGGCGGGCTCCCGGCTTCAACTATAACTTAAAAACTAAATCGCCACTCCATTCTTCAAGCGGGCTCCCTGACTTCAACTGCACTTCAAAATAAATCGCCACTCCATTCTTCAGGTGGGCTCCCTGACTTCAACCACAACTTCAAAACTAAATCGCCACTCTATTCTTCAGGCGGGCTCCCTGACTTCAACATCAACTCACTAACTCCATCCCATCCTTTCTTCTGAATTACCTTGTTTTAGAATTGCTTTCCTCCTAGGTCGTGTTATTTTTCCCTTGACTGCTGGGGATATCTTTGGAATTGTTTACTTACCTGCTAGGGATGATGCTGCCGGGAAAATCTTCTCTATTTCCTCCTTTTCTACTTCCTTCAAAACCTTTTATTGTCTCTTAGGATCGCGGGGAATTGAAATGTCATTAGCTGAGGATTGTCGTGTCTGGGGACCACTTTTTCTTTTTCCTCTTTCCAAACCTCCTTCGAGACTTGTGCTTTGCTCCATTGAAAAACTTGTAGGATATAATGCTGCCGGGGAAATCTCGAAATCAGTGTTTCATTTTTTCGAGAACTGCTGGGGATGATACCGGATTCTTGCCTTTCTGAACGCGAGCTTCCTCGTTTTGTCCTGTCTGCTGGGGGTATAATTTCCTCTATCACAACTTGTTGTTTTCTTTCTTTCAAAGCTGCTGGGGATAATCGGGTTCAAAGATTATTTCCTCGCGTATCTGGCTTCTTTCCCCAATCGGGTATTTGGTTTCGAGAAAATTTTTGCAACGGGAGAAAATTTTCTGCCCCAGTTTGAGGATCTTCTTCATGGCATGCTTTTCTTCCAACAACCCCTTTTTTTCCTGTTTCAAATCAAAGAAAAATTGGTTAGTTTTAAAATGTGGTGGCTGGTTGTGGTACTCCTGCTGGGGATGGTCCTCCTCTTCTTTCCCTGCTCTGTGTTTCATTGTCAGACCTTGCTGGGGATGTTATCATTTGATGATATTCATGCTGGGGATAGTTTTCTCCTTTCTTGCTTCCCCGCCTTCCTTGACGACTCTTTATTCACGAGCCTTTCCACGTGGTTTTCCACTGGTATCCTGACCACCTGAATTCCTATGATAGTGACCCTGCGTGAAGACATTGCATGTTTTACTGGTGAACCATTTTCTTTGTTCACCTTTGTCACTGGAAATACCTTTCTGCTGGGGATATCTCCTCTTCTTTTGCGTCATATCTAAGGAATGGGTATTTCCCGACCTTTGAGGCTCATTAACCTTGGCCTTGAGGTCATTAACCTTCCTTGAGATATCCTCATTGACACCAATCCATCCCTTTGTCATTTTCCTATTGCTGGGGAATATCCCTCTGGACAACTGGCCTTGCGCTTGATCCCTCCTGACTTATACCACTTGGGTGTACCAATCAAATCTCGTCTTGCGTAATTGGAAAGCAGATGGAAAATTTTGCAGTCATTTCTTGCAAACAGACTCTATTGGGGAATTTTCGATAAAAAGGAGAAAGATAAAAGGAAACAGAATAAAAGACAAAAAAGAAGATGACTCTCTAAAAGAAAAATTATAAAATAAACCTATCAAACGTGGATACCAACTCTAATGGACATGACATGCACATATAGCCTATCTTCCGTCGTTAAATTGCCTTTTGTAATCTTCGCCTGGGGCTTTCCCATCTGATTTCCAATCTTCGTTCGACTTGTAGTGCCCGAGGGGTTTTCACTATCAAGCCTCTCTCATTTTGGTTTTTCTCTAAGCTTTCATCGCCTTATGGTGCCTGTGAAGGTTTTCACCGCTAAGACTCTCTCATTTGTGTTACTTTTTCGCTGGGGATTGGTGGTGTTACTGCTAAGACTTTCTATTTTCTGCTGGAGATCGGAGTCTGTCTGCCGGGAATCAGAATGTTATGTCCCGATGAAACTTCTATCATTTGCCTAACTCGGCCTCTTTTGAAGATTGGTCAAAAGGTCTTTCTTTGGACTTTAATGTGGGTTTGGACAGGGCTAGAAAGAAAGGGTATTAAAGGCTCAAAATAAAACAAATTGGGTTCAAAATTACAACCTTCGGAATCCTATATTTTCCTTACATAAACACAACTTTTTTTTACTGCCCCCGTTTCTTGCTTGGGGATTTTTTGGTTTTTTTCTTTACACTATGACCGAGCTGTGAAGCGCCTACGTATCCTCTTTGAGGAATCAGGTCAAACGTAGTTCCCAATTCCTCTTTTTCAAGTTTCTTTTGTTTTTCACACATTTTTCTTTTTCTTTTCTTTATCTCTTTTTGTTGTTTTCTTTTTCTTTACTTTTTTCTTTATCCCTTTCTTCTCTTGACTTTCAAACTTGTGTTTCTAGTCTTTGCAACTAATTCCGAAGGAGGGGTATGAAAGAATTTAAAATAAGGCTCAAAGGTTTGACGATGGATAAAGTATTTGGATAGTAGAACAAAATGCCTTTGTCATTCCAATCTTCAAAATATGCCAAGTGTAAACAACACAATTAATATTCGTCATATCTTTAAAGCACTGTTGTATTGGGCAACACTCTCATTTTCATTATTATGAACGACCCCATGTCAATTTTGGCGGCTTGCCTTTAACGGTTTTCTTTTACTTGCCCCAGTTTCTCATGACTCGGGTTTCGAATAATCTCAAACCGTTCTTATTTCATTTAAATATATCGATCACCTCCCAATGGTTTTGTGATTAACTTTTAAGATCAGGCCAGAACTATGCGCGCACGTCATGTCACTAGAGCTAGCAGAAAAAGAACTATAGGAAGGAGAGGACTAAATAACAGAAAATGTCTAGAAATAATATAAAATAGGTCATTGCGTTAACCGATAAAACAACGACTCGAACAACCAAAAAACAAAACTGGGGTTACAACCCTTAGAATGAACCTAGACCCCTTTAGATGAGAAACTATGATCAAAAGAAAAATACAAGGATAAAAGGTTTGAGCCACAAAACAACATTCGGATTACCATTCTGAAATAACTCGGACAAATAGAAATGACAACAAAATAAGCCACCACAAATGACTCTCCGATTGATAAGCCTGGCATTTAGCCACGAATTTGATTATCAGAACCACTATGGCCTTCTCTCATTTCAGTCGGCAAATTCCCGAGTGGATTCTCATATTCCGTGTCACTAGGCATCACCGCGAGAAAGTGTGTATCATCAGGTGCAGGTAACGGATTCAGCGCGATATTCTGGGTGTCACCGTTATGAATCACAATCAATCTTTCTTGGATCATCCTTTCTATTTCCCTTTTCAAATCCCGACAACTTTCCATGTTGTGCCCCTAGGCATGGGAAAGATATTCACACCTTTTAGATGGGTCAAAGCTCCTTGCACGTGGGTCCACATGATTTGGAAGGATGGGTGCAATCATGTCCTGTTATTTTAACTTCTCAAATAAGCTTGCATAGGAAACTCCTATTGGTGTGAAATTATCCTTCAACTTCGGTTCCCTTCTATACCCTTGGTTTGGAAGTGGGTTATAAGGTATTTGGAAATTTTGCGGAGGCTGGTAGAGATTTTGTGATGCTCGTGCTCGCTTTCTTGGATGATTTGATGGCTGAATAACATACTGGGGTGGATCAACTGGGTATGGTGGGTTCGGAGGTGGATAGTAATGCTCAGGGGAGTTATGGAAAACCTGTCGAGACATCGCATACCGTCGAGGTGTTCTTCTGGAACCTTTTCTTGACCCCGATATCATCGTGACTTCTTCATCCCTCTCATTCGTGTCACTAGATTCAAATTGGACAGCCTGAGCTGCAGCCTTGAGAGCCGCTTGACTTATAATTCTGCTGTCTTAAGACCGTTCTCTACCATTTCTCCCATTTTGATTACATCCAGGAAGGATTGACCAACCGCAAATATCATGTTTTGAAAATAATCCGGATCTTGAGCCTGAAGGAAGACAATGATTAACTCGTGGTCATCCATGGGTGGCTCGGCACGAGCTGCTTGCTCTCTCCATTTAAGGGCATATTCCCCTGAAACTTTCACTTGATTTCTTCTTCAGATTTGAAAGAAAAATGCGGTCTCGGGCAATATCGATGTTGTATTGGAATTGTTTGACAAAGGCCTATGCCATGTCATTCCAGACGTGCCAGCGAGATGCATCTTGATCCCAAAACCATTCAGAGGCTACTCCTGTAAGGCTTTCCCCAAAGTAAGCTATTAACAATTCTTCATTTCTTCCCGGACTCCTTAGTTGATTGCAATACCTTTTCAAATGGGCTATGGGGTGTCCATGTCCATCGTACTTTTCAAATTTGAGAATCTTGAAACCAGGTGGCAAGTGGACATCGGGAAACAAGCATAGATCTTTGAAAGCAACACTCTTTTGACCTGCCAACCCGTGCGTGTTTTTCAACCGATGTTCTAAGCTTTTCAATCTTTGGGTTATTTCCTCCTGTACCATCTTTCGGGGATCTTGCGTTGTCCGATTGTCACAAACCAACCACCTTCTACTTACTTTACAATTCAAGACAAAACATGTTAGAATGGACTCAGCCAGTCCTTATCAATTTTTTTTTTTGCTATATATATATATATATATATATATATATATATATATATATATATATATATATATATATATATATATATATATATATATATATATATATATATATATATATATATATATATATATATATATATATATATATATATATATATATATATATATATATATATATATATATATATATATATATATATATATATATATATATATATATATATATATATATCATGACCCCGCATGAATCAGAACGAGCGTAGTTCTTGCAAATTAATGCAAGAAATAAAGAGATATTTATTTGATTTTTTTTTCTTTTTTTTTTGAAGAAAATTGTAAAAGCCGACTCCAACTACAAACTCTGATGAAAAACTTTCACACCTTGTGCCAGAGATTTCTACAAGAATAAGAATATTTTTTAGCGCCAATTATGACTATTTCTGCAAAATTAGCCGTGTAATGACATACTTGACAAAGCGGCTATTTTTGCAAAATTTTATTTAAGAGACTACAAATTCAAAATTTTTCATCTTAGGGCCCATGGGGCATCGTTCAGCACCGACACAGGCCAACACAAGACTGAGAAAGTTTAAATGCCAAATGTGGCCATTTTAGCAAAACCATATGTGGTTTTTTTATTTTGCAAAGTTGAGTGATGACTCAAACTTAATCTTGCGGATACGGCCTTTCAATATTTCCACGAGGGAATATTTCAAGGTTGTGCCCAAAAATCATTTACAAAGACTCAAAGTGGCTATTCTTGCAAAAATAGCCTTCCGGCGTCCTTTTGGGAAACATTCGGCTTATTTTAAACAAGAATAGCAACACCCGACTTATTTATAACAAAATCAAAAATTTGACACATTTTTTGGTTATTTTTGCAAAAGGGGTGTGAACTCGAACTTGATTTTGCGGCTATGGCCTTGCAACATTTCCACAAGGAATATTTCAAGGCTATGCTCGTAAATTATCTAAAATGACTCAAAGCGGCTATTTTTGCAAAAATAGCCTTCCGGCGTCCTTTCGGAACATTCGGCTATTTCCAAAAATGGCATCACTTTGATTTTATTGACGAAATTAAACACACATTTTTTTTTTGATTTTTTTTTTAAAAAGGGTGGTAACCCAAACTTTATTTTGAGGCCACGACCTTTCAACATTTCCACATGGAATATTTCAAGGCTATTATTCATAAAGAAGAAGAAAAGACTTCAAAGTGGCCATTTTTGCAAAAACAGCCTTCCGGTGTCCTTTTGGAACATTTGGCTATTTTCAAAAATAGCGTTACTTTGATTTTATTGAAAACTAAAACTTCGACATTTTTTTTAATTTTTTGAAGGGGTGGTTGGACCCTGATGAGGGTTGCCTACGTATCCCACCTAATGGGGAGAATTAAACCAGCGTAGTTCGGTCAGATTATTTGACAAAATTGTTCCAGCTATTTTTCAAATTTTCCGACAGCGTTTCGTCAATATTTTTTTGATATTTTTCTATTCCAAAACTCTCTTTTTGTTTTCAGGAATTTAGCTGTGACGACCCGGCCCGTCGTCACGGGAATTGCCACCCTGTTATGTTGTAAATACATGTTTTATGCTTTTATATCGGTGTTAGAGTCTATCGGGTGAGTTAGGAGTGAATTGGATTGAAAATGAGGCATGTAGCCTTTTTGAAGGAAACTTGAATAAGGAAAGTCAACCCGGAGTTGACTATTTGGTTAGAGGGCTCGGAATCGGATTCTGATGATTCGGTTAGTTCCGGGAGGTGATTTGTGACTTAGGGGAGCGATCGGAATTGAATTTGGAGGCCCGGTGTAGAAATAGGCTTGAATTGGCTAAGGTTGAATTTTGGCGAAATCCGAACGG
This sequence comes from Nicotiana noctiflora, assembly GCA_032618575.1. Taxonomy (NCBI): domain Eukaryota; kingdom Viridiplantae; phylum Streptophyta; class Magnoliopsida; order Solanales; family Solanaceae; genus Nicotiana; species Nicotiana noctiflora. Next base: position 87,346 of record JASVEL010009974.1, read on the forward strand.
TAGGTGAAATTTTGATCCGGGAGTCGGAATGGAATTTCGACAGTTGCAGTAGCTCCGTTAGGTGATTTTGGATGTGCCTGCAAAATTTCAGGTCATTCGGACGTCGTTTGGTCGGGTTTTTGATGGAATGTGCAATTCGGAAGTTTTGAAGAAACTTAGGCTTGAATCCGTGTGTAATTGGTGATTTTGATGTTTAGGATGGTGTTTGTATGATTGGAACAAGTTCGTATCGTGTTTTGGGGTATGTTGGTGGTTTTCGTTGGGGTCCCGGGGGCCTCGGGGTGAATTCGGACCATCATCCGGCATTTGGAAGCAAGAAGTGACCTGCTGTAATCTGCAGATCACTGGGCAGTGATTTGGCCTTCGCGTTCGCGATGGAAAGTCCCGCGTTCGCGTAGGCCAGGTTCAGCAACCTTCGCGTTCGCGAGGGAGGTATCGCGTTCGCGTATTGGAAAGGCTGGGAAGCATCGCGAATGCGTGGGTGAAGATCGCGTTCGCGTATGAGGGAGTTGGAACGCATTGCGTTCGCGTGGGTCTAGGCCGCGTTCGCGAAGAAGGATTTGGCGAGGCCACGCGTTCGCGTGGGACACTACGCGTTCGCGTAGAGTAAAAATCCGGAGCTGGGAAGTTGACCTTCACGGACGCGTGAAGGTGTACCGCATTCGCGATGAGGAAGAGGAAAAAGGCATCGCGTTCGCGTGAGAGGCATCGCGGACGCGATGAAGAAAATAGGCTGGCAGTGAAGTTAAAACCAGAACTGGTCAGTCGCGGGTTTAATACCCAAAACCTCCATTTTTGAGTTCCAAGAGAAGAAATTGACGGGAGATTGTTGGGAAATCATCGGGGTTTCGTTGGAGGTAAGTTTTGTGGCTTAATTACATCATTTTAACATGAAATCATGGGTTAAATTTCTGTAAATGAAAGATTAAAGGTGGGTTTAAGCCCTAGGCCTAAATAGAAGAAAAATACTGATTTGAGTGGGCAAATGGAGTCCGATTTGGGTAAATTTTATATGCCTAGACTCGTATTGAGATGAGGGTTCCGAATATGTTACTTTTGTAATTTTTCGGGAAGCGTACCAAAAGTCGGATTTTGAAATCTTTGGGAACTTTGATGTAAATTGAGTTGTATTGATTGGGTGTCGTCCCATAGGCCTAATTTGTTATGTTTCTACTGTATTTGATCAGATTCTACGCGCGTGGAGCTTGATTCTCGTGGCAAGGGCATTGCGGAGTAGTCGTCGCGCCGAATTGAGGTGAGTAATAGATGTGGGTGATGACCAGCGGGTTCGAAACCCCGGTATACCACTTTGTGACGTTGTATAGCGGCGAGACACGTACTCTCTTGTGAGTGCGGGGTTGATTGTGATTGGGGACTATGGCTTAGTCCGACTTGTTGATACTGTGTTATGATATTAGGCTATTCTTGAGCCGTCGAACCTCCTTCTCGGATGGTTGCATATTATATATTGTGATAATGGCCACTCTTGAGCCGATGAACCCCCTTCTTGGGCGGTTGAGTATACTTGTGGGCCGTGAGCCAGTTATTGGATCCCGCGAGGATCGTTATCATTGTCTTATCATATTGACATGCTAGTTTACTACTAGTCCGCAGCTATTTCTGTTATCATGCTATTTCCAATCTCTGGAACTTGATATTACTGTTTTCAACTGAAAAATGATAAAAGATGTTTTCAAAAACTACTTTTGAGCCTGCGAGGCTGTAATTGCATATTAGTTGACTGGTAGTGGATCGGGCTGCACGCCGCAGCAGTATATATGTTGGATCGGACTGCACGCCGCAGTGATATTGTGCTTGGGCTGTAGGAGCCCCTCCGGAGTCTGAACCCCCACAGTGAGCACGGGTACCCAAATTGGATCGAGCTACGCGCCGTAGCGGTCATATCATGCATTGCATTGCATTTAGCTACATCTGCTAGTTGTTATACTGTTTTGCTGGTACTTATTGGTACAGGTACAGTCGATATTGATTCTGTGACAGGGTATTTGATTACGACTTTACATAGTGCTTTATTGCGGATTTCTTATCTGCGCTGTCTTACCCTTGTTTATTACCACTGAGTCTGGCAGTACTCATTTTACTCCCTGCACCTTGTGTGCGGATCCAGGTACCTCTCAGCAGTGATCCAGTAGCTGTGCGAGGCGACATTTGTGGATATTCGAGGTAGGCTGCAGAGTCCGCAGGACCCAATATTCCCTCTTACTGTCTCTTGATTTTGTATTGACTTTTCTTTCCGCACTTGGTATCTTGTAAACCTTTATACACTCATGTTCGGTAGAGGCTCATGACTCTTGACCCTTCGGTCTATGGGAGTTGATGTATTATGGGACTTGGTTCCCCGTTTTCGTTATATGTATCGCTGTTGCTTCGTGATTTGATATGCTTAAATGGGATAAAGCGAGCTTCTAGCTCCGTTGTTGATGTTGATTGGTCAGACTGGCTTAGCAATGTGTTGGGCGCCATCGCGACCGGATTTGGGGTCGTGACAAGTTGGTATCAGAGCCTAGGTTTACTAGGCCTCATGAGTCTTGAGCCGGTTAGTAGAGTCTTGTGGATCGGTACGGGGACGCCTGTACTTATCCTCGGGAGGCTGCGAACCTTTAGGAAAACTTCACTTTTCTTGAACTCTGTCGTGCGATCTTGTTGTTCTGAGAACTGAACTTCTATATTCTATTCTCTCGCAGATGGCGAGAACGCGAGCATCAGGACGAGGTGGACGACCACCATTGCCACCTGTTAGAGGCCGTGGGCGCGGTCGTGCTAGAGGTAGAGGTAGGGCGGCTGAGGCAGTGCCAGCTGACCCGCCTGTTGTACCAGTTCAGGAGCAGCCCCCAGTGGTTGATGCTCCAGCAGCCCCAGTTCAGGGCCTGACTGTATCTATTGCTATTCCTGGTCTTCAGGAGACTCTTGCTCAGATATTATCAGTGTGTTCCGGTTTGGCTCAGGTAGTTTCAGCTACCGTTACTGTAGCGACATCTCAGACAGGGGGTGGTCAGTAGACCCCTGCAACTCGCACACCTGACCCGGTTGTTCAGGGACTTCAAACGCCAGAGGCGGTCCCCGTTCAGGTGGTTGCACCGATTATTCCTCCAGTTGCACCAGCTCCAGCTCCAGAGCATATGGTTTAGGTTATGCCCGATGACGAGCAGCGTCGTCTTGTGAGATTTGGTAGACTTCAGCCACCCCATTTCAGTGGCGTTGAGGGCGAGGATGCCCGGGGTTTCTTGGACAAGTGTCAGAGGATGTTGCGGACGGCTGGTATTCTTGAGTCCAGCGGAGTTTCATTTACTACCTTTCAGTTCACTGGTCCCGCATTTGATTGGTGGGAAGAGTTTGAGAGGCGTAGGCATGCAGGAGCAGCACCTCTCACATGGCAGCAGTTCTCTACTCTCTTTCTAGAGAAATATGTACCTCAGTCTCGTCGCGAGGAGCTACGTTGCTAGTTCGAGTGGTTGGTTCAGGGCGACATGTCTGTGACCCAGTATGAGCTCGGATTCACACGGTTGGCTAGGCATGCCACATGGATGATCCCTAATGATAGGGAGAGGATTAGGAGGTTCATTGATGGCCTCGGCTACTCCATTTGCATTCTTATGACCGGAGAGAGAGTTTTGTCATCATCATTTGAGCCAGGTTGTTGATATGGCACGCTCCGTTGAGGCGGATCGTCGCCAGAGAGAGAGGAGCGGGAGGCCGAGAGGCCTCGTGGTTCTGGCGAGTTTCAGTGGTGCTCCATACAGAGGGCATTTCCAGCGAGCAGAGGTCGCTCGTCTAGACCTTCTCATTCGAGCCGCCCAGGCAGAGCGGAGGTTCTCATGGTCGTGGTCGACGGGGGTTTCAGCAGGGTCGGTCATCGCTTAGTGCCCTTCCGGCCCGGGTGCGGCACCTACTTCATCGGCCCGGGGTTCACCTGCGGCGAGGGTTCCGCTCGGTCCCCGTCTCTAGCACCGGTGCATGTTATGAGTGTGGTGAGTTTGGCCACGTGAGGAGACGGTGCCCTCGACTCCGTAGGGACGAGACTCAGCGGAGGGATCAACCCTCGTCTTCGACACCATCTCGGTCCAGTAGAGGTGGAGGTCGGTCTTCTCGTGGTCGCCCAGGGGCGAGAGAGATCCGGTGGAGGCCGAGCACGGTTCTATGCACTTCCTGATAGGTGTGATGTCGTTGCCTCCGATGCAGTGATCACAGGTATCATTTCTATCTGTCACAGAGATGCCTCTGTTCTATTTGATCCAGGGTCCACACATTCATACGTGTCCTCTTATTTTGCACATCATTTGTGTGCGACTTGTGGTAGTCTTGATTTACCTGTTCATGTATCCACCCCCGTGGGTGATACGATCGTTGTGGATCATGTCTATAGATCCTGTGTTATATCTATTGGGAGTCTGGAGACCCAGGCAGATTTGTTATTGTTGGGGATGGTGGACTTTGATGTTATATTGGGTATGGACTGGTTGTCTCCGTATCATGCGATATTGGACTGTCATGCTAAGACAGTTACGTTGGCCATTCCTGGTATTTCTCAGATTGAGTGGCGGGGTTCGACTGATTTCGTCCCTAGCCGTGTTATTTCGTTCTTAAAAGCTCAGAAGATGGTTGAAAAAGGGTGTTTATCATACTTAGCTTTTGTGAGAGATGTGGGAGCTGAGTCTCCTAGCATTGATTCTGTACCTGTTGTGAGGGACTTCCCAGATGTATTTCCCTCAGACCTGCCGGGCATGCCGCCGGACGGGGATATTGATTTTGGCATTGACTTGGTGCCGGGCACTCAGCCCATATCCATTCCTCCTTATCGAATGGCACCAGCTGAGTTGAAAGAACTGAAAGAGCAGCTTCAAGAGCTTCTGGATAAGGGTTTCATCCGCCCTAGTGTGTCCCAGTGGGGTGCGCCGGTATTATTTGTTAAAAAGAAAGATGGTTCCATGCGAATGTGTATTGATTATAGGCAATTGAATAAAGTGACAGTGAAGAACAAGTACCCTCTACCGCGCATAGATGATTTGTTTGATCGGTTACAGGGTGCGAGGGTGTTTTCTAAGATCGATCTTCGTTCAGGCTATCATCAGCTGAAGATCAGGGACTCGGATATTATGAAGACTGCATTCGGGACCCGATATGGTCATTATGAGTTTCTTGTGATGTCGTTTGGGCTGACCAACGCCCCAGCAACATTTATGCATCTGATGAACAGTGTGTTCGAGCCCTATTTGGATTCATTTGTGATTGTGTTCATTGATGACATTCTAGTCTACTCCCGTAGTCAGGAGGAGCATGCTCAACATTTGAGTATTGTGTTGGAGAGATTGAGGGAGGAGAAGCTATATGCTAAATTCTCCAAGTGCGAGTTTTGGCTCGAGTCCGTAGAATTTCTGGGACATGTGGTGTCTCGTGATGGTATTCAGGTTGATCCGAAGAAGATAGAGGCGGTGCAAAGTTGGCCTAGACCGTCCTCAGCTACAGAGATCAGGAGTTTTCTTGGTTTGGCGGGATATTATCGCCGGTTTGTTCAGGGATTTTCATCCATTGCTTCTTCATTGACTAAATTGACCCGGAAGGGTGCACCATTCGTGTGGTCGGATGAGTGCGAGGAGAGCTTTCAGAAGCTCAAGACAGCTTTGACCACAACTCCAATGTTAGTATTGCCATCAGCTTCAGGTTCATATACTGTTTATTGTGATGCCTCGAGAGTGGGGATAGGTTGTGTGTTGATGCAGGAAGGTAAGGTAATTGCTTATGCTTCTCGGCAGTTGAAGCCACATGAGAAGAACTATCCTGTTCATGATTTGGAGCTAGCCGCCATTGTTCATGCATTGAAGATTTGGAGGCACTATTTGTACGGTGTGTCTTGTGAGGTGTATACCGAGCATCGTAGTCTCCAGCACTTGTTCAAACAGAAAGACCTTAATTTGAGACAGCGGAGATGGCTTGAGTTGCTGAAAGATTATGACATTACTATATTATATCATCCGAGGAAGGCCAATGTGGTGGCCGATGCTTTGAGCCGGAAGGCGGTCAGTATGGGGAGCTTGGCATATATTCCAGCCTGAGGAGAGGCCATTTGCTTATGATGTTCAGGTGCTAGCCAATCGGCTAGTGAGGTTAGATATTTCGGAGCCCGGCCGGGTATTGGCTTGTGTTGTATCTCGGTCATCTCTATATGATCGTATTCGTGAGCGCCAGTATGATGATCCACATTTGGCTGTCCTTAGGGACGGAGTTCAGCATGATGATGCTAGAGATGTCACCATTGATAGTGACGGCGTATTGAGGATGCAGGGCCGGATATGTGTGCCCAATGTTGATAGCCTTCGTGAGTTGATTTTGGAGGAGGCTCATAGCTCGCGGTATTCTATCCATCCAGTAGTCGCTAAGATGTATCAAGATTTGAAACAGCACTATTAGTGGAGAAAGATGAAAATGGACATTGTCAGACATGTAGCACGGTGCCTCAACTGTCAGCTGGTTAAGTACGAGCATCAGAGGCCCGGTGGTGTATTTCAGCGCATTGATATTCCTGAGTGGAAATGGGAGAGGGTCACCATGGACATTGTTACTGGACTCCCTCGGACGGCGAGGAAGTTTGATTCTGTATGGGTGATTGTGGATAGACTGACCAAGTCAGCTCACTTCATTCCAGTTAGTACTACCTACAAATCAGAGCGGTTGGCAGCGATCTTTATTTGAGAGATTGTTTGGTTGCATGGGGTCCCAGTGTCTATCATATCCGACAGGGGTACTCGGTTCACTTCTCGGTTTTGGAGAGCATTTCAGCGAGAGATGGGTACACGGGTTGAGTTGAGTACAGCATTTCACCCCCAGACAGACGGGCAGTCTGAGCGTACTATTCAGATTCTGGAGGATATGTTGCGAGCATGTGTGATTGACTTTGGTGGTTTGTGGGACGAGTTCCTACCACTTGCTGAGTTTGCCTACAACAACAGTTATCAGTCGAGTATTCAGATGGCCCCGTACGAGGCATTGTATGGCAGGCGGTGTAGATCCCCCGTGGGATGGTTTGAGCCTGGTGAGGTTAGATTGATAGGGACCGAGTTAGTCCAGGATGCTTTAGATAGAGCAAAGTTGATCCAGGAGAGGCTTCGTACAGCACAGTCTCGTCAGAAAAATTATGCGGACCGTAGAGTTCGAGAGTTGTCTTTCATGGTTGGTGACAGAGTATTGTTGAAGGTTTCACCTATGAAGGGTGTCATGAGGTTTGGGAAGAAAGGAAAGTTGAGTCCTAGGTACATTGGTCCTTTTGAGATACTCGGGAGGGTTGGAGAGGTGGCATATGAGTTAGCCTTGCCGCCCAGCTTATCCAGCGTCCATCCAGTATTCCATGTGTCTATGCTCCGGAAGTACATTGGAGATCCGTCTCATGTTTTAGACTTCAGGACCATTCAACTTGATAGTGATCTATCCTATGATGTGGAACCTATTGCCATTTTGGGACGTCAGGTGAGAAAATTGAGGTCTAAGGAGATTGCATCAATTAAGGTTCAGTGGAGAGGTTGACCCGTGGAGAAGGCCACTTGGGAGATAGAGCGGGAGATGCGGAGCAGATATCCTCACTTATTTGAGACTTCAGGTATGTTTCTTGACCCGCTCGAGGACGAGCGTTTGCTTAAGAAGGGGAGAATGTGACGACCCGGCCCGTCGTCACGGGAATTACCACCCCGTTATGTTGTAAATACATGTTTTATGATTTTATATCAGTGTTAGAGTCTATCGGGTGAGTTAGGAGTGAATTGGATTGAAAATGAGGCATGTAGCCTTTTTGAAGGAAACTTGAATAAGGAAATTCAACCCGGAGTTGATTATTTGGTTAGAGGGCTCGGAATCGGATTCTGATGATTCAGTTAGTTCCGAGAGCTGATTTGTGACTTAGGGGAGCGATCGGAATTGAATTTGGAGGCCCGGTGTAGAAATAGGCTTGAATTGGCTAAGGTTGAATTTTGGCAAAATCCGAACGGTAGGTGAGATTTTGATCCGGGGGTCGGAATGGAATTCCGATAGTTGCAAGTAGCTCCGTTAGGTGATTTTGGATGTGCCTACAAAATTTCAGGTCATTCGGACGTCGTTTGGTCGGGTTTTTGATGGAATGTGCAATTCGGAAGTTTTGAACAAACTTAGGCTTGAATCCATGTGTAATTGGTGATTTTGATGTTTAGGATGGTGTTTTTATGATTGGAACAAGTTCGTATCGTGTTTTGGGGTATGTTGGTGGATTTCGTTGGGGTCCCGGGGGCCTCGGGGTGAATCCGGACCATCATTCGGCATTTGGAAGCAAGAAGTGACCTGCTATAATCTACAGATCACTGGGCAGTGATTTGGCCTTCGCGTTCGCGAGGGAAAGTCCCGCGTTCGCGTAGGCCAGGTTCAGCAACCTTCGTGTTCGCGAGGGAGGTATCGTGTTCGCGTATTGGAAAGGCTGGGAAGCATCGCGAACGCGTGGGTGAAGATCGCGTTCGCGTATGAGGGAGTTGGAACGCATCGCGTTCGCGTGGGTCTAGGCCGCGTTCGCGAAGAAGGATTTGGCGAGGCCACGCGTTCGCGTGGGAGACTACGCGTTCGCGTAGAGTAAAAATCCGGAGCTGGGAAGTTGACCTTCGTGGACGCGTGAAGGTGTGACGCGTTCGCGATGAGGAAGAGGAAAAAGGCATCGCGTTCGCGTGAGAGGCATCGCGGACGCGATGAAGAAAATAGGCTGGCAGTGAAGTTAAAACCAGAACTGGTCAGTCGCGGGTTTAATACCCAAAACCTCCATTTTTGAGTTCCAAGAGAAGAAATTGACGGGAGATTGTTGGGAAATCATCGGGGTTTCGTTGGAGGTAAGTTTTGTGGCTTAATTACATCATTTTAACATGAAATCATGGGTTAAATTTCTGTAAATGGAAGATTAAAGGTGGGTTTGAGCCCTAGGCCTAAATTGAAGAAAAACACTGATTTGAGTGGGCAAATGGAGTCCGATTTTGGTAAATTTTACATGCCTAGACTCGTATCGAGATGAGGGTACCGAATATGTGACTTTTGTAATTTTTCGAGAAGCGTACCAAAAGTCGGGTTTTGACAACTTTGGGAATTTTGATGTAAATTGAGTTGTATTGATTGGGTGTCGTCCCATTGGCTTAATTTGTTGTGTTTCTACTGTATTTGATCAGATTCTACGCGCGCGGAGCTTGATTCTCGTGGCAAAGGCATTGCGGAGTAGTCGTCGCGCTGTATTGAGGTGAGTAATAGATGTGGGTGATGACCGGCGGGTTCGAAACCCCGGTATACCACTTTGTGACGCTGTATAGCGGCGAGACACGTACTCTCTTGTGAGTGCGGGGTCGATTGTGATTGGGGACTATGGCTTAGTCCGACTTGTTGATCTACTGTATTATGATATTAGGCTATTCTTGAGCCGTCGAACCTCCTTCTCGGATGGTTGCATATTATATATTGTGATAATGGCCACTCTTGAGCCGAAGACCCCCCTTCTTGGGCGGTTGAGTATAATTGTGGGCCGTGAGCCAGTTATTGGATCCCGCGAGGATCGTTATCATTGTCTTATCATTTAGACATGCTAGTTACTACCGGTCCGTAGCTATTTCTGTTATCATGCTATTTCCAATCTCTGGAACTTGATATTACTGTTTTCAACTGAAAAATGATAAAAGATGTTTTCAAAAACTACTTTTGAGCTTGCGAGGCTGTAATTGCATATTAGCTGACTGGTAGTGGATCGGGCTGCGCGCCGCAGCGGTATATATGTTGGATCGGACTGCACGCCGCAGTGATATTGTGCTTGGGATGTAGGAGCCCCTCCGGAGTCTGAACCCCCACAGTGAGCACGGGTACCCAAATTGGATCGGGCTACGCGCCGTAGCGGTCATATCATGCATTGCATTACATTTAGCTACATCTGCTAGTTGTTATACTGTTTTGCTGGTACTTGTTGGTACAGGTACAATTGATATTGATTCTGTGACAGGGTATTTGATTACAGCTTTACATAGTGCTTTATTGCGGATTTCTTATCTGCGCTGTCTTACCCTTGTTTATTACCACTGAGTCTGGCAGTACTCATTTTACTCCATGCACCTTGTGTCAGATCCAGGTACCTCTCAGCAGTGATCCAGTAGCTGTGCGAGGCGACATTTGTGGATATTCGAGGTAGCTGCAGAGTCCGCAGGACCCGATATTCCTTCTCACTGTCTCTTGATTTTGTATTAACTTTTCTTTCTGTACTTGGTATCTTGTAAACTTTATACACTTATGTTCGGTAGAGGCTCATGACTCTTGACCCTTCGGTCTATGGGAGTTGATGTATTATGGGACTTGGTTCCCCGTTTTCGTTATATGTATCGCTATTGCTTCGTGATTTGATATGCCTAAATGGGCTAAAGAGAGCTTCTAGCTCCGTTATTGTTATTGATTGGTCAGGCTGGCTTAGCAATGTGCTGAGCGCCATCACGACAGGATTTGGGGTCGTGACATTAGCGAGTCCACGATAATAATTCAGGACAAATAAATGCAACATATAACATGATCGGTCTTTAATTACCGGGTCATCTGTCCTAGACGGACCCAACCCGTGTGTTGAGTCCCCTAAGTCAGTTATGATGCAAATAATCGTCCTAGACCTATGTTCAATATCCTGAAGTTTTCAATGGTACTAGACCATGTACCCGAGCGGACAACTAGGATCGAGGAGGGGGCTACGTACCGGTGACCCGCGGGGTCAATCGGCTTTGTAACTTATCCGGCCTCTTTTCTTATTTTTGGGATTTACACTAACAGAAAGGGGAGTCTCAACCAGTAAGCACATCCCAGGAGGTAAGAAGAGAAGGGTTTCGGCACAATTTTATATATACAGTTCACGCAATATCAAAGCGGTAAACATGTAGCACATTAATCAAAACATATAATGAAATGAGATATAAGTAAAAATAGCAATTTCACTGAGCTCGAATTCTTAAACCCTGAACCGAAGTTCTGGGTTACTTATCCCCAGCAAAGTCGCCAGAGCTATCACACCTCCTTTTTTCATTCACATACGTATAAACGTAAATGTGCTACTGTTTAATACTACACCCCGAGAAGGAATATAATAATAATCGGTGAAGGAATTTTTCCACTTAAAGGACAGTCAGAACGAGATTAATTTATTTAATTTTTTCAGAGTCGCCACTTGGGAAAATAATGGTGTCCCAAGTCACCGGTTTAATCCCGAACCGAGGAAATTTATGACTCTGTAATACAGTCTGCGAAACTAGAAACCTGGATAAGGAATTCCGTTAACCCGGGAGAAGGTGTTAGGCACTCCCGAATTCCGTGGTTCTAGCACGGTCGCTCGACTGCAATTTTTTGCTTTTATCTGAATTCTTTATATATTTTAACTATGTACTATTATGTTCTGCTTTTCAAATTTTAGAAGAATTGCGACGTCACGAAAACACATTTCGAGTCACACCGCAACCAGTACGCCTGTGACTTTAATGTATTTCAGTTTCGTCGAGAGTAAGGTTTGGGTCACATAAATGCACACCCGTATTTAGGGAAGTAGTATTATTAAACTAACGAGCCTAAATTACTACGCGTTGCACTTTGCGAGGGCCATGAAAATTTGCTAAATGGCACACCTCAAATTCTAAGGATCAATACAGAATTTAAAATGAGGGCTACGCAATTGTCATTTGCTCGACATGGCGCACCTCAATTTATCCTAACCAAATTTCTAAGTGCGCTCATGGCGGAAGAAAACCTTTGCCAAAGGCTAGTAGCTAAATGGATATCTTGGTTAAAGAAACATGAGTTCATTTGCAAAATTTACATGCACATAAATAAAAAGAACATCTATGTAAAGCAACAGTGCACAAAATTTACTGAGAGAGATCATGTTAAAATTGATACTAACAGTAGAGTCTAACGTAGCATAATTCTCTAACACATGTAAGCTTCCTCCAAGAAAGTTTTGTTCCTTTCTTGCATTCACTATTTCAGCTATAAATCTATTAAGAACATAATTAGTACATTTTGTGAACCACATATCTTATCCTCTTCATTTGGAATAATAAAAGTTTTTACTCCTAACAAACAATTCTCATGATAGATTTATAAGAGAACAACTCAATTTCTCATCGCAATTCACGCATTCGTATTTAGGAATTAGATCAGCTACATTCATGGATCAATATTTGAACATCGGCAAAAAAAAAAGGAGGAAAAACATAGTACAATACAAACTCTAATAGACAAACATCATGCACTAAGTCCCAAAGATAATTGCAATATACTTGAAGCAACACAATACGAAAGTTGTATTAGAATTAAGATTGCATATACAACCTATCTTACGATTGTTTAGTACGGTATGACCAATTTGCATTAATAGACAAATTCCAGCAGCTTGGATAACCAACAACGGGATTCCAATTAAATGTAATAGGATTCTATTCATTGTATGAAATTAAATCTACACAAACAAATGCAAGCAGTAACAGCAGATGAACTAAACCATAACATGACTCAAAAATTATTATTATTTGAAATCAGATCTAAACAAACAAAGGTCGGCAATAACAATACATGTACAGAATAATATCATGATTCATTACCGTAAACAGATATTCAGAATAGTTTTGTGATGAACATACCCATATGCTCAAGGGCTAAACAGTGGAGTTAGAAAAATGCAACTTCAACTTCTATTTGCTTGTAGACGAATCGGAATTAACCAAAGCGAGGCTAAGAAATCAAAATTTCCAGTTCTAAACAGCAACAATCAGCAGCGAACTCAGAAATCAACTCAGAAAATGACCACAACTGGAATATGGACCCGACGATCTCGAACGAAATGGCGAACCACTTTGAATCGTCACCCTAGCTCAAATCGACAATGACCACATAAACCAAACTTCAGTCGAAGTCCGTGAAGGAAAATCGAAACAGAAATGGAAATAATAAGCTAAAAGAACTCTAATTTTTTTTTTTGGGAATTTTCGTTACTGCCTTTTCTTGTTGAAGAAAGGGTGCTGGGTGGTCAGTCAAAAGCTGGAAAGGAAAAAAAATGAAGAGCCCAGGTCTCCACGGTGTATGCCTGTGTTCTCTCTTCCAGAAAAATCTCTCAAATCCTCTCTCTCCCCCAAAATCTGATAAGCTCCCCTTTATGTGATGTCTTTTTTTCTTTTTAAAATCATCCTAGACCACTCCTCACATGCCTTTGTCCCCCTCCTTTTTGCTTTTTGTTTTTTTCTTTCTTTTTAAAATACTCCTCGGCCTTCCCCCCCCCACTTTACCGTGTTTCTTTTTGTCCGTTGGAAATATTCCAATGCCCATGTGAGAGACCAAGAGTGATGATGGGTCTCCACGTGGGTTTCAAGGGTTATGGGCTAGGTCCGAAAATTATAAAACCGGGTAGTTTGAATCCGAATATTATTCTTTGCCTGGAACCGAGATTGAGAACACGGTGTTATTAATTAATCCTACGTAAGAAAAATAACTATAAGATTAATAATTACAACAAAATTATTTTTTTATATTTTTTCAAAATTAAAGTACCCCAAAATGTTAATGAAACTATTTATTTGTTTATTTTCATAATTTCGATTTTATATGAAAAATAAAAATATCAAGTGCTATTTTTTGTATTTTTCAAATTTAAAATGACTTCAAAACATTAATAAAACTATATTTTTGTTATTTTTCATTTTAAGGTAAAAATAAAGTGAAAGAGTCAAAATTAGCTAAGATAACTATATTAGGCCTAAACTAAATATTTTACGCTAAAAATATAAAAAATCTCGGGTAGGGGCAAAATCACGCATCTACAGCTGCCCCTCTTTGACTGAAAACACAAAGAGTTTTCGGACAAAGAACGACTAGATAAGTGTTTTGACCCGACCCTTATTCAGAGAGACTAAACTAAAAGAAGATGATGTGACCGAGCCCTTGTATCTGAGCTGACTACATACCCTTGGCTATAAAGGAATCAGGCCACGTGTAGTTCGAAAGTGAGTGAGGAAGGAGTAACCGAGGTGGAGAGCCAGTCGAGGTGTAGTTCCGTCGAGGTTCCGTCCTATCGAAGTTCCGGTCCGTGGTCCTGTTATTACATCAAAAATCAAAACATGAGAAAGACTAACTAAGCCTATCAGCTACTAGTTACAAGATTCCTATCTATAAGTCTTCTGAAGCTTGATCTTGAGTATTGGTTGGTGCTTCATACGGACTCTAAATTTGAACCTTGATACTTGCTAGTTGTAGGTGCTGCTTTTCGGATCAAGACCAGGTATGCAGTGCTTGTGACCTCGGCCATGTCTTGAGCACACCACATCTTTCATCAACTTCTACACTTGGATTAACTCTTTGCCTTTTTTTCATTGTGACTGACTTTTGTTGATCATCTCGGACTGTTGACTCACATTCTGGTCGCAAGTTTCTTTTGTTGCTAACTTGCATTGCACTTCGAAGTGAATTCCCTTACTTGTGATCTTCGAGCTATTCTCCTTCGAAGTCTGAATCTATCTTTTCTGATCCTTGTTGCCTTCCTTTTGATTCATGTTGGAGATTTCCGTTACACTCTGTCACTTTTCGATTGTTCACTATCCTTATCAAATCTTGGAAATTGAGATGCCGTTCTGCTTTTCTGGCGGGCTTCTGACTTTAACGACAAACTATAATCATAAATTGCCATTCCATTTTTCAGGCGGGCACCTGACTTCAACAACAAACTTCGAAAATAAATTGCCACTCCATTCTTCAAGTGGGCACCTGATTACCAAAACTTCAAATGTATAGATCGAATGATTACCATCTCAGGAAAAAAAAAATTCATCTGACTAAGATTTTGATATCTTAGGAGAAAGATTCATCAGACTAAGATTTTGACGCTAGGAGATAATTCCTCGGACTAGGTCTAAATTGTTGTGATCTCAGGAGAAAGATTCATCAGACTGAGATTTTGATGTCTTAGGAGAAAGATTCATCAGACTAAGACTTTGACGCTAGGAGATAATTCCTCAAACTAGGTCTAAATTGTTGTGATCTCAGGAGAAAGATTCATCAGACTGAGATTTTGATATCTTAGGAGAAAGATTCATCGGACTAAGATTTTGACGCTAGGAGATAATTCCTCGGACTAGGTCTAAATTGTTGTGATCTCAGGAGAAAGATTCATCAGACTGAGATTTTGATATCTTAGGAGAAAGATTCATCGGACTAAGATTTTGACGCTAGGAGATAATTCCTCAGACTAGGTCTAAATTGATGTGATCTCAGGAGAAAAATCCATAGGTCTAAATTGTTGTGATCTCAGGAGAAAGATTCATCAGACTGAGATTTTGATATCTTAGGAGAAAGATTCATCAGACTAAGATTTTGACGCTAGGAGATAATTCCTCAGACTAGGTCTAAATTGATGCCTTACTTGAAATCTTCCAATTGTTGCTTCATTCTTCTTGTTGCTTTCATCTAAAACCTCTAATTGTTGTTTTTCACTTCCTATTAAATTATCTTTAACTATAACTTCAAAAACTAAATCGCCACTCCATTCTTCAGGCGGGCTCCCTGACTTCAACTACAACTCAAAACTAAATCGCCACTCCATTCTTCAGGCGGGCTCCTATCTTGATTGCCGAACTCCAACCATTGATCCCTTTCTTGTGATCTTCGAACTATTTTCCTTCGACGTCCGAATCTATCTTTCTGACCCTTGTTGCCTTCCTTCTGATTATGAACTTGGATTCATGCTGGGGATTTCCGTTACACTCTGTCACCTTCCGATCGTTCACTATCTTTATCAAATCTTAGAAACTGAGATGCCGTTCTGTTCTTCCGGCGGGCTTCTAGCTTCAACATCAATTTGGAAGATAAAACGCCATTCCTCTCTTCAGGCGGGCACCTGACCTCAACTACAACTTCAAATAAATCGCCACTCTATTCTTCAGGCGGGCACCTAACTTCAATAACAAACTTTGAAAATAAATCGCTTCTCCATTCTTCAAGCGGGCACCTGACTTCAACGACAAACTTCAAAAATAAATCGCCACTCCGTTCTTCGGGTGGGCACCTGACTTCAATAACAAACTCTGAAAATAAATCGCCACTCCATTCTTCAGGCGATCACCTGACTTCAACATCAACTCACTAACTCCGTCCCATCCTTTCTTCTGAATTACCTTGTTTCGGAATTGCTTTCCTCCTAGGTCGTGTTATTTTTCCCTTGATTGCTGGGGATATCTTTGGAATTGTTTACTTACCTGCTGGGGATGATGCTGCTGGGAAAATCTTCTCTATTTTCTCCCTTTCTACTTCCTTCAAAACCTTTTATTCTCTCCAGGGATCGCGGGGGATTGAAATGTCATTAGCTGAGGATTGTCCTGTCGGGGGACCCCTTTTCCTTTTTCCTCTTTCCAAACCTCCTTCGAGACTTGCGCTTTGCTCCATTGAAAAACTTGTAGGATATAATGCTGTCGGGGAAATCTCGAAATCAGTGTTTCATTTTTCCGAGAACTGCTGGGGATGATACTGGCTTCTTGCCTTTCTGAACGCAAGCTTCCTCATTTTGTCCTGTCTTTTGGGGTATAA
Source organism: Nicotiana noctiflora (assembly GCA_032618575.1). Classification (NCBI taxonomy): domain Eukaryota; kingdom Viridiplantae; phylum Streptophyta; class Magnoliopsida; order Solanales; family Solanaceae; genus Nicotiana; species Nicotiana noctiflora. The sequence goes on from JASVEL010009974.1 coordinate 103,936, forward strand.
TTTCCTCTATCACAGCTTGTAGTTTTCTTTCTTTCAAAGCTGCTGGGGATAATTGGGTTCAAAGATCATTTCCTTGCGTTATCTGGCTTCTTTCCCCAATCGGGTATTTGGTTTCGAGAAAATTTTCGCAACGGGAGAAAATTTTATGCCCCAGTTTGAGAATCTTCTTCGTGGCATGCTTTTCTGCCAACAACCCCTCTTTTTTCTGTTTCAAATCAAAGAAAAATTGGTTAGTTTTAAAATGTGGTGGCTGGTTGTGGTGCTCCTGCTGGGGATGGTTCTCCTCCTCTTTCCCTGCTCTGCGTTTCATTGTTAGACCCTGCTGGGGATGTTATCATTTGATGATATTCATGCTGGGGATAGTTTTCTCCTTTCTTGCTTCCCCGCCTTCCTTGACGACTCTTTATTCACGAGCCTTTCCACGTGGTTTTCCACTGGTATCCTGACCACCCGAATTCCTATGATAGTGACCCTGCGTGAAGACATTGCATGTTTTACTGGTGAACCATTTTCTTTGTTCACCTTTGTCACTGGAAATACCTTTCTGCTGGGGATATCTCCTCTTCTTTTGCGTCATATCTAAGGAATGGGCATTTCCCGACCTTTGAGGCTCATTAACCTTGGCCTTGAGGTCATTAACCTTCCTTGAGATATCCTCATTGACACCAATCCATCCCTTTGTCATTTTCCTATTGCTGGGCAATATCCCTCTGGACATTGGCCTTGCGCCTGATCCCTCCTGACTTATACCACTTGGGTGAACCAATCAAATCTCGTCTTGCGTAATTGGAAAGCATATGGAAAATTTTGCAGTCATTTCTTGCAACTAGACTCTATTGGGGAATTTTCGATAAAAAGGAGAAAGATAAAAGGAAACAGAATAAAAGACAAAAAAGAAGATGACTCTCTAAAAGAAAAATTATAAAATAAACCTATCAAACGTGGATACCAACTCTAATGGACATGACATGCACATATAGCCTATCTTCCGTCGTTAAATCGCCTTTTGTAATCTTCGCCTGGGGCTTTCCCATGTGATTTCCAATCTTCGTTCGACTTGTAGTGCCCGAGGGGTTTTCACTATCAAGCCTCTCTCATTGCGGTTTTTCTCTCAGCTTTCATCGCCTTATGGTGCCTGTGAAGGTTTTCACCGCTAAGACTCTCTCATTTGTGTTGCTTTTCCGCTGGGGATTGGTGGTGTTACTGCTATGATTCTCTCATACTTTTTCTGCTGCAGATCCGAGTCTTTTCTGATGGGAATCAGAGTGTTATGTTCTGATGAAACTTCTCTCATTTGCCTAACTCAGCCTCTTTTGAAAATTGGTCAAAAGGTCTTTCTTTGGACCGTAATGTGGGTTTGGACAGGGCTAGAAAGAAAGGGTATTAAAGGCTCGAAATAAAACAAATTGGGTTCAAAATTACAACCTTCGGAATCCTATATTTTCCTTACATAAACACATTTTTTTTACTGCCCCTGTTTCTTGCTTGGTGATTTTTTGGTTTTTACTTACACTATGACCGAGCTGTGAAGCGCCTACGTATCCTCTTTGAGGAATCAGGTCAAACGTAGTTCCCAATTCATCTTTTTCAAGTTTCTTTTGTTTTTCACACATTTTTCTTTTTCTTTTCTTTATCTCTTTTTGTTGTTTTCTTTTTCTTTACTTTTTTCTTTATCCCTTTCTTCTCTTGACTTTCAAACTTGTGTTTCTAGTCTTTGCAACTAATTCCGAAGGAGGGGTATGAAAGAATTTAAAATAAGGCTCAAAGGGTTGACGATGGATAAAGTATTTGGATAGCAGAACAAAATGCCTTTGTCATTCCAATCTTCAAAACATGCCAAGTGTAAACAACACAATTAATATTCGTCATATCTTTAAAGCACTATTGGGCAACACTCTCATTTTCATTATTATGAACGACCCCATGTCAATTTTGGCGGCTTGCCTTTAACGGTTTTCTTTTACTTGCCCCAGTTTCTCATGACTCGGGTTTCGAATAATCTCAAACCGTTCTTATTTCATTTAAATATCTCGATCACCTCCCAATGGTTTTGTGATTAACTTTTAAGATCGGGCCAGAACTATGCGCGCACGTCATGTCACTAGAGCTAGCAGAAAAAGAACTATAGGAAGGAGAGGACTAAATAACAGAAAATGTCTAGAAATAATATAAAATAGGTCATTGCATTAACAGATAAAACAACGACTCGAACAACCAAAAAACAAAACTGGGGTACAATACTTAGAACGAACCTAGACCCCTTTAGATGAGAAACTATGATCAAAAGAAAAATACAAGGATAAAAGGTTTGAGCCACAAAACAACATTCGGATTACCATTCTGAAATAACTCGGACAAATAGAAATGACAACAAAATAAGCCACCACAAATGACTCTCCGATTGATAAGCCTGGCATTTAGCCACGAATTTGATTATCAGAACTACTATGGCCTTCTCCCATTTCAGTCGGCAAATTCCCGAGTGGATTCTCATATTCCGTGTCACCAGGCATCACCGCCGGAAAGTGTGTATCATCAGGTGCAGGTAACGGATTCAGCGCGATATTCTGGGTGTCATTGTTATGAATCACAATCAATCTTTCTTGGATCATCCTTTCTATTTCCCTTTTCAAATCCCGACAACTTTCCATGTTGTGCCCCTGGGCATGGGAATGGTATTCACACCTTTTAGATGGGTCAAAGCTCCTTGCACGTGGGTCCACATGATTTGGAGGGATGGGTGCAATCATGTCTTGTTGCTTTAACTTCTCAAATAAGCTTTCATAGGAAACTCCTATTGGTGTGAAATGTTCCTTCAACTTCGGTTCCCTTCTATACCCTTGGTTTGGAAGTGGGTTATAAGGTATCTGGAAATTTTGGAGAGGCTGGTAGAGATTTTGTGATGCCCGTGCTCGCTTTCTTGGATGATTTGATGGCTGAATAACATACTGGGGTGGATCAACTGAGTATGGTGGGTTCGGAGGTGGATAGTAATGCTCGGGGGAGTTATGGAAAACCTGTCGAGACATCGCATACCGTCGAGGTGTTCTTCTGGAACCTTTTCTTGACCCCGATATCATCGTGACTTCTTCATCCCTCTCATTCGTGTCACTAGATTCAAATTGGACAGCCTGAGCTGCAGCCTTGAGAGCCGCTTGACTTATAATTCCGCCTGTCTTAAGACCGTTCTCTACCATTTCTCCCATTTTGATTACATCCAAGAAGGATTGACCAACCGCAGACATCATGTTCTGAAAATAATCCGGCTCTTGAGCCTGAAGGAAGACAATGATTAACTCATGGTCATCCATGGGTGGCTCAGCACGAGCCGCTTGCTCTCTCCATTTAAGGGCATATTCCCTGAAACTTTCACTTGATTTCTTCTTCAGATTTGAAAGAAAAATGCGGTTTGGGGCAATGTCGATGTTGTATTGGAATTGTTTGACAAAGGCCTGTGCCATGTCGTTCCAGACGTGCCAGCGAGATGCATCTTGATCCCAAAACCATTCAGAGGCTACTCCTGTAAGGCTTTCCCCAAAGTAAGCTATTAACAATTCTTCATTTCTTCCCGGACTCCTTAGTTGATTGCAATACCTTTTCAAATGGGCTATGGGGTGTCCATGTCCATCGTACTTTTCAAATTTGGGAATCTTGAAACCAGGTGGCAAGTGGACATCGGGAAACAAGCATAGATCTTTGAAAGCAACACTCTTTTGACCTGCCAACCCGTGCGTGTTTTTCAGCCGCTGTTCTAAGCTTTTCAATCTTTGGGTTATTTCCTCCTGTACCATCTTTCGGGGATCTTGCGTTGTCCGCTTGTCACAAACCAACCACCTTCTACTTACTTTACAATTCAAGATAAAACATGTTAGAATGGACTCAGACAGTCCTTATCAATTTTTTTATTTTTTATTTTTTTATTTTTATTTTTTTATTTTTTATTTATTTTATATTATATATATACATATACATATACGTTGTGGTCGAATCTTATGGAGATTGCCTACGTATCATGACCCCGCATGAATCAGACCGAGCGTAGTTCTTGCAAATTAATGCAAGAAATAGAGAGATATTTATTTGATTTTTTTTCTCTTTTTTGAAGAAAAATTGTAAAAGACGACTCCAACTACAAACTCTGATGAAAAACTTTCACACCTTGTGCCAGAGATTTCTACAAGAATAAGAATATTTTTTAGCGCCAATTATGACTATTTCTACAAAATTAGCCGTGTAATGACATACTTGACAATGCGGCTATTTTTGCAAAATTTTATTTAAGAGACTACAAATTCAAAATTTTTCATCTTAGGGCCCATGGGGCATCGTTCGGCTCCGACACAGGCCAACACAAGACTGAGAAAGTTTAAATGCCAAATGTGGCCATTTTAGCAAAACCATATGTTTTTTTTTTTGCAAAGTTGAGTGATGACTCAAACTTAATTTTGCGGATACGGCCTTTCAACATTTCCACGAGGGAATATTTCAAGGCTGTGCCCAAAAATTATTTACAAAGACTCAAAGTGGCTATTCTTGCAAAAATAGCCTTCTGGCGTCCTTTTGGGGAACATTCGGCTTATTTTAAACAAGAATAGCATCACTCGATTTATTTATAATAAAATCAAAAATTTGACACATTTTTTTTGTTATTTATGCAAAAGGGGTGTGAACCCGAACTTGATTTTGCGGCTATGGCCTTGCAACATTTCCACAAGGAATATTTCAAGGCTATGCTCGTAAATTATCTAAAATGACTCAAAGCGGCTATTTTTGCAAAAACAGCCTTCCGGCGTCCTTTCGGAACATTCGGCTATTTCCAAAAACGACATCACTTTGATTTTATTGACGAAATTAAACACACGTTTTTTTTTGATTTTTTTTTAAAAGGGGTGGTATCCCAAACTTTATTTTGAGGCTACGGCCTTTCAACATTTTCACATGGAATATTTCAAGGCTATTATTCAAAAAGAAAACGAAAAGACTTCAAAGTGGCCATTTTTGCAAAAACAGCCTTCCGGTGTCCTTTCGGAACATTCAGCTATTTTCAAAAATAGCGTTACTTTGATTTTATTGAAAACTAAAACTTCGACATTTTTTTTTTAATTTTTTGAAGGGGTGGTTGGACCCTGATGAGGGTTACCTACGTATCCCACCTAATGGGGAGAATCAAACCAGCGTAGTTCGATCAAATTATTTGACAAAATTGTTCCAGCTATTTTTCAAATTTTCTTTTCAAATTTTCCGATTGCGTTTCGTCAATATTTTTTTGATATTTTTCTATTCCAAAACTCTCTCTTTTTGTTTTCAGGAATTTAGCCAGTCCACATAACAATTCGGGACAAATAAATGCAACATATAACATGCTCGGTCTTTTAATTACCGGGTCACCTGTCCTAGACGGACCCAACCCCTGTGTTGAGTCCCCTAAGTCAGTTATGATGCAAATAATCGTCCTAGACCTATGTTCAATATCCTGAAGTTTTCAATGGTACTAGACCATGTACCCGAGCGGACAACTCGGATCGAGGAGGGGGCTACGTACCGGTGACCCGCGGGGTCAATCGGCTTTGTAACTTATCCGGCCTCTTTTCTTATTTTTGGGATTGACACTAACAGAAAGGGGAGTCTCAACCAGTAAGCACATCGCAGGAGGTAAGAAGAGAAGGGGTTTCGGCACAGGTTTTATAAATACGGTGCAACTAGTATCAAAGCGGTAGACATATAGCACATTAATTAAACATATAATAAAATCAGATATAGACAAAAACAACAATTTAACTGAGCTCGAATTCTTAAACCCTGAACCGAAGTTCTGGGTTAATAATGTCCCCAGCAGAGTCGCCAGAGCTGTCACACCTCCTTTTTCACATACACATACGTATAAATGTAAATGTGCCATTGTTTAATACTACACCCCGAGAAGGGATATAATAATAATCAGGGAAGGAGTTTTTCCACTTAAAGGACAGTCGGAACGGGATCAATTTATTTAATTTTTCGGAGTCGCCACTTGGGAAAATAATGGTGTCCCAAGTCACCGGTTTAATCCCGAACCGAGGAAATTTATGACTCCGTATTACAGTCTGCGAACTAGAAACCTGGATAAGGAATTCTGTTAACCCGGGAGAAGGTGTTAGGCACTCCCGGATTCCGTGGTTTTAGCACGGTCGCTCAACTGCGATTTTTGCTTTTATCTGATTTCTTTATATATTTTAATCATGTGCTATTATGTTCCGCTTTTCAATTTTTAGAAGAATTGCGACGTCACGAAAATAAATTTCGAGTCACACCGCAAACCAGTACGCCTGTGACTTTAATGTATTTCAGTTTCGCAGAGAGGTTTGGGTCACATAAATGCACACCCGTATATAGGGAAGTAGTATTATTAAACTAACCAGCCTAAAGTTACTACGCGTTGCACTTTGCGAGGGCCATGAAAATTTGCTAAATGGCATACCTCAAATTCTAAGGATCAATACAGAATTTAAAATGAGGGCTACGCAATTGTCATTTGCTCGACATGGCGCACCTCAATTTATCCTAACCAAATTTCTAAGTGCGCTCATGGCGGAAGAAAACCTTTGCCAAAGGCTAGTAGCTAAATGGATATCTTGGTTAAAGAAACATGAGTTCATTTACAAAATTTACATGCACATAAATAAAAAGAACATCTATGTAAAGCAACAGTAGAGTTCATGCACAAAATTTACTGAGAGAGATCATGTTAAAATTGATACTAACAGTAGAGTCTAACATAGCATAACTCTCGAACACATGTAAGCTTCCTCCAAGAAAGTTTTGTTCCATTCTTGCATTCACTATTTCAGCTATAAATCTATTAAGAACATAATTAGTACATTTTTTGAACCACATATCTTATCCTCTTCATTTGGAATAATAAAAGCTTTTACTCCTAACAAACAATTCTCATGATTGATTTATAAGAGAACAACTCAATTTCTGATGCACTGCCAGCCATCATCGCAGTTCACGCATTCGTATTTAGGAATTAGATCAGCTACATTCATGGATTAATATTTGAACATCGGCTAAAAAAAGGAGGAAAACCATGGTACAATACAAACTCTAATAGACAAACATCATGCACTAAGTCCCAAAGATAATTGCAATATACTTGAAGCAACACAATACGAAAGTTGTATTAGAATTAAGATTACATATACAACCTATCTTACGATTGTTTAGTACGGTATGACCAATTTGCATTAATAGACAAATTCCAGCAGCTTGGATAACCAACAACGGGATTCCAATTAAATGTAGTAGGATTCTATTCATTGTATGAAATTAAATCTACACAAACAAATGCAAGCAGTACAGCAGATGAACTAAACCATAACATGACTCAAAAATTATTATTATTTGAAATCAGATCTAAACAAACAAAGGTCGGCAATAACAATACATGTACAAAATAATATCATGATTCATTACCGAAAACAGATATTCAGAATAGTTTTGTGATGAACATACCCATATGCTCAAGGGCTAAACAGTGGAGTTAGCAAAATGCGACTTCAACTTCTATTTGCTTGTAGACGAATCGGAATTAACCAAAGCGAGGCTAAGAAATCAAAATTTCCAGTTCGAAACAGCAACAATCAACAGCGAACTCAGAAATCAACTCAGAAAATGACCACAACTGGAATGTGGACCCAACGATCTCGAACGGAATGGCGAACCACTTTGAATCGTCACCTCAGCTCAAATCGACAACGACCACATTAACCAAACTTCAGTCGAAGTCCGTGAAGGAAAATCGAAACAGAAATGGAAATAATAAGCTAAAAGAACTCTAATTCTTTTTTTTTGGGAATTTTCGTTACTGCCTTTTCTTGTTGAAGAAAGGGTGCTGGGTGGTCAGTCAAAAGTTGGAAAGGAAAAAAAATGAAGAGCCCAGGTCTCCACGGTGTATGCCTGTGTTCTCTCTTCCGGAAAACTCTCTCAAATCCTCTTTCTCCTCCAAAATCTGATAAGCTCCCCTTTATGTGATGTCTTTTTTTCTTTTTTAAAATCATCCTAGACCACTCCTCACATGCCTTTGTCCCCCTCCTTTTTGCTTTTTGTTTTTTTTTCTTTTTAAAATACTCCTCGACCTTCCCCCCACTCTGCTGTGTTTCCTTTTGTCCGTTGGAAATATTCCAATGCCCATGTGAGAGACCAAGAGTGATGATGGGTCTCCACGTGGGTTTCAAGGGTTATGGGCTAGGTCCGAAAATTATATAATCGGGTAGTTTGAATCCGAATATTATTCTTTGCCCGGAACCGAGAATGAGAACACGGTGTTATTAATTAATCCTACGTAAGCAAAATAACTATAAGACTAATAATTAAAAGAAAATTATTTTTTTATATTTTTTCAAAATTAAAGTAACCCCAAAATATTAATGAAACTATTTATTTGTTTATTTTCATAATTTCGTTTTTATATGAAAAATAAAAATATCAAGTGCTATTTTTTGTATTTTTCAAATTTAAAATGACTTCAAAACATTAATAAAACTATATTTTTGTTATTTTTCATTTTAAGGTAAAAATAAAGTGAAAGAGTCAAAATTAGCTAAGATAACTATATTAGACCTAAACTAAATATTTTACGCTAAAAATGTAAAAAATCTCGGATAAGGACAAAATCACGCATCTACAGATTGGACATAGGGTTCTCAAAATAGTGGTAAACAGGGTTCGGCAGGAATGGGAAGACAGTAGGAGTGGAGAAGAGACCAGAAGTGTGTAAAGTTGTAGAGTGCATGAATTTGTGATGACGTAAAATTGATTTCAGGGGAGGCGATGAAGTAGGGACGGTACTAGAAGTTGTAGACGGAGACAATTGTTCGATTACCAATAGATGTATACTTTCCAGGCAAGTAGCTAGATAGAGTAAGAGATGAAGAGTTCACCTAAAAAAAGAACCAGCATCGACCATTTTCTAAAATCAGTCGCAATAGAGACACCTCAAATTAGCTCTCAATCTCCACAAATTTGTACAAAAAGAGTAGCCATGTAAGAACCTACAATTCATCCATCTTTACACCAAAATCCATAACTTAAGAACCGCTTCTTTCTGTCGTTGCTCCTTCTGCTTCAGAGTTTCAGAAAATTGGAAATAATATTGTGAGTGAAAAGTCGAGTTTTCAGTTTCATCTTTCAATTTTGTTTTGTAAATAGGGTCGAGCTGAGGCTGCTGAAGTCGTTGCTGCCCGAGGTTTGCCGTTCGAGTGTTTGAGCTTGTGATTCCCGATTGAATTTGTTGTTCATTTCTGGGATTGATTTCTAGAATTGAAGGCTTTGTACCCATTCATTTTAAATAGAATTAATCGAATTATTCTTGCACAAATCAGATTAATTGGACTATTTGGAATCAATTCTGATTCGAGCCATGTTGTCGTTTGAAATTGAAACTCGTAGTGGCGTTTTAATTTTCGGTATGTCATGGTCGAAGAAAGCTCAATATCGTTTCCCTTACACAATTATTTGAATATTTTTTAGGTGAATTCCTTATTTGAGATTGTTTGATGTGCTTTAGGTGTTATGTTCGTTAATTTATTATATTTGATTTTCTTATATTGCTTGAAATTTATGAATATCTATGAATGTTAAGTTGCCTACTATTCTGGTAAATTATTACTTGTGAATTTGGACTAGGAAAAACTTATCAAAGGGTTATGGGGTTTGACAGATTTAAATAGCAAAGAAATGCATTTAGGCTTAATATGAGTTTGATCTTTTAGTTAATTAGGTCGATAGTGATATGTTTTAGGTTCGATAATTTAGGCAACTTTAAGAACTCATTTGTGGTTGGTAGGCAAGTCATAGGATTTTGTAAGTTTTGAGGTGAGAGGTTGTTTCCTTAGTTAAATTTATCTTGGAAATGCCCCCAAAGATTCATATATATTTTATTTCAAGGGTATGCCCCGAAGTGAATATAATTGGAGGCCGTGGCGAACATCGTAGAAGAAGTAGCGTAGGATAATCTAGAACTTTTGTTTTTCCTTCTTTTAATTTTCTTCATTTAGGTGGGGACGACCTTGAGCCTCTTGTGTGTTTATCTTGCTTTTTCGTAACTTTACCTCAACTTGAATATTTTAAAAGCCTACTCGATCAAGTATGAAACCGTACTAGTTACGAGACATGTGGAGTGCCTAACACCTTCTCGCCAAGTCAAATGAGCCCCATTATCCTAATCTCTGGTTCAACTTAATTTCGGAGTCTCAAGTGTTTTGATAGGAAGAAATTTATATTTAGAAAAAATGGTGACCGGACACACCGAAATCAAATGTCAGGTGGCGACTCTGAGCAATTTCCTTTTGAACAAATTTTTGTCGCTTTCTAATTGAAAAACCATTTCTAGATTTACAAATCCTTTTATTTATTTAAGAGGGTTTAGTGATTAAAAGGGGTTGTGACAATAAGTGTATCACAACTATGTGCTAGAGGAAACATTGTAGCATTTACCTCTACCAAATGCTTTGTGATTACCGTACCACCGACAAGATTGTTTTGCAGGAAAAAGAGTTAAAAATATTTACATTATAGATTTGTCTGCTCTTTCAGTAAATGAACTCACTTGCTTGAGTGTGCTGGATAATGATCCCCTCCTGTGCCACAAACAATTTGGTCATGCATGTCTGAATCAACTCTAAGTGTGAAATTTTACAATTATCAAAGTTCTCATCTCATTGAGAACATAATTACGGATCCAACCTCTGGAGTCACAACTAGATCACAATTAAAGAATCTGTGTGCTTTTGATACTTTTCTATCTCTTATTGAACTTAAAAAAAATTTAAGGTTTGTAGGATGCTGATTGGGTAAATGCAATGCAACATGAACTCAATCAGTTCTAGAGAAGTCAAGTTTGGCATCTAGTTCCGACACTCGAGGACAGATCAGTAATTGGCATAAAATAGGTCTTCAGAAACAAACACGATGAAGATGGAACAGTTACAAGAAAGAAGGCAAGACTGATGGTCCAAGGGTACAACCAAGAGGAGGACATAAATTATGATGAGACTTTTGCTCCAGTTGCAAGACTAGAGGCAATAAGACTCCTCAGAGCCTTTGCAGAACACATGGAATTCACTCTTCATAAGATAGATGTCAAAAGTGCCTTCGTGGATGGCTACCTAAAAGAAGAAGTGCTTGTTAAACAACCCCCAGGGTTTCAGAGCAAGGAATGTCCTGAACATGTGTACAAATCAGACAAGGCTCTCTATGGACTCAAGCAGGCTCCTAGAGCATGGTATGAACGATTTTCCAAATTCCTGCTTGAATATGACTACAAAAGAGGTAAAATTGCAGTACTCTATTCCTGAGGGAAAAAGGTAAGGATCTTCCCCTCGTACAAATATATGTTGATGACATAATTTTTGGGCAATCACTGACAAACTGAGTAAGGATTTTGCCAAATTAATGAGGAGTGAGTTTGAAATGAGTATTATGGGTGAGCTTAATTTTTTCTTAGGCTTACAGATCAAACAAAGCTCAAATGGAACCATGATCCATCAGCAGAAATATGCAAAGGAGCTGATCAAAAAGTTCAAAATGGATGAATCAAAAGAAATAGACACCCCATTGCACCTGCCAATAAATTAGATGTAGATGAACCTGGTTCATCTGTTGATTAGAAGTTGCATAGGGGTATGATTGGTTAACTTTTGTACCTTACTTCCAGCAGTCCTGACATAGCTTCAGTGCAGGGCTTTGTGCTCACTTTCAGGCTAATCCAACGACGTCTCACTTGACTGTTGTCAAGATGATACTGAGATATTTTAAAGGCACTACTAATATGTGTCTTTGATACCATAAAGGTAGTAATTTCAACCTAGTAGGGTATGTTGATGTTGATTATGCAGGTTTCCTTGTGGATAGGAAAATCACCTCAAGTATGGCTCATTTTTTTAGTTCATGTCTTGTGTCATGGGCCATTAAAGAAAATCAGTGGCCTTATCCACTACTGAGGCTGACTATGTTGTTGTTGCATCTTGTTGTGTTCAATTATTGTGGATCAAATGGTAGCTGGTAGATTTTGGCATAGAAGTTGGTTGCATTCCCATCTTCTGTGATAACACTAGTGCTATAAGTATGACAAAGAACCATGTTCATCATAAGAGGACTAACTCATAGATGTTAGATACCACTTCTTAAGAGATAACTATGAGAAATGATTGATCTCCAGAATTATGTGCCACTAATAAACAACTTGCTGACATCTTCATTAAAGAATTGAGTGGAGAAAACTTCGAGAGGAACAGATTGGAGTTAAGGATGATTAAGATCACTTGATAGGACCAGTTCAGAATGCACAATGAAAAAATTTAAAAAATGATTTTTTTTCGAGGAAATTTGATTCAGCATAAATATCTAGATTAATTTTTACTTAGCTTTATAATGTAATTAGTATACTCCTGTGACATGTGTTAATATGACTCACTGATTTCTTACAATATTTTCTCTATTATGGTAAATTGAGGCATGTTCAAGAGAATTCTAAATGATGAACTTCGTTCATCAATATAGGTTCATCTGAAAGCTAAAGTATGTTTTCTTGTGACGACCCAAGGGGTTATCACCTATTTTCCTCATCTGTTCCGCACTTCTGAGGCCTTGAAAACCTTATTTTTTATTGCCTCAATTAACGTACGTAGTCCGGGCGTGTAGCCGAAAAATTTTTGTGTTAGAATATGTGAATTCTATGAGAAATTTGAAAAAGTTTGATATTAATATTGATATAGTTGACTTTGGTCAATATTTTTGGCAAAACGGGCCCAGACCCAATACCGAACGGTCTCGTAAGGTCCGTAGGAAGAAATGGGACTCGGGCATGCTCCTGGAGTTGAATTCTGAGGCCTAGAGCCCAAGATATGAATTTTTCTATTAAATTGTTTTGTTGAAATTATTAATGAAAATGGAAATGAAAATTGATTAAAAGACCATTGTATCGGGCTCGTATTTTGGTTCCGACGCCCGGTACAAGTCTTATATATTATTTAAGTACTTTCTGCAAAGTTTGACGAAATTTGAGCGTCGTTTGATGTGTTTTGAACCATGAGTTCCAAATTTAAAAGTTTATGAAGTTTAAAAGAAGAAATCATGAATTTGAGGCTTAATTCTATGAAAACGATGTTATATTGGTGATTTGATCGCGCGAGCAAGTTCGTGGTAAATTTTTGAGGTTGTGTGCATGTTTGGTTTGGAGCCCGAGGGCTCGGGTAAAGATTTGATAGGCCGTTAGAGCAGATTTTGGAAAATAACACAGCTGGCATTTTCCCCAGCTGATATCTTCGCAATTGCGAATAATTACTCGTAATTGCGAGAGGTCCCAAAAATAGCGTTAATTCGCAAATGCAAACAAGACCTCGCAAATGCGAAGAGGCCCAGGAAAGGCCTTGGTTCGCAAATGCGAACACAACCTCGTAAATGCGATGCAGCCCAGGAAATCCTTATGTTCGCAAATGCGATCAAAATCTCGCAAATGCAAGGCTGCCCTATATTGGGCTCAGTTTGAAAATTCGATCATTTCCTCACAAATGCGTGTTCTGCATCCCAGACCTGTCATGTTCAGAATTGCGAACATATGTTCGCAATTCCCATATCCGCAGCTGTGCAATCTGATACTTAAACGATTTTAAACCCCTTTTTCACCATTCTTTCAAAACCCAAAACACACACATGATTTTCCAAGAGCAATATCACTCCAAATCACTTGTAAGTCAATTTTTACTCAACTCTTTCAATTCCTAACATCATTAAACATATTTTCCATGAGAAATCAAAGGTTTTTGTGGTTGAAATTGTTGTTTTTGGGTAGAACCTAGGTTTTTCATAAATTGGGGAATTAGACCTTGATTTGAGGTCCTATTTCAAAACAAATCATATAATTGAACTCGTGAGGGAATGGGTAACCGAATTTTGGTCTTAACCCCGAGTTTCGACCACGTGGGACAGGGGGCATTTTGTGAAATTTTCGGTAAAACTTTGAGAAAACCATGTTTATGCATCCAAATCAATTTATATAGTATTTATTAAAGTAATTGGACCAATTTTGATTAGATTCGAGCGAGTTGAAGGTTGAATTTTGAGGTAAATCGACAGTTGAAGGTTAATTGGACTTCAAGGCTTTGAGGTAAGTGTTTGATCTATCCTAGCTTGAGGGAATTGGATTGAATGTGATATTTGCTAATTGCTATGTGATCGAGTGTGGTGTATAGGCGTAGTGACGAGCATCTATACACTGGCGTCTAGCATGACCGTGAGTCGTTTGTTGACATATGTTGTGATTTAACGTGAAATGTTCTTAAGTCATGTTCTTGAGCCCTTGCCGGGTTGTGAAAGTTGATTATTATTTTCCCTTGTCGGGACTTTGTGGTATTGTTGATGTTGTTCCCTTGCCGGGATATTGTTATGATTATTGTTTCCCTTGCCGGGATGGTACATATTACTTGTTTCATTCTTTTGCCCTTGATTGTGATTGTTATTTGGGTGAGGAAGAGTGATAATGCACGAAGGGTGATGCCGTGCCATTTTTACTTATGTTCGCACGAAGGATCATTCCGTGCCTTGTTTTACTGTTTATGTACGAAGGAACATGACGTGTTGTTGTTACTTAATTTATGCACGAAGGATCATTCCGTGCCATGTTTATTATTTATGCACGAAGGAACATTCTGTGACGTTGTTATTTAAACCATGCACGAAGGATCATGCCGTGCAATGGATGTGAGGATGAGAGTAAAAGCATGAAGGGTGATGCCGTGCACTTTTATTTGCTTCTTTGGTGAGGACAAGAGTAAAAGTACGAAGGGTGATGTCGTGCACTTTTATTTGATTATTTGGTGAGGATGAGAGTAAAAGCACGAAGGGTGATGCCGTGCAACCATTTAAATTTCTTCTTTGTGATAACTGTTTTTACTACACTCTGATTTTCTTTACCGATTTATTATGTGTTGCTGATTGTGTTCCCCCAGCATGATACCTCCTTTGCTAGTTGTGGTATTCGATGATTTTGTTATTTTGTGGTATATACATTATATAGAACTGCACAGGTTTATGTGAGTGTCTGGTCCTAGGCTTGTCACTACTTCGTCGGGATAGGCCAGGCACTTACCAGCACATGGGGTCGGATTGTGCTGATACTACACTTCTGTGCATTTTTGCATAGGTCTAGGTTTTGAGCAGGAGCAGCAGCAGTAGTATACTAGTGGGATTACTGTACTTCCGAGACCGAGGTAGCTTGCAGGCGTCCGCAGGCCCGGTGTCTCCTCTATTTACTTTTGTTATTATTGTGGTCTCATTGTTCCGAGATAGACGGTTATTATTTATTTTCTTTCAAACCATTATGTGTAGTTATTCCTTAGTAGTTCGTGAGTTTGTGACTCCATATCTTGGGCAGAGGATTTATGTCAGTTATTTTACACTATTGTTCATCTTTTATTCGAAAGACTTCTGCATTTACAAGTATGAGTATTATTCTTGCTATTTAATATGAGAACAAAGTGGTTGTATAAACAGGAAATTGGTGAGTGAATTAGCTTTCCTAGCTACCACGAGTAGGCGCAATCACGATCCCGATGGTGGGGGAATCCGGGTCGTGACATTTCTAAACTCTGCACAATTAGAAATATAAAAATTTAAATCATGATCAAAAGTCCTACAATTGTTTAATTCATTAGAAAATTTTATCCGTTAGCTTTGAATCAGTTCTGTCAGCCTTAAAACTCTAAACCACAAATATTGCCTCAAATCTAGGGAAGCTTAACCGATCATTCAAACCTGTAAATTTGGGTTGATTAGACCTCTAATTGACTACTGTTAAAGCTGACGTTATACATTAAATGTGTATTTATCTTAAAATACACATCATTCCTTTCGCCAACTCCATAATTCTAAACCGTCAAAAATTTCTCTTCACATTCACTTGACTTTTTGTTCTCCAAAATTCTAACTCACAAATTCTCTCCAAAAACCAGCGATCATAAACAACCCACAAGAAAATCCTGGAACTCCTCCACCCCGACTCCCTCGAATTCATCTGCACCTCATCGACCTAGTACATCTCCGAAACCTAGACTGAGAAAGGTGAAAATGCCTCCTTAGAAGACAATAGCGCCTGGGGCTCTCATGAAGAAATAAGTGAGAAGTTAAAGGATATCCAAGTCCAAAACTCTTACTCTAGCTCTAATTATGAGTCATACAAATCCGCTAGTTAGGGGGAAGGACCTGGGTCTTCTGACTTTGAAAAGACTCAAGAATCCCTTTCCAAGGTTAGTTCTTCTTTGTTTAAAAATCTAGAAACTAGGTTTGTTCTGGTTGGGCCTATCAGGGATGTAGAATTACTTGAGTTATGAAGGAGTGGATGTAAAAAAAATATGAAAAAAAAAAGAGGGTGCATGTGGTTAAGAGAGGGGTAATGGGAAAAGAGTGGATGATCTTTCACACACTGTTAATTTGTGTTTGTCTGCTATCTGTGGGTGTGAAAAAGAAAAGGTAGAAGAGAGGGGAAAGAAGTCAGGGGGAGTGGTTCTGGTGAAGCTGCTGAGGGGTTAGTTAATCTAAGCAAACTATGGGATGAAACTGGTTCATCTACTAAACATACTCTACCAGACCTTTGAAAAGGGTTGGGGCAAGCTATGACCCAAAGAAATGAAGAACTCCCACACCAAAAGCCCCTATTGCTCCTAAACCCTCTAAGAAAAGAAAGGCTTTATCAACAACAACTACTGAATTTTCATTGCCAAAGGGTAGAGCTACAAAATCCAGGGTGAAGCAAAGTGAGAGTGATCTCCAAAAGGCTCTGGTAGAGTAAGAAGAAAAAGCTGTCTAAAGGAAAAGGGAAGGGTGCATAGCCCTCAAAGGCTATGGAGGTTGAGGAGATGGAACAAATCCATCAGGAGGAAGCTCAACCAGTAACTGTCCAACCACCAAGCCCAAAAGGCCCAAGACTTCTTCCAAGAAGTCTTCCCCTGTGTCTGAGCCTGCTGAACCTTCACAAGCCAAGTGGACAAGGTTTGTAGTGTTAAAAAACAAGTGAAAATTTTAGAAGATGATGAATGGAGTGGAAAAGAAGTAGAATATGATTTTGATGGTGAACAAGACAATCTTGCCATGTTTTACAAAAGAAAGATTTTGAAGGGTAGACTACTGAAAGACCTGGTGGAACCAGGAATGATGAGACTGGTTTATGCCTTAGCTGCTAGGGGTGGAAGGAAATGGTCTTTGAGATAGATGGTAGGATAGCCAGAAATGAGATAATTGAGTCTATGGCAAATGTAGAGGTTAAGGATGGCAATGTTAGTAGCCTGGTGAAAGGAGTTCAAGTGTCCATTGATGTAAAAAAACTGGGAGAGATCCTGGACATACTCTCTAAAGGGTTTGATGACTATGCAAGGAAAATGTGGCCTTGCCTGGACTCCCTTCCTACTGCAGTTGAAATCACCAGGAGGTTTTCTGATGCTGAAGATGTGAATGAACCAGGGCTGTGAAGAACAGTGAAATGAGGCCTCAGCACAAGGTCTTGTTTAAGTTTGTTAATAAGTGCCTATCGCCCAGGCAAGAGAGAATGCATATTGCAAATTATATGGACTAATGAAATGCCTGGAAAGTGGAATACAAATGAATTTTCCTGCTCTCATTATCAAGCTATTGGACAGGGTCATCAATGGCTCCAAGGCTCATGCTACCCCCTATGGCATAATTGTGACTACGGTTTTAGATAGGTGCAATGTGCCTCTAAAAAAAATGGGAAATGGGATTAATACTCTGACTTCTTGAGACTATTTAGTCAATGCCATCCCAAATGAACATGGTTTATCCAAGAAGACTATTATCAACAGCAAAGTGAGGGCTCTTGTTTAGGAATGTGTAGCTAAGAATGCTGAGATAGCTAGGCTCAAGGCTCGAATGGCAGAGGTGGAATATGAGATGGATTCTCTCAGAACTGAGCTTACCAAAGAAAATGAGAAGAATGATGAAATTTTTCATAATATGCTGAATCTTCTCCAAGCCCAAAACTAACCCTCTAGCTTTTTCAAGCCTTAGGAATCCTAGATTTTGTTTGCTAAACCTGTTTAGTACCTTCAGTGACCCTATTTTAATCTTTTTTTGCTCATGTTTTAAATATTTTTTTGTTTTGTTATTGTGGATTATGGTAGCAACATATCTCTGTTAATGATATCTACTATTTTTTTGCTCTTGTTTAATGTTAATCTTTCCTTGATAGTTTAAATATATTCGCTTCATTACAGATGATTAAACCATAATGGCCCTTATAGTTGCCCCAGTAGCCATGAGTACTTACTAAAATCTGGGACTAATGTCACGACCCAAAAATCCCTCCAAAGGAGTCGTGATGGCACCTATTCTCTAAACTAGGTAAGCCTAACATTAACTGGAATAACATCGATATTTATCAACTTCAAATAAAATTTTCTCTAAACCATTTACAATTTCTAAAACCGGTAGTACAAGTCACAAATTATATAATATAAATACATCACTGTTCTGAAACAAAGGGAACAAATGGAAATAAGTACAATTGAAGGTAACTCAGAGGACCGCGAACGCTGCTGCAGGTTAACCTTGAGTCTCTACCACAATGAACAACTATTATTGATCAAATACCTGGATCAGTACACAAAATGTACAAAAGTGTAGTATCAGCACAACCGACCCCATATGCTGGTAAGTGTTTAGCCTACCCCAGCGAAGTAGTGACGAGGCTAGGACTAGACATTAACATAAACCTGTGAAGTTTATATCGTACAAAATAATAGGAAGCAAATAATAATAATGGCAACAATGATCAACCATCGATATAAATAGAAGGCAACAAGGACACCATAATTACTTCTCAACAAATAATAAATACAAGTGCAATCAATTAATCGAGTCCTTCAAATATAAATATTTTGCCTATAAATCCTTCAAGTAATAATCTCTAAGATAATATGCATTTCAATAAATATATTTCAAATATATTTCCTTCAAATAAGTATCTTCCAAGTAAGCATCTTTCGAATATAATTCTTTCGGGTAAAGGTCACCGTGTGATGCCTCATTTTATAATCATAAATAATATAGGTCTCAGCCCACTTTCATATTATCACGGCACTTCGTGCCCACATTTTTCTGTCTCATATTGCACAAAAATATCCTCATATTATTCAGTTCATAGGTTCCATAACCCAGTACAATGAAGAATGTTCAAGAAGACTCATTCACTTAACATAAACTAGAGTACATCTCCCAACTCAAATGGAAATCAACAAGAAAAGATGATGTTATTTTTAGAAATTATTTGATTTAGAAATGTAACAATTGTTAAAATTTGGAGTATTAATCATATATATAAAACAAATAAATAAAAATAGAGTATCAAGAGAAATATAAAGGAGTCGAAGTCGAACCAATAACAAGAATAAAGAAAATAAAGGTATATTACACTTTCTTTTCACATGTTGTTGCAAGCGTGTAACCCGATCCCATTTCCTATATCTCGTGGCAGGCGTGCCACCTGCTCCCATTTCATGTATCTCGTGGTAGGCGTACCACCCGCTCCCATTTTTTTATATCTTGTGGTAGGCGTACCACCCGCTCCCATTTAAATATATCTTCTGGTAGGCATATCACTCGCTCCCATTTCATTTTTAACATAGTACACAATGTGTTACCGGCAACGGAGACCAATAACAATTATCAATATAATTTGTGGTAGGTGTACCACTCGCTCCTATTCCAATATCATTTGTGATAGGCATACCACCCGCTCCTATTTCAACATATATCTTGTGGTATGCGTACCACCCACTCCTATTTCAACACATATCTTGTGGTAGGCGTACCACCCGCTCCCATTTCAAAATATCTTGTGGTAGGCGTATCACCCACTCCCATTACAATACATATCTTGTGGTAGGCGTACCACCGGCTCCTATTTTTTTATATTTTGTGGTAAAATATATTACGTGTAAAGAAACCAATAACAAATAAATAAATAATATATTTTCGGCAAAGAAAACCAATAATAATAATCAAATAATATATTACCGGCAAAGAAACCTATAACAAATAATCAAACATTATATTGCTGGCAAAGAAAACCAATAACAATAATCAAACAATATATTACCGGCAAAGAAACCAATAACAAATAACCAAAGAATGTATTACCAGCAAAAAAAAAACAATTACAATAATCAAACAATAATTACCGGCAAAGAAACCAATAACAAATAATCAAACAATGTATTACCGCCAAAGAAAACCAATAACAATAATCAAAAAATATATTACCGACAAAGAAAGTCAATAACAAATAATCAAACAATGTATTACCGGCAAAGAAGAACCAGCTATAACCAAACTTATGAGATTTTTATTTAAAACAATTGATACAATTAGTTGCTCAGCTTTAAAGATCTTCAATGAAGTTCTCCTAAGCATCAAATAAGAATACAAAAATTTAGTAATTTAGGACTCAGGTTCATGCTCGACCCCCAACGTATAGATACTCGTCACCATGCCTATACGTCGAACACAACACATTACAAGTAGCAATTATACTCAACTCATTTTCCCTCAAGCTAGGGTAGACCAAACGCTTACCTCGCTTTACAATAAATTTAAAATTTCAACAAGCCTTTGCCTCGCGAATTCGTCTAAAGCTTCAAATCTAGTCATAATAGTTCAATATACACAATAAAAATCGTACGAATTAATTTCATATGAATTTACACATTTTTTTTTAAAATTAAATCCAAAATTTAGCTAAAAATTGCTCGGGGGGGGGCATCTTAGAATCCGACAAAACTCATAAAATCTGACAACCTATTCTGATACGAGTTCAACCATACAAAAATTATCGAATTCCGATGACAAATCGACCTCCAATTCTAATATTTTCATATTTGGAAGATTTTACAAAAAAACTTGATTTCTTCCATCTAAATCCGAATTAAACGATGAAAATAATCATGGATTTATATAATATAAACACTTTCGAGTATATGACACTTACTTGAGTTGAAATCATGAAAAATACCTCAAAATCGTCCAAGAACCGAGCTCCAAAAACCCCAAAACGAAATGAAGAAATAAGCATTTTTTGGTCTTTTAAGTTTCTGCCCGCCCGTCACTAAAACTCCATTTGCGTCACTAAAAGTCCACCAAAAATGGCTTTACTAGTCATATTCAATCGATCACAATTTTCTGTACATATGTCCGAATGATGAATAGTTTAACTTTATGAAAACTAGAATCCAAGTTCTACAACTTTCATGTTTTGTA
The DNA here is from genome assembly GCA_032618575.1 of Nicotiana noctiflora. NCBI lineage: Eukaryota > Viridiplantae > Streptophyta > Magnoliopsida > Solanales > Solanaceae > Nicotiana > Nicotiana noctiflora. The sequence goes on from JASVEL010009974.1 coordinate 125,239, forward strand.
TATTTTCAGATTACTTATAGATTAGTAGATATAAGCTTCTATATTATGCTCCTTGCAACAGAATTTTCGAACCTTGCTGTCATAATCCAGCAAGTTAAATTGGCCTTAAAATGGCCCGTAACCATTCCGAAACTCACCAAAGCCCCTCGGGACTCTAACCAAATGTGCCAACATAATTCATAACATCATTCAAACTTTTTCCAATCAACAAAACACCTCAAACAACATCAAAATTATCAATTCGCATCGAATTCAAGCCTAAGTTTTCCAAAAACTTCACAAACACGCATTTGGTAAAAAACCAACCAAACGATGTCCGAATGAGCTGAAATTTTGCATACATATCCCATATGACATAATGAAGCTACACAAACTCTTAGAATTTTATTCTCATACCCAGATCAAAATCTCACCTATCAACCATAATTCGCCAAAATACTAACTTCACCAATTCAAGCCTAATTCTACACGGGTCATCACAAAAATATTCCGGACACATTCCTAAGTCCCAAATCATCTCCTGGAGCTAAACATACCATCGAAATTCATATCAGATCCCTCTAACTCATAAATAAATGTTCGATTGACTTTTCCTACTTAAGTCTTCTTAAAAGAGACTAAGTGTCTCATTTCTTATGGAAACCACTCCAAGCCAACTCAATCATATAAGATACGGATAATGAAGCATAAATAAGTTGAAAATAGGAAAAATAGAGCAGTAACTCATGAGACGACGGGTCGGGTCCTTACATTCTCCACCTCTTAAAACAAATGTTCATCTTCGAACGTACTAAGAATTTTTGTGAGGTTCCAAATTGATGATTTTACTTTTACACATACACTCGCAGTTGATCCCATATTACCACATTCGTTGTGAGTCCAACAACACCATTTCAATTGAGATAATTTCCTTTATACATTTTGTAATCTTGAAGACCAAATTTCTTACACTCGAATCATTTTCAGAAAGGTCCAATTTTCACGTCAACACACGATATTATTCTCGACTGGCTATAGCAACTCGTGCCTACGCACGCATCAAATATGATGTATTATATTCTCCCCCAGGTTCATTCATCCTAAAATGAGAAGTAGAGTCCGTCCTCAAACACATAATGTAACTTCTCTTTCTTTGCACATCTCAATATCCCAAATTTTTCTAACTCCCAAATTTTTTCCAGAAATTTCGGCACAGTCTCCCCCTGTAATTGGGCCTATCCATCTGTCAGAGTAACACAAAAACAACTCCTAACATAATCCATAACTCAACAATACCCCCACAATGGGTCATCACATACTACTCCCCGCATTATAAGCGTGGCGTTATAATAAAGATATCTGGACATAAAACTTATCATATGTTTGACCATAAACATACCTCTGGTCTTAATAGTTATTCATGATCGATTACAAATTGCCAGTTAATCTTATGTCAACAAAAATTCTCGTTTCAAACCTTCATTTTCTAACAACGAGGCATGATGACCTCAAAATTAATTACTTGAAATAATGAGTGACATTGAATGCCACCTGAGCACTTATCTTGTGGGAAACAACTCAATAGTTACAATACAAATTGGCAACTTATGCAAAGCGATATTCATTCAAGAATTTTCAAATAAGCCTCATAGGCATGACTCCCTGAAAGTACTATGGTACAAATATTTTTTTTCTTTTTTTTTCAGTTTCACAAATGGAGAATTTAATCACATAAACTTTCACCACAAGGACCTCATCCTTATATAACATCCACCGCAGCTTGTAGCCCGGTATAAATATTTAATATCCTATAAAAATGTGAGGATCTCATCCTCAACTCTGAATCACAAGTATTTTGCACAGTGTACCAACTAAAACTTTCATTCTTCCTTCATTCAAATAACTTCTGTCAAATCTTTCTTTTTCTTTGAAAAAAAATTCCGTCAAACAAAAACCACAACATATAATGAACCCTCATACCGATAGGTAATAAAATTCACAATATAAATCAATTTTCCTGAAATCACATCAAAACCCACATCACAACTATTTTTAGTGACTAACACATAACGATAGACATAGCTATCTCCATATAATCTCCCGACAGGAGTATTCACATTAGTAAATTTAAGATATAAGAATCACATTCGTGAGTAAAACATATTATGAGGACTAGTCAAGTTAAGGAAAAATATTCCTTTATGATAACTCGAGTGTTCTTGTAACGTCATCAGCTACACCATAGAAAATATATCAATGGGTCGGGCCTGCACCTCTTAGGTGTCGTCTACCCACTTTTCCTCCACCCCTAATTGGTAGTGTAGGTTGAGTAATAACTATATTAGAGTACGTGGCATGTGTGCTCTGACGGAACAGATTTCTCCCAAGTCTAGGACAGTTTTCTCAGGATGTTCCTAGCATAACCATATTCATAACAACCCATCGTAGTTCGACTGCTCATACTGAGTTCATACCGGATAAATTAAATAGCCATTGCAGGAAATTTCATGCCACTGGTACATTAAAAGATGACTGCCCCACGCTAGTGTTGTGATTAACTTAAGAACTACGAGTATACTGAATATGTTTCCATGACCCCGTTAATACTGAAATGTAGGATTATTAAGGATGCGAGAATATCTCAAATCTTGTTATCATCAGGTTCAAATCTTAGCTCTTGATCATATACAAGTTTAGGAGAACCTTTCAATACCACATAAATATATCTCGGGTCAAAATTGGTGTAATACATGATCTCGCAATCTTATCGTTGATAGTCGACTTTTCTCACTAGGTGTGAAATCATAAGACACATTTTCGATAATCCACAATACTAATCTTCATACCTCGTACGACACCGTACATAAGACGCCTCAAGCCATTTATTTGGCGCATGTCATCCTCGTGATTGTTAAACTTGCTTCCTGTAGTGACTTGGTTGCTAGTTGTACCCTTCGCTACATAGAAATCCCATATGAATCACATATTCTCCAATTAAACGTTCTACAGATTGTAATTATCATCCAGATGTCAAGATCTGATGCACCCCCATGCTCACAACTGAAAGATCTTTCTGCACTTCTATATCCTCAATTCTGATCGACACATGGTAATAATGATTGAGCAACTCTAGCTCTCTTATAATATGGTTTTTAATACCACAAACCATTGGTGTAGTGAGAAATTCTATACATGAGTGGATGCAAAAGAACCTAAGATATATGATTCGAGCAAAATAAATGTTGCACGATAAGGACGGAATGAAGTGGGAATTTTTCCTACTAGCTCTGTAGCCTCTCGAATATAAGTACAGACTTCTCCGTACAAATCTACAAGACTCTACTAAACTCACTTATGAATTGCAGCACCTATGAACCTAGAGCTCTGATACCAACTCCTCACGACCGAAAAATCCCTCCAAAGGAGTCGTGATGGCACCTAGTCTCTAAAATCGGTAAGCCTAACATTAACTGGAATAACATCGATATTTATCAACTTCAAATAAAATTTTCTCTAAACCATGTACAATTCTCAAATCTGGTAGTACAAGTCACAAGTCTTTTTAAGAGTAGTTGTACAATATAATTACATCACTATTCCGAAACAAAGGGAATAAATGGAAATAAGTACAATTAAAGGTGACTCCGTGGACCGTGAACGATGCAGCAGGTTTACCTTGAGTCTCCACCGCAACGAACAACAGTTATTGATCAAATACCTGGATCAGTATACAAAATATACAGAAGTATAGTATCAGCACAACCGACCCCATGTGCTGGTAAATGTCTAGCCTACACTAGCGAAGTAGTGACGAGGCTAGGACCAGACCCTCACATAAACTTGTGCAGTTTATAGCGTACAAAATAATAGAAAGCAAATAATAATAATGGCAACAATGATCAACAAGGGATATAAATAGGAGGCAATAAGGACACCATAATTGATTCTCAAAAATAATAAATACAAGTGCAATCAATTAATCGAGTCCTTTAAATATAAATCTTTCACCTATAAATCCTTCAAGTAATAATCGCCAAGATAATATGATTTTCAATAAATACATTACAAATATATTTCCTTCAAATAAGTATCTTCCAATTAAGCATCTTTCGAATATAATTCTTTTGAGTAATGGTCACCGTGTGACACTTCATTTTATAATCATAAATAATATAGGTCTCAGCCAACTTTCATATTATCCAGGAACTTCGTGCCCATATTTTTCTGTCTCATATTGCACAAAAATATCCTTATATTATTTAGTTCATAGGTTTCATAACCCAATACAATGAAGAATATTCAAGAAGACTCATTCACTTAACATAAAGTATAGTACATCTCCCAACTCAAATGGAAATCAACATGAAAAGATGATGTTATTTTTAGAAATTATTTTATTTAAAACTGTAACAATTATTGAAATTTGGAGTATTAATCATATATATATATAACAAATAAATAAATACAGAGTATCAAGAGAATTATAAAGGAATCAAATCGAACCAATAACAAGAATAAGGAAAATAAAAGTATATTTCACTTTCTTTTCACATCTTGTTGCAAGTGTGCAACCTGATCCAATTTCCTGTATCTTGTGGCAAGCGTGCCACCCGCTCCCATTTCATGTATCTCGTGGTAGGCGTACCATCCATTCTCATTTCTTTATATTTTATAGTAGGCGTACCACCCGCTCCCATTTTAATATATCTTGTGGCAGGCGTACCACTCACTCCCATTTTATTTTTAACATAGTGCACAATAGGTTACCGGAAACGGAGACCAATAACGATTATCAATATAATTTGTGGTAGGTGTATCACTCACTCCCATTTCAATATCATTTGTGGTAGGCGTACCACCCGCTCTTATTTCAATACATATCTTGTGGTAGGCGTACCACCCACTCCTATTTCTTTATATCTTGTGGTAGGCATACCACCTGCTCCCATTTCTATATAAATTGTGGTAGGCGTACCACCCGCTCCCATTTCAATACATATCTTGTCGTAGGCGTACCACCTGCTTCCTTTTGTTTTATATTTTGTGGTACAATATATTACCGGCAAAGAAACCAATAACAAATAATCAAACAATATTACCAGCAAAGAAAATCATTAACAATAATCAAACAATATATTACAGGCAAAGAAACCAATAACAAATAATCAAACAATATATTACCGGCAAAGAAAACTAATAACAATAATCAAACAATATATTACCGGCAAAGAAACCAATGACAAATAATCAAACAATGTATTACCGGCAAAGAAAACCAATAACAATAATCAAATAATATATTACCGACAAAGAAACCAATAGCAAATAATCAAACAATGTATTACCGGCAAAGAAAACCAACAACAATAATCAAATAATATATTACCGGCAAAGAAAACCAATAACAAATAATCAAACAATGTACTACCGACAAAGAAGAACCAACTATAACCAAACATATGAAATTTCTATTTAACACAATTGATACAATTACTCGGTCATAATTATTACTTGCTTAGCTTCAAAGATCTTTAATCAAGTTCTCATAAGCATCAAATAAGAATACAATAATTTAGCAATTTAGAAATTACGGTCATGCTCGACCCCCAACGTATAGATACTCGTCACCATGTCTATACGTTGGACATAACACATAATAAGTAGCAATTATACTCAACTCATATTCCCTCAAACTAGGATAGACCAAACACTTACCTCGCTTTGCAACCAATTCAAAATTCCAACAGACCTTTGCCTCGCGAATTTGTCTGAAGCTTCAAATCTAGTCATAATTATTTAATATACTCAATATAAATTGTACGAATTAATTCCATATGAATTTACACATTTTTTTAAAATTAAATCCGAAATTTAAGCTAAAAATTGCCCGAGGGCCCATGTCTTAGAATCCGGCGAAACTCGTAAAATCTGACAACCCATTCCGATACGAGTTCAACCATATAAAAATTATCGAATTCCGATGAAACTCGACCTCCAAATCTAAAATTTTCATTTTTGGAAGATTTTGCAAAAATCTTGATTTCTTCCATCTAAATCCGAATTAAACGATGAAAATAATCATGGATTTATGTAATATAAACACTTTCGAGTATAGGACACTTACTTGAGTTGAAATCATGAAAACACCTCAAAATCGCCCAAGTACCGAGCTCCAAAAACCCCAAAACGAAATTAACGAAATGAGCATTTTTTTGGTCCTTAAGTTACTGCCCGCCCGTCACTAAAGCTCCATTTGCGTCACTAAAAGTTGTCACTAAAATTCCACCAAAAATGGCTTTATTTCATATTCAATTGATCATAACTTTCTGTACATATGTCCGGATGACGAATAGTTTAACTTTCTGGAAACTATCGTCCAAGTTCCACAACTTTCATGCTTTGTACATTTTCATATTACTTATAGATTGCTATATATAAGCTTCTAAATTATGCTCTTTGCATCAGAAATTTTGAACCTTGCTGTCAAAATCCAGCAAGTTAAATTGGCCTAAAAATGGCCCGTAACACTTCTAAATTATGCTCTTTTACAGGAATACGCATAAGCAGAAATTAAACTTAATTTGGGAGTAAAAAAGCAAGGTGATTTTGCAAATAGTTTATATGTGATTTGAGTGTGCAATCCTAAAGCTACTTGAACAAGATAGAATATCAGTTCCAAGTGTCTATCTTTTATTCTAGTTCAATTGTAGTATGTGATTTTACATTGTACCTTTCAGCTTTTATAGAAGCAATTGTATTAGGTACCTAGAGTGTTCAACTTAGAGTTAACTTGAAGTTGTCGCAACAGTTGAGGTTGTGTGCCACAACCGGATTAGAGTTGATCCTTAGGTTTACAAAGAGTTTTGTAAATGCTGTTTTTGGCTCAATGATTTTAGAGAAAGTTTGAAAAAATCCTACTGAGTAGTAGGTCGTGATTTTTTTTACCTTTTGAGCTAGGTATTTTCCACGTAAAATATCTATGTTCTTTATTTTTCGTATTTATTATTTCGCAAACAACAGTAATTGGAATACCTAGAAGAACCATGTTCTTCTATAGTTCAGTTAAGCAAAAATTGGGTACCACATAAATCAACTCCTCTGATGTGGTATTGACGCTTAAAACATCAATAATACATACTGCATATATATTGTAAAATGGTTCAGTGGTCAAGACCGATGATTGCTCCTTGGTTGATTTATTTATTTAATTATTTATTGCCATTGGTCAAGTTGGTATTTTTCAGCGGTCCTATTTTTAGAATGGTATTACCGCATTTTCCTAAAATCTAACGTCATGTCAGTTACAAAATAATCCAAACAAATATTTTAGAAAATAATTCATGTCAAAGTTGTATGATGGCAATTCAAATGGCTGTTTTTCTGGGAAGTGAAAAATATATCATATTTGTGCAAATCATCTGTTGGGACTGACTCTGTCTGCTAAAAGAGAATTTCATCAAAATTACTTTTATTGACGAAATTTAATCCACTAAATAAGGGGAAATGTATATATACCCGATTTTGGGATACCATTCTAGTTATACCCATATTATATAAAATTTGCAAATTTACCCACTTCTAAACACACTTCAAATATACACGTCTACAGTTGTCAAAGTGCAAGCTTCAGACAAATGAGGTGTGAAGTTTTTCTGCCATATAATGCGAATTTCGGACAAATTTGGATGATGCTACAAATTTCAGTGTGAGCTCATCATGTAAACTTCAGAAAAATTGAGCCTGAAGTTAGCTCGTTGAAGTGCAAATTTTAGACAATTGGATCTAAATTTCTTCTGAAGATTGCACTATTGCACACAACCTTCAAGAAAAGATTTGTGTGAAGTTGCAAAAAATATAAAACTTATGAACTGATGGAACTTACTAAAACTTGATTTGAGTCTCTCTCTATCCAGCCATGCAATTAATATTTTCCAGCTCTTAAGAGCATGGTAAAGTGATTTTGTATGATCCATATATAAATTACGAGTTCGAAGCATGATAAATATCACTAACGTTTGCGTTAGAATATGTTGTCAATATATAACTCTTAAGGGTCTGTTCCTTCCTTGAACCTTGCATTTATGTATTTGATTGCCCTTTCCCTTCTTAAGAGCACATTGTTGGAATGGTATTTCTTCAGTTAAATATTACAAGCGCTAAAGCGCACACGTCGTCTTACTTAATGTGCGTGGACTTCAAATAAGTGCTTCAAAACAAATGTCTGAATCTAGAAATCTTTTGTGATATTATTTCATATCAATGAGTGGGTTTGGAGAGTTTTGGACTTACTATAGCCACATATATTTTTTATAGAGGAAAATGGGGGTTTTGTTTGGTCAAGAATAGAACGGAATTATTAGAGGGGCTATGAACGGGCATTTCGTGTACAAAATATTTCATATTTATACAGAACTAGGGGAAGAATTGCATCTTGTAGGATGTAATGTTGACACCTTATCTAGTGGTGGAGTCTGCAGTTTCATTAAGTGGGGTCAAAATATTAAAAAAAATAAATTCACCAAGTAACGTGCGTATATATATATATATATATATATATATATATATATATATATATATATATATATAGAGAGAGAGAGAGAGAGAGTTTTGACATGTCTGCTTAGTGGAATTAACATTTCAACCGAGGGCAGTTTTGTCATTTGAAGTGCTCATCTTTGCTACGTGTCTGTCTAACTTGAAAGTGATCGAAAAGCCAGGTATAACTATTCCTCCCTGCTTCTCCATCGTATCTACCCAGCTCTTGTACAATCCTCTACCATCACCGGTGAAGTTTAGCGGCATCACATGTTTTAGGGTTTTCGATTTTCCTTTGCTTCATCTAATCTCCTTTTCTTCTTTTTTCATTCTCGATCTTTCTTCCATACCGAGCATTCTAGCTTTTACAGTTTCGGAGTTCTAAAGTAAAATCCCAACTCCATATTCTATTACTGTTTCTCTATGACTAAATCTCTCAACTTCGAAAGTTGGTCCTTATTCTCCTATTTCATATTTGATACAACAAGAAAGCTAACTATACCATAAATACGAAAGTTTCCCTACAAAAGGGGCTGGCTTCAACAACCCATAAGGGACGGCTTGCCAGGCTACACAAACAGTTAATTTGTTTATAGTCTCAAAAGTTTTCCTACAAACGTGTCACGACCCTAGTTCACCAATTCTGAACCTGTCGTGATGGCACCCAGTCCCCACGACTAGGTAAGCCTAACACGTTGCGGAATCTACAAATTTTAATTACTTAAATAAGAAACAGCGGAAAATAACATAAAAGATATGTAATCCGTGCCACTTGGCACATACATCCGTCACACAATAAACAAACACTACCAAAATCCGGAACCCCACGGTAACACAGACTAAAAGAGAAATACAACTGTGGCTCTATGTGTAAAGAGTATCTAACAACGAAATGAAGAAAATGTCAATTGGTAACACTAGAATAGAAGGGAAGCCTCCGGATCCGTGGACGTAGCAGATCATACCTCGAAGTCTCCCAGAAAGCTGCAGAATCACCTAGTACGAGCCTGTGCTCTGATGTACCTGGATCTGCACAACAAAAGTGTGCAGAAGAGTAGCATGAGTACACCACGGCGGTACTCAGTAAGTGCCAAGCCTAACCTCGATGGAGTAGTGACGAGGAAGGTCAGGGCCCTACTGAGAAACAATAATAATATGATGATAACAAAATAAACAGTTTAATAGATAACAACAAAATTTCCAAAATAACAACATTTACGATGTTTACTGAAACTGTCTACAATCAAGCTAATAACAAATAACCAACTCAAATAAACAAATCCAGGATCTGTGGGAATTGAACCCACAGTCCCATTCTCAGTACCCCTGGGTCTCCGGGAATCGAACCCGCAGCCCATGTCTCAATAATATCTCAATAACTCAGGATCTCCGGGAATCGAACCCGCAGTCCCTACCAATAAACTCAGGATCTCGGGAATCGAACCCGTAGTCCCTACCAATAACTCAGGATCTCGGGAATCGAACCCGTAGTCCCTACCAATAACTCAGGATCTCGGGAATCGAACCCGTAGTCCCTACCAATAACTCAGGATCTCGAGAATCGAACTCGTAGTCCCTACCAATAACTCAGGATCTCGGGAATCGAACCCGTAGTCCCTACCAATAACTCAGGATCTCGGGAATCGAACCTGTACCCTACCAATAACTCAGGATCTCGGGAATCGAACCCGTAGTCCCTACCAATATCACGTCGGGTCTCTGGGAATCGAACCCACAGCCCTGGGTCTCCGGGAATCGAACCCGCAGTCCACAAGCACAGCCAATTAAGGAATCCACAGAGAGAATAATTATGCTTAACTATAACTTCACCGAAAAATAGTGCCAATAATTAACAAGGAGTTCAAATAAGGCAATTAGGCGACTAAACAGTAAGTGCTACCTAATCATGCTCTTCTAACCACTACCGGTAAAATATCAAATTAACAACCAAGACAAGGATATCGCTCATCGAACATTTGAATAAAGTACGTGTTCAACAACCAGCGCATGTACACGCCCGTCACCTCGCGTACAAGGCATTTAAACTATCACATAATATCCTAGGGGTGAAAGTTTTCCCCACACGAGGTTAGACAAGCCACTTACCTCAATTCCGGTACAAAACCGCTAAGAAACAACTCTCTTGCCACGAATGTCAGCCTCCACAAGTGTAGAATCTGATAAAAATCAATAGAATCACATCAAAATAGGCCAATTGGGCATTACCCAATCAAATTAACGCAAAATTCACCAAAACCCACAAGTTGCCAAAACCCGACTTTCGGTACGCTTATCGAAAAATCACGAAATTATATATTCGGGTTCCTTATCTCAATACGAGTCTAGGCATATAAAATTTACCAAAATCTGACTCCATTTGCCCACTCAAATCAGAGATTTTCTAACATTTAGGCCTAGGGCTCAAACCCACCTTTAATCTCCCAATTTCAGTGAAATAATCACGAAGCTCTCCAAAATTCTCACAAATGGTGAAAAAAATAGGTTTTGCTCGCGGGGGTTCAGTTATTAAACCCCTCTGTCAGACCCAACTTTTACTCTATGCGATCGCGGCACCCTACACGCAATCGCTATGACCAATATTTCACAGGCCCCCAATTTACTTACGCGATCGCATGAGTCAGGTACGCGATCGCAGTGAACCAAATTCCTCTTCTATGCGAAACTACTCTATGCGATCGCATAGACCTCAACGCGATCGCAATGCTTACCGAAATATAACTATGCGATCGCATGCCTTGCTCCGCGATCGCATAGAACAAAAGCTGGACCTAGGACCCCTCTTCACTATACACTATGCGATCGCATAGGATTGTACGCGATCGCAGAGCACAACTTTCCAGAACTATGCGATCGCATATCCATGCCCGCGATCGCATAGAACAAATACTTGGCCTCTCCAAAACCTTCTATGCGATCGCATTAGCTCATTGCGATCGCATAGAGCATTCGTCTGCAGCACACACCAGCAGTTATCAGCATTTCCAAAATGCAAGAATTAGCCCGATTTGACCCCCGGATTCATCCCGAGACCCCCGGGATCCCAACGAAAACCACCAACCTATTCCAAAATATGATACGAACTTATTCTAATCATCAAAACACGTCTAACAACATCAAAACCCATAATTCTCATCGAATTCAAGCCTAAATTTCTTAAAACTTTCCGAATTGCATATTCGATCAAAAACCCGACCAAACGACGTCCGAATGACCTGAAAATTTGCGGACATATCCAAAATCACATAATGAAGCTACTGCAACTGTCAAAATTCCATTCCGACTCCCGGATCAAAATCTCACCTATCGATCGGATTTCCAAAAATTTCAAACTTCGGCATTTCAAGCCTAATTGAACTACAGACCTCCAAAATACATTCCGAATGCGCTCCCAACCCCGAAATCACCTAACTGAGCTAATGGAACCATCTGATTTCCATTCCGAGGTTGTCTTAACACTGTTCTAAATACGAGAGCCATTTTCTAACTTTAAAGCTCTCATTTAGGGACTAAGTGTCCCAATATACTCCAAATTTCAGAACCGACTCTCCCGGCAAACCACAATAGCATAAATGAACTTAGGGGAACAGTTAAATTAGGGATTGGAGCGTAATTTTTCTAAAACGACCGGTCGGGTCGTTACATCTTTCCACACTTAAAGATTCGTTCGTCCTCGAACGAGCATGCAAAACATACCCGGAGTAGTGAAAAGATGAGGGTGCTGGGCTGCGCATATCCCGCCCGGTCTCCCAAGTCGCCTCTCCGACCGGCTGGCTCCGCCACCGAACCTTTACCGAGCGATGTTCTTTGACCTTAGCTTCCGAACTTGCCTCGGTCTATAATGGCTACCGGCTCCTCAACATAAGAAAGATCCTTGTCTAGCTCAAACAGACGTGAAATCCAACACGTGCGACGGGTCACGCATGGTATCTCCGAGCACTGGAGACATGAAATACGGGTAACTCCGGCTAGGTTCGGGAGGTAAGGCCAACTCATAATGCAACCTCCCAACACGCCTCAAAATCTCGAAAGGGCCAATAAATCTAGGACTCAGCTCTCCCTTTCTTCCCAAACCTCATAACGCCCTTCATGGGCGAGACTCGCGGCAGAACCCGCTCACCAACCATAAAGCCACATCGCGAACCTTCTTGTCCGCATAACTCTTCCGTCTAGATTGGGCTGCACGAGAAGTCTGTCCTGAATCACCTCGACCTTGTCCATAGCCTCTCCGAACCATATCAGTGCACTAGTAACCTCGGCCTCGCCCGGCTCAAACCAACCCACGGGAGCACCGCACCTCCTACCATATCGGGCCTCGTACGGTGCCATCTGAATACTGGACTGGTAACTGTTGTTATAAGCAAACTCCGCCAGTGGAAATAAGTGATCCCATGAACCTCCAAACTCAATCACGCACGCACGGACCATATCCTCCAAAATCTGAATAGTGCGCTCGGACTGCCCATCAGTCTGGGGGTGAAATGCTGTGCTCAGCTCCACCCGAGTACCCAACTCCTGCTGTACAGCTCTCCAGAACCGTGAAGTGAACTGAGTGCCTCTATCTGAAATGATAGAAACTGGAATACCATGCAGCCGAACTATCTCCTTGATATAGATCTCCGCCAGTCGCTCCGATGAATAAGTAGTGCTCACCGGTATAAAATGGGCGGACTTGGTCAGCCGATCCACAATAACCCAAATAGAATCATACTTCCTAACAGTCCGTGGAAGCCCACATACAAAGTCCATGGTGATGCGTTCCCATTTCCATTCTGGAATCTCAATCCGCTGCATCAATCCACCTGGGCGCCTGATGCTCATACTTCACCTGCTGGCAATCGAGGCATCTAGAAACATAATCAACTATATCCCTCTTCATCCGCCTCCACCGTAATGTTGTTTCAAGTCCCGATACATCTTCGCGGCACCCGGATGGATGGAATACCGCGAACCATGGGCCTCTGCTAGAATCAGCTCCTCGAAGATCATCTACATCGGGCACACAGATACGCCCTTGCATCCTCATAACTCCATCATCCCCGACGGTAACATCTCGAGCATCACCACGCCGAACTCTATCCCTGAAGGACAAGCAAATGAGGGTCGTCGAACCGACGCTCCCCTGATGCGGTCGAATAGAGAAGACCGAGAAACCACACGAGCTAGAACCCGACCGGGCTCCGAAAGATCCGCCCAACCAACCGTCTGGCTAAAGCTCGAACATCCATCGCCATAGGCCTCTCGAAGCGTGGATATGCTAAACTCCCCAAACTCTCTCGCCCGACGACTCAAGGCATCAGCAACCACATTAGCCTTGCCCTGATGATAAAGAATAGTAATATCATAGTCCTTCGTAGCTTCAACCACCTCCTCTGACGCATGTTCAAGTCCTTCTGCTTAAGCAAGTGCTGCAAGCTCCGGTGATCAGTGTAGATCTCATAAGGAACCCCATATAAATAATGACGCCAAATTTTCAAGGCGTGAACAATGGCAGCTAGCTCCAAATCATGAACAGGGTAATTCTTCTCATGCACCTTCAGTTGTCTCGACGCGTAGGCAATCACCCTACCGTCCTGCATCAATACCGCACCGAGTCCAACTCGTGAGGCATCACAATATACAGTATAGGACCCTGAACCTGTAGGCAACATCAATATAGGGGCCAAAGTCAAAGTCGTCTTGAGCTTCTGAAAGCTCGCCTTACACTCGTCTGTCCACTAGAAAGGGGCACCCTTTTGGGTCAATCTAGTCATAGGTGCTGCAATCGAAGAGAACCCCTCTACGAAACGACGGCAGTAGCCCGCCAAACCAAGGAAACTGCGAATCTCAGTAGCGGAGGAGGGTCTGGGCCAACTCTGCACGGCCTCCACCTTCCTCGGATCTACTCGAATACCATCACTCGACACCACGTGGCCCAAAATGCCACTGAACTCAACCAGAATTCACATTTAGAGAACTTGGCATAAAGCTGCTTCTCCCTCAGGATCTGAAGCACTGTCTTCAAATGCTGCTGGTGCTCTTCCCGGCTCCGAGAATATACTAGAATATCATCAATAAAGACAATCACGAACGAGTCCAAATAAGGCCTGAACACACTGTGCATCAAATGCATAAATGCTGTTGGGGCATTAGTCAACCCAAAAGACATCACGAGGAACTCATAGTGACCATACCGGGTCCCTGAAGGCAGTCTTCGGGATATCTGGCTCCTGAATCTTCAGCTGGTGATACCCGTAGCGCAAATCAATCTTAGAAAACACCTGTGCGCCCTGTAGCTGGTCAAATAAATCATCAATACGGGGCAAAGGATACCGGTTCTTCACTGTAACCTTATTCAGCCGACGATAGTCAATACACATACGCATAGAACCGTCCTTTTTCTTCACAAACAATACAGAGCACCCCAAGGCGAAACACCGGGTCGAATAAAACCCTTGCCTAATAACTCCGTAATCGATCCTTCAACTCCTTTAATTCGGGAGGAGCCCACGGCACGGTGGAATAGAAACGGGCCGAGTGCCCGCAACAAGTCAATAGCAAAGTCAATGTCTCCGTCAAAGCAGCATGCCCGGAAGATCAGCCGGAAATACATCGGCAAAGTCACGTACCATAGGAACATAATCGATAGAGGGAGTGTCAACACCGACGTCCCGCACATAGGCTAGATAAGCAGCACACCCCTTCTCAACCATACGCCGAGCTCCGAGAAAAGAAATAACACGGCTAGGGATGTGATCTCAAGTACCACTCCACTCAATACGTGGAATGCCTGGCATAGCCAGCGTCACGGTCTTGGCGTGACAATCATGAATAGCATAATGGGGCGACAACCAGTCCATGCCCAGAATAATATCAAAATCGACCATCCCGAGCAGCAATAGATCCGCTCTCGTCTCAAAATCACAAATGGTAACCAAACACGACCGATATACGCGGTCCACAGACAGCCAAAGAATCACCCACCGGAGTGGAAACATAAACGGGGGCACTCAAAGAATCCCGAGGCACACCCAAATGAGAAGCAAAGTAAGCAGACACATATGAAAAAGTTGGAACCAGGGTCGAATAAACCGATGCCTCCCCGTGACTAACTGCAGGCACACCGTGATAAGCGAATCGGATGCAACAAGCCAGCAGCCACGATCGTGAATAGCATAGAATCCGGCCTCGTCCCCCTCTCGGCGGCGGCCTCTCGGAACTCGCACCCCCGCCCGGCCGGCCGGTGCGGAACAGTGAATACTCGGAGGCCGGAATGATACCGCCGACCACCGAGAGCCACGCCGATGCCGCGAAGATCGGCGAGGTGCCCCTCCTACGCTAGGGCACCCCTCACCGTACGGCGAGTATCCCCGCACCCAAAGCAAGCTCTGGGAGGACACGCTGACTGTGACTGACCCCTCACCCCCACTAGTCCGACCTCTGGAAGGACCCCGCGCAGGAGGTGACCGGAAACTAGGGGAGCATAACAGGGCTCTCGAGATGCCGGAAGAGTCGAGGTACTACCGGGCCGCGGCAACGCCGAGGTGAATCGGACGACCGAATAACCCCCGCCAAAACGACCGGTTGCTGAGTGCGGGCACCAGAGATATGGCCCGACTCACGAGACCTCTTGGCTCTCTATCTCCCCGCTCTCTAGGGAGCATACTTCGATCCTCCGGCAATGCGAATCGCCCGCCGCACAAGACATATCTCGCTCTCCAACTCTCGGCCATGCTCGGACCTGACAGGCGGAATCGGCCCTCAATAAATCTCCGTACTCTCTCCCGAACCGCGGGCCACCAAGGCCGGCGCATGCCTCGGCCAGACGGGTGAAACCGATGGCATACTCAGATTGACATGGAGCCTCGTCGCAACCGCTCAAACCTCCGAGCGCCAAGAATCCCTAAGGCTCGAGGAACAAACTCCTCAAAAATAGATCCGAAAACTGCGTCCAAGTCAACGAAAGCAGACTCCTCCGGACTACCCAACTCATACGCGCGCCACCAATCATAAGCGACCTCGAAGTTGAAAGCAGTGAAGGAAACCCCGTCGGTCTCCACAATCCCCATAGTACGAAGAATACGACGACACCCCTCCAGAAAACCAATGCATCATTCGAAGCCAAACCACTAAACACCGGAGGGTCATATTTCGAACCTTTCCAATTCACGCCGCTCGTCCTCGTAGGTACTGGTCCACTCTCCCGATCGTGCTCGCGCAGGGAGGCATAACCAAAACTTCGGAACCTATCCCACCGGCACACGCTCGCTCCGGTGTGACACGCGCGGGGAGTCCGGGCCCTCCCCCGCCCCGAGATGTAGTCGCAACAAGACGAAGCAACTCGCTCGCTGTGCTGAAGGGTATACATACCATGAACCGAGCCGTGGTCTCCCGTAGTGCGTAGCAAGAAGCACCGTAGCCGGCCGTGACTGCGTGCTCGCGCTCCAACTTCGGTTCACCGGCGGCACCTCGGCAGCCGGCGACGGTGCCGTGGCTGCACCTGGCGCGTCCCTCATCCTCTACCTCGGCCCCGGCCTCCGACGGCGGCGCAGGGGCGCGGCACTCGATCATCGCGAAGTAGCTCGTATCCTCGACAATCGTGAGAGAATAGAAATCATTAGCTTAGATTTTGATGCCAAAAATATCGCATGACAAGAATCCAAAGAAATGAAGAAGCTTCTTAAATCAGGCTACATAGTCCCTCGTAAATAAATACGGACGTCTCCGTATCGATCAACGAGAATCTAAGTAACCGGTCCGTGTCCCGTGACTCCTATGAACCTAGAGCTTCGATACCAACTTGTCACGACCCTAGTTCACCAATTGTGAACCTCGTCGTGATGGCACCCAGTCCCCACGACTAGGTAAGCCTAACACGTTGCGGAATCTACAAATTTTAATTACTTAAATAAGAAACAGGCGGAAAATAACATAAAAGATATGTAATCCGTGCCACTTGGCACATACATCCGTCACACAATAAACAAACACTACCAAGATCCAGAACCCCACGGTAACACAGACTAAAAGAGAAATACAACCTGTGGCTCTATGTGTAAAGAGTATCTAACAACGAAATGAAGAAAATGTCAACTGGTAACACTAGAATAGAAGTGAAGCCTCCGGATCCGCGGACGTAGCAGATCATACCTCGAAGTCTCCCAGAAAGCTGCAGAATCACCTAGTACGAGCCTCCTCTGATGTACCTGGATCTGCACAACAAAAGTGTGCAGAAGAGTAGCATGAGTACACCACGGCGGTACTCGGTAAGTGCCAAGCCTAACCTCGATGGAGTAGTGACGAGGAAGGTCAGGGCCCTACTGAGAAACAATAATAATATGATGATAACAAAATAAACAGTTTAACAGATAACAACAAAATTTCCAAAATAACAACATTTACGATGTTTACTGAAACTATCTACAATCAAGCTAATAACAAATAACCAACTCAAATAAACAAATCCAGGATCTGTGGGAATTGAACCCACAGTCCCATTCTCAGTACCTCTGGGTCTCCGGGAATCGAACCCGCAGCCCCATGTCTCAATAATATCTCAATAACTCAGGATCTCCGGGAATCGAACCCGCAGTCCCTACCAATAACTCAGGATCTCGGAAATCGAACCCGTAGTCCCTACCAATAACTCAGGATCTCGGGAATCGAACCCGTAGTCCCTACTAATAACTCAGTATCTCGGGAATCGAACCCGTAGTCCCTACCAATATCACGGGATCTCGTGAATCGAACCCGTAGTCCCTACCAATAACTCAGGATCTCGAGAATCGAACCCGTAGTCCCTACCAATAACTCGGGGATCTCTGGAATCGAACCCGTAGTCCCTACCAATAACTCAAGATCTCGGGAATCGCAACCCGTAGTCCCTACCAATAACTCGCGATCTCGTGAATCGAACCCGTAGTCCTCTACCAATATCACGCCGGTATCTCGGGAATCGAACCCACATGCCCCCGGGTCTCCGGAATCGAACCCGGTAACTCACAAAGACACCAATTAAGGAATCCACCGAGAGAATAATTATGCTTAACTATAACTTCACCGAAAATAGTGCCAATAATTAACAAGGAGTTCAAATAAGGCAATTAGGCAACTAAACACAGTTAAGTGCTACCTAATCATGCTCTTCTAACCACTACCGGGTAAAATATCAAATTAACAACCAAAGACATGGATATCGCTCATCGAACATTTTAAATAAAGTACGTGTTCAACAACCAGCGCATGTACACGCCCGTCACTCGCGTACAAGGCATTTAAACTATCACATAATATCCTAGGGTGAAAATTCCCCCACACGAGGTTAGACAAGCCACTTACCTCAATTCCGGTACAAAACCGCTAAGCAATAACCCTCTTGCCACGAATGTCGGCCTCCATAAGTGTAGAATCTGATAAAAATCAATAGAATCACATCAAAATAGGCTAATTGGGCATTACCCAATCAAAATAACTCAAAATGCACCAAAACCCACAAGTTGCCAAAACCCGACTTTCGGTACGCTTATCGAAAAATCACGAAAATTATATTTTCGGTTCCTTATCTCAATACGAGTCTAGGCATATAAAATTTACCAAAATCGGACTCATTTGCCCACTCAAATCAGAGATTTTCTAACATTTAGGCCTAGGGCTCAAACCCACCTTTAATCTTCCATTTTCAGTGAAATAATCACGGATTTCATGATAAACCAACGAATTAAGGTCAAGAAACTTACCCCCGATGATTTCCCGATGATTTCCCAACGTTTCCCCTTCAAAATCCTCTCTTGGAGCTCAAAAATGGCATTTTTGCGAATGAGGGTCGCGGCTGAAATGTTTCCGGACTTAAGTCACTGCCAAACATTTTTACTCTATGCGATCGCATGATCCCTGTTGCGATCGCATAGAACAAATTTTGACCCTCGCCAAACTACTCTATGCGATCGCATAGACCTCAATGCGATCGCAATGCTTACCGAAATATAACTATGCGATCGCATGCCCTGCTCCGCGATCGCATAGAACAAAAGCTGGACCTGGGACCCCTCTTCTCTATACACTATGCGATCGCATAGGACTGTACGTGATCGCAGAGCACAACTTTCCAGAACTATGCGATCGCATATCCATGCCCGCGATCGCATAGAACAAATACTTGGCCTCTCCAAACCTTCTATGCGATCGCATTAGCCCATTGCGATCGCATAGAGCATTCGTCTGCAGCACACACCAGCAGTTATCAGCATTTCCAAAATGCATGAATTAGCCCGATTGGACCCCCGGATTCATCCCGAGACCCCCGGATCCCAACGAAAACCACCAACCTATTCCAAAACATGATACGAACTTATTCTAATCATCAAAACACGTCTAACAACATCAAAACCCATAATTCTCATCGAATTCAAGCCTAAATTTCTTAAAACTTTCCGAATTGCATATTCGATCAAAACCCCGACCAAACGACGTCCGAATGACCTGAAAATTTGCGGACATATCCAAAATCACATAACGAAGCTACGTAAATTGTCGGAATTCTATTCTGACCCCTGGATCAAAATCTCACATATCGTTCAGATTCGCCAAAATTTCAAACTTCGGCATTTCAAGCCTAATTGAGCTACGGACCTCCAAAATATATTCCGAACGCGCTCCCAACCCCGAAATCACCTAACGGAGTTAATGGAACCATCGGATTTCCGTTCCGAGATCGTCTTAATATTGTTCCGGCTACGGGCCATTTTCTAACTTTAAAGCTCTCATTTAGGGACTAGTGTCCCAAAATGCTCCAAATTTCAGAACCGACTCTCCAGCAAACCACAATAGCATAAATGAACTTAGGGGAACAGCTAAATTAGGGATTGGGGCGTAATTTTTCTAAAACGATCGGTCGTCGTTAGAATGGAAATATTAACAAATCGATATGATACTTGCCATTACCGAAAAACTTCAGAATTATAATCACACCAACGCAGTTTATAACCTCAGAAAACTGCACATAATAAGACACCAAGATGATTTACCTATTTTCATACATGATGTCTTTCCATTCGAAGAAGTTGTCAGCTATAGCAAATTATATTACTGCGCCGATTATCGCTAGATGATCCTAATAAATAGTGTCTCCTGGCAGGACTAGATATTAAACTAATAGATAAAATAACCGCTATATAAAACTGAACAAAGGCTTCAAACATAAAAGCAAACAACTGTAACAACGGAAGAGAACGCTGCTGGTACGGCCAAGAGTGGAGCATTTAATTCATGTGAGTCGATGCATGTGACGAAGCATGAGGAGGCATGTCTAAACATGTGACATTACACGAATAAGTACGTAGGATATTTTTGAGGTTTTCAGCGCGCACCATTGATGACAGCAGGAACACCAATTATCTCTTTGATGATACCTATGATTACCAGGCATCTTCTCCATCTGTAACGCCTGGACTCGAATTCCACATTTTCATTTTCTCGACTGAAGATATCCTCGCCTAGTCCGAGTCTTCGATGACTTCGCATATTCTGGTATCGCCGCTGCCCGCCCCGAGGATGATCACAGAGAATTCCGTTTGCCCACCTTTGGCCATAGCTGACGCACGAATTACGATTTGCGTTCACATATTCTTCCAATTACAGACACGGAATTCCACGATGTCGCTTGTGTCTGGATCTCCATTACTAATCTATCGGCCTATGAAACAGAGCTGCTGCGAATCATCAAACATTTAATCCATTGCAAAAAATAATTTAGCGAGCCGCGCAGCCACAAACTTACCCATCACATATAGTACGAACCATAATAGTTTCGTGAAAAACCCCGCCGTTCCAATAATAGGTTTGCGCGCACGATACCCGACTACTCGCGAAGGCCTGAGAATAGATCTCTCCATGCTGTCGAAACCCGAAACATAATAGTCCTCTTTCCGCACTGATGGATCAAAGGATCCATGAGACAAATCGTCAGTTTCATATCCCAGCCCCCGCAACCGAAAATGCAGCATTTATCAATATCTCTCCTTTGACTCGCTTGTCACCCTGAAAATGGCTGAATGGGTACCCGCGAGCACCTTCAGATGCCCGATTCCGAGCCCTGTAATGAAGAACTATCAGCCCACCAGACGGGAATACCTCGCGACACTGCATTCATCCATTCGTCGAAAGAACAATTTCACGCAAGAATTCCTCGAGTGAGTGAGTATCAGCTACCGCACGCCAACTTCAACTATACAAGATATCTTTCGAAATAATCACCTGTATTATTGCTTCTATTTGGTTGTCTCAAGTAGGGCCCTTTATTTTCTGATTGCTTCATCTTGTTTTCCTCATCGGTATTATTGCTATCTTCAGAGAACGACGAGATATCTGGAATAAAATTTACATAATGAGCATGCCCGTAGTTAGATTCAGCATGCCATCGGTGCTAGTTCCTCGACATTGCACCGACTGTCTTCATGACCCAAGAAAGTTTGCCTCCTCGGCAGCACCATCTTTGGCCGAACGATTGCCATTAATGATGATAGCAAATTTTTCAAATGTCAATACTAAAATAGCAGGATGTCATCAACAAATGTGAGGTGAGGACGGGCTGGAATATACTTATCATGGCTTCATGCAAGCACTCAAAGGCATCCTTTCCATCGAATTGATGATCGTGGATGCTTAGTCTTTCAGGTGAATTCGACTACAATACCAACTTGCATATTTATTCAAGAAGGGAAGTACCAGCTCTATTGACAGACGACATCTTCGAGGAATTGTCGTACTGTCAGATGACTAACCTGTTTCCTTCAGTTTGTTCAGCTTGTTGACAGTAGCCAAGATGCTCATTTCAGAATTGATACTCTATCGATTAAATTAAAGTTACACTCTTCTTTGCGTAGTTGCGCATGACTGTCTATTCAATGATCGAAGCTAGGATTGATGTTATCTGAGCTTGATAAAATCATTTTTCATAGAGGGCGAGTCTGTTGAATGGGCATGCCACGACAATAACGAGATTTGCTCATCTCCGACTGCTCATCCCGCGATTGTGAATATCCGTGACTGGGACAGGTCTCAATCGCCGTTGAGTCCATTAGCTTGAAATACCTTCAGTGCTCGAAGCGTCGAATCCAATTTCACAAGATGCCGTAATAATGCATTCTGGGGCACCAGCTTCAACTCGGAATTAATAATCGCGCTCTGTACGACAGCTTGCCAGCAAGATAGATGCGCTGTCCTAAAATGCATCCATCTTCAAGAGTCAAATTGACGTTGGCAAGTCCGCACGCTTGTACTTCGACTACTGAGAACAGAAGGTTGGTTGATCCTTCCTCTAGCTCGACATTACCAGATTCATATCAAGTGAGAATATTGTAATATCCTCTCGACGAAGTGTAACTTGAATATTTTGATACCTTCTTCACAGGACAGTATGGCAAATAAACATCTCGCTCTTCTGTGAAATTTTCCCAGTTTTGTGCCTTTTACCCATCACATCAATTTCCTCATCTAGATACGCACGTTGATCCAGAATTCGATCATGCATGCTTATCAGGTTGATTATTGATACTTTAATGTATTTCATCATTCAACGAAATAGTTTGTGGGATGTATATTGCTGTTACGGAGCAGGTTTGTATCGGGATATCTAATCTCGAAGCATCTTGCCATTGAAAAATGTCCTATGTCGAATGACATACACTTCATCTCAAGAGGTGATTTCGCCTTTAGCACTTCATTGCATTCTCATACAAGCAGTAGCAAAGATGAGAATAGTTGCATTGCGAGAGTGAGTTTCCGAGGATGATATTCATCATTGTCACTATCCAGTTTGGATTCGTTGGTGTCTTCGGTTGATATCATCTAGCGTAGTTTCAATCGGGTTGACGCCATAATTATTGGTTCATTCATGCTCTTCTATCATTACTACTTGATCTCGGTTTACACATTGGGATCATTCTCATCATAGGATTCATTGAGAATGCCTTCCACGATTCGCTCTTCGATGTTTACGCATGGGTATATCTTCTTCTGATGATGTTGAGAGACAGAGGTTTTCTGGTCGGAAATCATCAGATAGATTTGATCCTTTGAATTGGTTCATTTTTTCGGGTTTATTTTCCCTGGGCTGGCAGACGCCATTCTAAACTATTTTTGTCAAAATATCTCTTCTTGTCGGGTCGGAGGAAGAGATTGAATTTTTTGAGGTTGATGGAAAGTAGAGAAGGGATATGGATGAGATGTATGTATTTCAGTAATGATTTGTATTTACAAGGTGACAGTAGTTAAATCTGTTCTTTTCGTTGAAAAATTGAGTTCTGATGATTACACAAATTTGCTACAGTTCGATTACCAAAACACTAATTGCCTACTTTCCATCAACTTGTCGTGTACGGTTTTATAAGTGCTTCCAAGTTGAGCACTTTGTTTGATACATTTGAATTTTCGACAGTTTATTGTCAGTATTCGTTTGTCAAATTTTTTCTCCGCATCTGTAGAGGAATGCCTTCTTGTTGAAATATTGTTTCCATACCCTTTCAAAGGTCGAAGCGGAGGAAACCTGAGTGGTGTCTACTACGAATTGCTGCGGAACTTTGATCGACAATGCTGCTGCTGTATACTGTCCTACTGGGGCATCGCCATCGCGAATTTTTCAGGGAATTGTTGTCATTTAACTGACAAGAAATTCATATTTAACTGGACGGCTTAATGAGCCAATCCCAAACATATCTGAAGTTAATTATTTTCCTTCTTAACAGTAATGACGCTCAGCTTCAACTCTATACTATGTAGACTTATGGCAAGGTTCAGCCAATCACCACATTTTTCAAGCACAACATATATTACATTGGGATATTCCTTGCACATTGAAGAGATATGTCGCATCTTCCGATATGCTGTTAGTCTGGACATCACCAAATGGATATGGGTAAACCATGAGCTTCTCCATTGCCTAGAAAATCATTCAAGCAGATAATCAGTTCCTCGAGTGAAGCATATGGTCACATATATACATTCCTTGGCATACAAAACTAGCGAATTTCAGTTCAGTAAAGGATTTGGCAAACGGCTTATATGTAGTTCAGTATTATATTTCTGTCATCGTAGTAAGATATTCATTTCACAGGTTTTACGTAGTGCAAAGATCATTCATTTTGCGAAAGAAAGGATGATGGAAATGACTCGGACATATTTAGTAAACTGTTCCTCCCTCCGAAAGGATGGGATTGGCTCTAATACCACAGTAGTAAAGAACATGGCAAGATACCACAAGAAAGCTAACTATACCATAAATACGAAAGTTTCCCTACAAAAGTGGCTGGCTTCAACAACCCATAAGTATACTGTAAGAAAGTTATCTTATTATAGTAGTTTATAGTCTCAAAAGTTTTCCTACAAACGGGGCTGGCTTCAACAACCCATAAGGGACGACTTGCCAAGCTACACAACTCGGAAAACTTTTGTACTATAACCAACGTTAGCTGTTTATAACTCAGAAAACTTTCGTACTATAATAAGATAACTTTCTTACAGTATACTTATGGGTTGTTGAAGCCAGCCACTTTTGTAGGGAAACTTTCGTATTTATGGTATAGTTAGCTTTCTTGTGGTATCTTGCCCTGTTCTTTACTACTGTGTCAGCTTTCTTGTGGTATCTTGCCCTGTTCTTTACTACTGTGGTATCAGAGCCAGCCCATCCTTTCGGAGGGAGGAACGGTTTACTAAATATGTTTGAGTCATTTCCATCATCCTCTTCTTCTTCTCTTGCAAAAATGAATATGTCTCCTACTTTACATAAAACCTTGTCCAAAAAATATGATTACCTCTATGAAGTAGATATCCTACCTAATGAACAAAAAGTATCTTCCACTGAACTACCCCTTATAAACCCTTACTCAGCGTTTGCCAAAAAATCCTTTGCACCTTGGACTCAAATTCGTTCCTTAGTCCAACATAGACCAAAAGGAGTCAAAGAATATGTTGTTGCCTCAAAACTTGACCAGCATCCTATTCTTGCCACTCGAGAGGAACAATTTATCACCCTTCAAATACCGGATGATTTTCCTAGGCAATGGAGAGCTCATGGTTTTACCCATATCCATTTTGGTGCTGTCCGAATCGCTTTAACATATCATGGAAGAAAAGGTCAACCTGTTGTAGCTCGACTTTCTCTTCTAGATACCCGATATTTGGAGTACCAACACGCAAACTTGGGTACTGCCGAAGTTACCCTGAATGCTGGAACTGTGTTCATAACTATCTTTCCAAATTTCAACATGTCCCTTTATGACCCGTACCTAACCGAAGCCTTAAAAATCCAAGTCCAAATCCAAGGAGCCCCACAAGCCAAAGAGTCTATCCAAGCAACCCTTCACCACCAAATGGCATGGCGAGTCCAAAATCATGCCATGGATCTTTGTCTACCCGGAGGAGAAAATGCTTTGCTCTTAAATATTGATGCTACCAAAGGAAACACCATGTGCACCCAAATACCCAGGCAAATTTCCAGAGATGAACTTGTCAAAATCCTTCCTGATTCATGGATCACAAATTATGAGAAGCTAAGAGAATCAGAGGAATCTCTGCAATCTAGTGAACCAACTTTTACCAAAAGAAGTGACAAAACCGTTTGCATAAGCTTTGACCATTCCCATCTCAAAAAACCCAATAAAACCATCTTTTCTTGCCAAATGATCCAACCCAAAGATACAACAGACACTTACCCAGAACCCGATGGAGAATTCTTCTGGAATATCCAAAGCATCATGGAAGAACATGACTGGTGCCAATATTTTGACAAAGAAGGGAAAAGAATGTGGTGGTTCAAATGCCCTTTCACTGGACACTGCCCATGGGATCTCAGTTGCACCTGCCAAGATTGTATAGAAGATCCAGTTGGAGAATATAATGAACATCACCAACGCAAATCTAAATCCAAGAAAAAGGGGAAATCTACTGAAAGAGAATTTCGGGCCAGATATGAGAATAAAAATCCTTCTATTGGCTCATTAAGCCGTCCAGGTAAATATGAATTTCTTGTCAGCTACAAACCCCAAGAATGGCCGAAACTACCTGAAAAATTCACCCCTAGCTGGGAGGATAGTGAAACCATGCCCAAATCCGAACCAACATCATCTCACACCCCAAAACCTAAAAAGCCACCTGAGCCTAAAACTCCATCAACCCAAAGTTCCACACACCCACAAATATTCATGATGAGCCCTTCAAGTTCTAGTCACTCCCAAGATTTTCCTCCACTTCAACCTTTTGAAAAGGAGGGTATCAGCCATGCTCCAAAAATCCCCAAAAAGAACATAATACTACCGTCCGGAGAAAAAACCCCAACAAGTGATATTGAAGCAACAATGAACTGGCAATCAGAAAATTCCATCTGCCAGAACAAAGTGCTCAATAATATTGGAAACACCATAAAAAATGTGGCCCATGCACAAAACAAGTTGATGAGTAAAGTGGAAACAATTGAGAAAAAGGTGGAGCAGTCATCGTCTCAGCATGCAGGACTGATCAAAGCTTTGGAATTAAGGTTGGCAAATTTACAATATGAGATTTGTCCGCCAGGAACTTCACTTTTCCAATTTTTCCAACAACAACAACAGGAGACGATTTCTCTTAAAGAACAAATTCAGCTTCTGAGAAATGATCACTATGAGCCACAAAGAACCTCATCATTCTCTTCAAAACCTACCTTCTTCCCCATGTCATCACGAGCATATTCACCACCCAAATTAGACCATACCTTCTCTACTTTTCCATCAACCTCAAAAAATCCAATCTCCTTCACCCGACCAACAAAAGAAGAAGATGATTTTGATATCGCGAAAATGGTTTGGGAAAGGAAAAATGCCCTTGCAGCAAAGAAACAAACCAAGAAAAGGCGAGACCAAGGAGAAAGTTCAAAAGGATCAAATCCTGACAATCTGATGATTTCCGACCAGAAGGCTCCAGACTTCTATGTCTCTCAGCTAAGATACATATCAGAAGAAGATACCCCATAGTCAAAATCGCTAAACTCATCAGAAGATGAATCCATGGAAGATAGTTCTCAGGCAAGCAATGAATCCACAACGGAATCTTCCGAAGAAGATGATCCCCCAATATTTGTAAACCAGCCAAGAGATCCAGAAATATCTGAAGTAGATGATGAACAAGAAGGCATGACGGATGAACCAATCCCTGAAAGAAGATATGAGCCTATGGCGTCAAAGCCAGTTGGAACTGGTTTCCACACTTTCACCTTAGATGATGTCAAGGTTTCAAAATGGCCTCAACGGATCCAAGACTTCTATACTTGGACGGTGACCAGAAATTTGGTGGAGCGAGAAAAGTATATCATCCTTTCAGAACTCACTTCACGATTCTCATGAATCCTCAGAGACCGGTGGAATGCACTTGGAATTCAAGACAAAAATGCTTTTCTTACTTCCTAGTATTTTGCTTTCAACATCAGAATCCTACATGAAGTTTTTTGCGGAGATGCTGGCCAAAGACAGGAGAAAATGCGGAGGCAACTCTTCGAGATGAAGTGTGTGTCATTCGACATAAATGACATTGATAGACATTTTCAAAAAATGGCAAAGATATACTTCGAGATTGGAGGAGATATCAATCTAAAGCAAGCCTTTGTATCTTCTCTTCCAAAATTGCTGGCAAGTCGAACCATGACCATCATTGAAGAAAAGTTCCAGTCCATAACCATCCCACAAATTGGTTACATCAGGCAAGCTATTTTCGTTGCATTGGATGATATTTGTACGAAGCGCTCTGCTCTAAAACAAATTATCCAACATAATCCAGCACTTGACAAAGCATGCCGCGAATCTGATCTAATTACCGGATCAGGATGTTCTTGCCGCACATCTAGGCGAAGGAGAGAATTCAGAAGGTTCAAATGGCCAAGAATTCCAGATGGAAAGTCAAGGTCCAAGAGACGCACAAAATATTTCAGACGGAGAAGACCAAGAAATTTTCACAAGAAGAACAGGTGTTTTATTTGCCATAAGATTGGACATTTTGCAAAAAATTGTCCACAATCAAGAAGGTCTGTCAAACTCATTCAAGAGATTGAAGATTACACTGGTATACATCTCGGAAAGGAGGAGGACCTTGAATCAATATTCTCTATGGATGATGAACCTAATGAAGAAACTTTATTCTCCCTTGATATCTATGAAGAGCAAGGCAATTACCAAATCTCAGAACCAATAATCGAGGCTAGAGAGGAGATCAATGCTCTTACTGTTGTTCCTCAAGTAGAAGTCAAAATCTATTCATCCAAGTGGGACAAACCAACTCGAGTTATTGCTTTCATTGATACCGGAGTTGCTTCCTCACTTATAAATCCAGCTGTTTTTCCTGAAGATCAATGGGTACCGCATTTTAAGGATTTCAACACTGCATCAAATACGATCTTGACCACAACTGTCATTACAAAGCACCCGATCACCATTGAGTTCTTTCCAGGATTGAAGCTCAGGACGAAGCTGCTAGGATCTGATGTACCAGGAAAAGATCTTATTATTGGATTCGACATCTACAGACAGCTCAGAGATCAGCTCCATATCAAGGCTAATGGGATAGCTTTTAAAAAGCAGTTCAGGCCTTATTTTGAAATCCCGAGGCTATTCCAAATCACCAAGGACGAACAGATCAAGGAGATCGAGCAAAATCTCATTGAACAATCATGTGCCGATTCTCACAAGGACTTCATGATGAAAGGGAAACGCCCTCTATGGAAAAATGAAGAATTGTTTATCAAGCTCCCTTTCAAGAAGCATGAAAACATCAATCCAACAAAGGCCAGTCATTCAGGAATGAATCCAGATCATCTACAACTCGCAAAGAAAGAGTGTGAAGAGCTTTTGGAATTTGATCCGATAGAGCCATCAGATTCACAATGGGCATGCGAAGCATTTTATGTCAACAAAAGAGCTGAACAAACAAGAGGAAAACTCAGGTTAGTCATCAACTACCAACCACTTAACCATTTCCTCCAAGATGACAAATTCCCTATTCCAAATAAACTCACCCTTTTCTCCCACCTAGCCAAGGCCAAATATTTTTCTAAGTTTGATTTAAAGTCGGGATTTTGGCAATTAGGAATTCACCCTGAAGAAAGACCCAAAACAGGATTTTGCATCCCCGATCATCACTTCCAATGGAAAGTTATGCCTTTCGGATTAAAAACTGCACCTTCTTTATTCCAAAAAGCCATGATAAAAATATTCCAACCCATCCTCCATACCTCCCTAGTTTACATTGATGACATCCTCTTATTTAGTGTGACATTTGAAGAACATATCAACTTGCTTCGTCAGTTTGAGGAATTGGTAACACAATACGGGATCATGCTCTCAGCCAAAAAGATGGTTCTTGCTCAAAAGGAAATTGATTTTCTTGGAATGCATTTTGTGCAAGGAGAATATAGTCCAGGACCCCATATATGTCAGGAACTACTCAAATTTCCGGATACCAACTTCACAACAAAGCAGATCCAACAATTTCTGGGCATAATAAATTATGTAAGAGATTTTATCCCAAATATCTCTACATACATTTCTCCACTTACAGAGATGCTCAAGAAAAATGCTCCTCCATGGGGAAAGAAACAAGATGAAGCAGTCAAGGAAATAAAGGAGATTTCTAAAAATGTCAAGTCCCTCTATATCCCTTCGGACGGTAAGAAGATATTGCAGACAGATGCCAGCAATGAATATTGGAGTGTCGTTCTATTTGAAGAAAAAGATGGCCAGAGGAAAATATGCGGATACGCCAGTGGAAAGTTCAAAGATGCCGAGCAACATTATCACTCCACTTTCAAGGAAATTCTTGCAGTAAAGAATGGAATCAAGAAATTCAATTTCTTCCTTATTCATACAGAATTCCTGATTGAAATGGATATGAAGGCTTTCCGAAGATGATTCATCTAAATGCAAAAATTATTCCCAATCCTCAGATTCTCAGGTGGGCTCAATGGTTCTCTCCATACAAGTTTCAAGTCAGGCATCTGAAAGGAAAGGATAACATTCTCGCAGATTTTCTGTCCCGACCGGAAGAATTTTCAAAGAGATTTTCCCCAGCAAAATTAAAGTCAAAGGAAAAGCTAATCAGTCACATCTTCATGTTTTCCAGTTTACCAGGAACAAGTTCATTAAAGCCAACAGATCATCCGCCGGAATTGTTCAACCTCATGGATCCCTTTGATCCATCAATTCTTATTGAAAGAAGAACTTATTATGAGCTCGAGATTTTCCGACAACATGGAGGATCTATTCTCAAGCCTTACGGAGTGAATCCGAAATATCCGTTCTGCCATATATTCATAGCTCAAGCCAAGGATTTTCCACAAGAACTATTATGGTTTTTCTGGTACCTATGCCATCAGTATTATATTTTCATGGAATTCAAATGCAACGTCTTCAAAGAGTTTGATAATATTGCACCAGCTCTTAGAATATTTTTGCAATGGTTCAAACCTAGAAGATACTGGATTAAATGTTTCAGTGATTCCTACACAGCGAAGGTGTTCATGTTTCATAGGCCAGTAAAGATTATTAATGGAAAAGTCCAGGCACAAGCAGAAGCATCATTTTGGTGGAAATTTCCCGTGTCTATTTTATCAATGGAGGAAGAATATAGCGAGGCACAAAGAATCCTTTTCCAGCAAAATAGATGCATCCCGAAAGAAATATGGCCAAAAGATTGGCCAAGCTGGAATTATACAAACAGCCATCCTCACTGGGAAAGAGTCCGGGCAGCAGCAAAAGAATACCAAACTCCATACGAAGTCATCCGAGAAAAATCACTCAAGACATTTCCAGACTAAGGCTAAGGATTACATCTTTCAATCCAAAAGAGAAAGAGCATTGTGAAGAATGGCCGTCAAGTTCCAGGCGTTACTACACAAGGTCATTGAAAAGATGCCTAGAAGACAATCTTGGAATCATCAAAGGATAATTACCTGATTCCCTACTAATCCCACCATAATCCTAAATTAGCCACCAAAAACCCTCAAAAATATCCTACCCATGTTAAGACAAATTTTCCACATCTTTCCATACTATCCGGGCCCCAGCTTCAACTTGTTTTCACATGTTTAGACATGCCTCCACATGCTTCGTCACATGCATCATCATGTTTTCACATGGCGTCACATGCTCCCGCATATTTTCACATGTTACACTATGTATATTTCACCCGTTTCACATGTTTTCGGTTGTTTTTTAGTTGTTTGCCTAAAGTCCTTCACATGTTTATAAGGACCCACTTGTAAGATAAGTTTGCCATGTAAGATAGGTTTATTTTATCTATTAAGTTTGTCTTGTAATAACCTCCTAGTCCTATATAAAGGAGGTCTTGTAGTACTGGTAGGATCATCTAGCAATCATCCTGTAAATCTTCAAAAATCCTTTGTGAAATACTACTTATGAGTGCTTTCTAAATTTCTCTCTTGTTCTTTCTTTCGAATGGATGGAAAGGCCGGTCCATGTATGAAAAATAGGGTAAGTATACTGTAAGAAAGTTATCTTATTATAGTACGAAAGTTTTCTGAGTTATAAACAGCTAACGTTGGTTATAGTACAAAAGTTTTCCGAGTTGTGTAGCTTGGCAAGCCGTCCCCTATGGGTTGTTGAAGCCAGCCCCGTTTGTAGGAAAACTTTTGAGACTATAAACAAATTAACTGTTTGTGTAGCTTGGCAAGCCGTCCCTTATGGGTTGTTGAAGCCAGCCCCTTTTGTTGGGAAACTTTCGTATTTATGGTATAGTTAGCTTTCTTGTGGTATCTTGCCCTGTTCTTTACTACTGTGTTAGCTTTCTTGTGGTATCTTGCCCTGTTCTTTACTACTGTGAATAGAGAAAAAATGCGGCGACTCCTCTCAATCTATCTTTATCAAATGAATTTACAAGCAAGGTATTGTATGTATTCTTTCTTCCTCTATTTCACTAAAATTTACATCAATTAAAGTATTTTTGCTATTGAATTCAAATGCATGAATGTAAAATTTCATAGATTAAGTTTGATCATTCTGTGGAGTCTTTGACATAAGGTATTTTTAATCTCATCATGAGCTCTTATTATTATTGAGATTTGCGAACATCTTCCTTAGGCCAATAGCGATTTTTTTTTTTTGTTATAGTCCTCCGAATTACAAGGAGACCTAATGTATCATAATACGTACAAACACTTAAATTGGGGGTCCTTTTGTCAAGAATTAACCATTTAAATATTTAAATTTATTTAGTAATATTTTTTGACTGTTTTCTAACAAAATCAAATATATCACGAATTTTGAAGATGAGCTTGTGCATTTTTAGACTTTTCAGGTAATGCCTATGATTCCTGTATAGTGTATCACATTCTCTAAATCTTCTACAGGTTCTTGACTAATCCGTCGTTGAAACCCAAAGTTTAAAATTGAGTAGTTCGCTCTGATAAAGATTTGGTATGACTATAAAAATTGTACGCGATTCTTAGCTTTGCACCTCTCAGTTCTCATATTTTTCTTCTAGGTATGGTAGTATAAGCTATATGAGTGAGTTTATGGTCCGAGGTGTTTGATTGTTTATAGAGTTATGTGGGTACAGTTGCTTGAGAAACAGAAAGAGTAAGCTTCTTAATTGCATGGTCAAGCTAAGAGGCGGAACCAGACAACTATGACAAAACTGATTTTTCCTTCCCTTTTACTTTGTGAATTTTCTGAAAATTATTTTTTGTAAGAGTACATTGGGGTGGGTGTCTCATTAAGCAAATAAAATATCTAATGCCAAAATTGTATTCCAAACCAACCAAGAATTAAAAATTGCAGATACTTTTGTCAGGATTTTTAGTTCTCTTTTTCATGTCCCATATGTGATTTATTTGACAATGTGACGACCCAAAGAATCATCACTTATTTTCTTAATTATTTCGAGCTTCTGAGGCCTTGAAAAACTTATTTATAGTTGCTTCGATTTGCGTGCGCAGTCCGGGTGCGAAGCTACAAAATTGTTATGTTGAAATATATGAAATATGTGAAAATTTTGAATAATTTTGATATTAATATTGATATGGTTGACTTTGGTCAATATTTTTGATATACGGACATAGACCCTTGATTTGATGGTCTCAAAAAATCCGCAGAAAAATATGGAACTCGGGCGTATGCCCAGAATCAAAATCCGAGGTCTAGAACCCCGGTAAAAAAAATTTCTGTTAAATTATTTTCTGAAAATATTTAAGGAAAATGAAACTGAAATTTGATTAAAAAGTAATGGTATCGGGCTCGTATTTTGGTTCCGACGCCTGGTACAGGTCATACACGTTTGTTAAGCGATTCCTGTAAAGTTTGGTTGAAAACGGACGTCGTTTGACATGTTTCGGCCTTAAATTGGAAATTTTGGAAGTTATGAAATTTTGAAAGAAATCTTGAGTTTTAAGGCTCAATTCGTTGATTTTGATGTTATTTTGGCGATTTGATCGCGAGCAAGTTCGTATGATGTTTTTGAGTCAGTGTACATATTTGGTTTGGAGCCACGAGGGCTTGGGTGAGTTTCGGATAGGTAACGAGATGTTTTGGACTTACAAAAAACTGGTATTTTTGCTGGTTGCTGGTGTCCAGGTTTTTGTTCTATGCGATTGCATAAGCATGGCTGCGATTACATAGAGTTAATTGGGAAGATAGTAATTTATTCTATGCGATCGCATTGGTCCTTCCGCGATCGCATAGAGTTATTTTGGTGGCCATCAGTTTGTTCTATGCAATCGCATTAATACCCCGCGATCGCATAGAGTAAATCTGAAGTCCAGGAAATCCTTCTATGCAATCGTATTATCCCGATGTGATCGCATAGAGTAAAATGTGGAGGCCCAATTTCCTTCTATGCGATCTCATACCAGTCCCTATGATCGCATAGAGCAAGTTCAGTCCCCTCATTTTTTCTTCTATGCGATCGCATTACTGCTCCGCGATCACATGGAGCAATTTTTATGCCTCCTTATTTTCTTCTATGTGATCGCATCACAGGCCCTGCGATCGCATAGAGTAAATTTTTCGCCCAATGATTTTTATACCAGAAACAGAAATAGAACGCGATTTTCATCCCCTTCTCAAAACTCTCTCTTCTCCAACACCATTTCTTGGCGATTCTTGGGCAATATTCATCAAACTTGTTGGTTAAGTGATTCTTAACTCGTTTTCTTCATATTTCCTCAATATTATTCAAATTCTTAGGCCTAAACATGTATAAATGGGTAGAAAAATTAGAGAAATGAGTATAGTTAGGATTTTCAAAGAATTTGCGATCTAGACCTCGTTTTGTGGTCAAACTTAAGAACAAATTACATATTTTAACTCGTGAAAGGATAGATGAATTTATTTTGGTTCGAATCTCGAGTTTCAATCATGTGGGCCGGGGGTCGATTTTTACTATTCCGGACAGAATGTTGTCAAAAATTATATTTGGCCGTATGAACTAGTTTGTTAAGTAGTATTGATGATATTAAACCAATTGTGTATAGATACGATTGGATTGGAGCAATATTCGAAAGGAAAAGGCATTGCTACGGATTGAATTGTTTGTAAAATTTCGAGGTAAATGTTTGTTCTATCCTAGCTTGAGGGAATGGGAATTGAGTTTATGTGCTAATTTTTATGTGTGGAGTCCGACGTATAGGCATGGTGACGAGTATCGATACGTTGGGGGTCGAGCATGACCGTGGGTCTTAAATAGATTAAATTCCTATTAATCTTATATGATTACCTGAAAGGAATTACTATTGGTTTTATACCGGTAATATATAAATTGTTGATTAAAGATTATTGGTGCCACACCGGTAACATACATATATTGTTGATTAGTTATTAATTATTGGTTTTATACCGGTAATATAAATGTTGTTGAATTACAAGATTATTGGTTTTATACTACTAATATAAATATTGTTGGAATTGAAGATTATTGGTTTAATGCCGGTAATACATATTAAAGAATTGGGATCGTGTGGCACGCCGACCACTTGTATATTAAAAAAATGGGATCGCGTGGCACGCCGACCACTTATATAATAAAAAATGAGATCGTGTGGCACGCCGACCATAAAGTTATATGATTGTTGGCTTTGGCCATAGTTGTCGGTAGCCTTTTATTAAATCTGGGAGCGGGTGGTACGCCTACCACAAGATACGAAATGAAAATGAATTGAGACATGAAAGTAAGTTTTATTCCATTGTTCAGATTATTTATGATATTGTATATATTATTGGTTTCTACTTCCGAGCATGTTCTTTCCTTATAAATGTTCGATAATGTTTCCTGCTGTTGTATATGTACATATTTCAACTGTACAGATTTATGTGGGTATCTGGTCCTAGCCTCGTCACTACTTCGCCGGGATAGGCCAGGTACTTACCAGCACATGGGGTCGGTTATGCTGATACTATACTCTGGGCTCTTTTTGCGCAGATACAGGTTACGGACAACAACAGCAGCAGTAGCACGATTGTGGGTATTTCGATCACCGAGACTTCGAGTTAGCCTCGCAAGCGTCTGCAGGACCCGTTGTCTCCTCTATCTTTACTTTTCAGTCTGTTATCTCATGTATTCGAGATAAACAGTTTATAATTCTTTCAGATGGTTATGTGTATTATTCTTAGAAATTCGTGAGTATTGTGACATCAGTCTTGGGTAGTGTATCATGTTCGGGTTTTCGGTATTGTATCTAGTAAAATTTGCTAAGTCTTCCGCTAAATTTATTTATTCCACTGTAATTGCATAATTTTATTTTAAAGTTTTAAAAAGAGAGTTGTAACTAATGGAAGTGTAAGTAAGAATTGGCTTTCCTAGCTTCCACTAGTAGGAGTCATCATGACTCCCGATGGTGGGAAATTCGGGTCGTGACAAGTTGGTATCAGAGGTTTAGGTCGCACAAGTCTCACAACTCACAAACAAACTTAGTAGGGTCTAAGGGATCGGTACGGAGACGTCTGTATTTATCCCCCAGAGACTACAAAGCTAGGAAAATTTTCCCTTTATTCTTTCCGGTCGTGCGACTTTGGTCCTTCAAATGCTAATTGAATTTCTACTCTGTTCTTCCATAGATGGAAAGAACACGCGCTTCCTCATCCATTGACCAGTAGCCCGAGGCCCCAGTAGCAGTAGCTCCTACTAGGGGCAGAGGCCGAGGTAGGGGCAGAGCTCAGCCCCGAGCATCAGCACAAGTGGCAGAACCTCAGGTTCATATTGAGGAGGAGGTTCCAGCCCCAACAGTTCTAGTGGGCCCAGCTCAGGTCCCAGGAGGGGTTTTGTTTACACCGGATCTTCAGGATGCTCTAGTCCGGATAGCAGGTTTTATGGATAATATCACCAGAGCAGGTTTATTGCCAGTAGCACCAGCCACTTCTCAGGCTGGAAGAGGTAATCAGACTCTTGCTATGCACTCTGGAGCCGAATATTCCCTACGCTCAGGTTCCTGTGATTCACCCAGCTGAGGCAGTTCAGCCTGTCATAGTGACTCAAGCTAGTGATGGTGCAGCTATGTCTGCTGATGCATTATGGAGGTTGGACAGGTTTACCAAGTTGTTCACTACCACCTACAGTGGCACTCCTTCAGAGGATCCCTAGGACTTTCTATATAGCTGCCACGAGGTTCTCCGTACTATGGGTATTGTGGAGACTAATGGTGTTGATTTTGCCACTTTTCGATTATCTGGTTCCGCCAAGACTTGATGGAGAGATTATTGTCTATCTAGGCCAGCAGGATCATCATCTTTGACTTGGGGCCAATTCGCAGAATTGTTTTTGGAAAAGTTCCTTCCAGCAACTTAGAGGGAGACTTTTCGTAGGTAATTTGAGCGTCTTCATCAGGGTTCTATGTCTGTCATACAGTACGAGACTAGGTTCATTGACATGGCTCGTCATGCTATCGTCATACTTCCCACTAATCTGGAAATGGTGAGAAGATTTATTGATGGCTTGAGTCAGCCAATTTGTCTGCATATGGCTATGGGAGTAGGGACGGAAATCACTTTTCAGGAGTAGGAAATGGGTCAGATAAGAGACCTCGTAATTCAGGCAGATTTAGTGGTACCTCGTCTGGAGGTTGAGATTCTCATGGTAGAGGCCATCCTCCTAGGCCTTATCAGTCAGCTCTTCAGGTTTATCACGATGCTTCCAGTGGTCGTAATCCTTAGCCACACTATTTTGATCAGTAGCCTATCAGCGCACCACCACTCTATTATTCTCAGTAGCCGATGGCTTGTTATACGTGTGGCGACCTTAGGCACATTGAAAGGTATTGCCCTCGAGCTTCTGACAGCTCTCAGCAACAGGGTTCTCGTGCTATGGTCAGGCCCCGGTTCCCCCACAGCCTACCCAGCCAGCTAGAGGCAGGGGTAGAGGACATAGAGGTGGAGGCAGAGGTCATAGAGGTGGAGCCAAAACCGATAGAGGTAGAGACTAGCCAGTAGCTAATCATCCCAGAGATACTGCTCAGGTTGGTGGGGCTTAGCCCCGATGATATGCACTTCCTTCTAAACCAGAGGTTGAGTCCTCCGATGCCGTTATTAAAGGTATTATTTTGGTTTGTGATAGAGAGGCATCAGCATTATTTGACCCTGGTTCTACATATTCGTACGTGTCTTCCTATTTTCCACCATACTTGGTGATCCACTAGGTGTTCCTGTTCATGTGTCTACACCAGTAGGCAATTCTATTGTGGTTGATCGAGTTCATCAGTCATGCATTGTAGTGACTGAGGGTCTTGAGACCCATGCTGATTTATTGCTCCCAAATATGGTGGACTTCAATATTATATTAGGCATGGATTGACTATTTCCATATCATGCTATTTTAGATTGCCATGCCAAGACTGTGACCTTAGCTCTACCAAATTTTCCTATAGAGTGGTAAGGAATTTCTGGTCACACTAGCCACAATGTTATTTCTTATGTTAAGGCTCGGTGCATGGTTGAAAAGGGGTGTTTGGCTTATTTAGCCTATGTCCGTGATTCTAATGCTGAGGTTCCTTCTATTGACTCTGTGTCCGTGGTTCACGAATTTCCTGAAGTGTTCCCTTCAGACCTACCAGGTATGCCACCCGATACGGATATTGATTTTTGCATTGACTTGGCTCCAGGAACTCAGCCCATTTCTATCCCCCCATATCGTATAGCTCCGCTAGAGTTAAAAGAATTGAAGGAGCGGTTTTAGGATTTAATTAAAACGTGTTTCATTAGACCCAGTGTTTCGACGTGGGGTGCGTCGGTACTATTTGTAAAGAAGAAAGATGGTTCAATAAGAACATGCATTCATTATCGGCATTTGAACAAGGTGACTGTAAAATAAATATTCACTCCCGCGAATTGATGATTTATTTGATCAGCTTCAGGGTGCCCAGGTCTTTTCGAAGTTAGACTTGAGATCTGGCTATCATCAGCTGAAGATTAGGGCATCTGATGTCCCCAAGACAGCATTCTGCACTCGGTACGGACATTATGAATTCCTGGTCATGTCTATTGGGTTGACAAATGCCCAGCAGCTTTTATGGAATTGATGAATCGGGTGTTCCTGCCTTATTTAGACTGATTTGTAATAGTCTTCATTGATGACATATTAATATATTCCCGCAGTCAGGAGGAGCATGTGCAACATCTTAGAGTCGGTTTGCAGACTCTGAAAAATAGACAACTATATGCAAAGTTTTCAAAGTGTGAATTTTGGCTAATTTAAGTTGCTTTCCTGGGTCATATTATGATTGCAGAAGGTATTCGGGTTGATCCAAAGAAGAATGAGGCAGTCAAGAACTGGCCTAGACTGACATTAGCCACAGAGATTCGAAAATTCTTGGGATTAGCAGGTTATTATCGGTGATTTGTGGAGGGGTTTTTATCTATTGCAACCCCACTAACCAGATTAACGTAGAAAGGTGTTCAGTTTGAATGGTCAGATGAATGTGAAGCAATCTTTCAGAAGCTGAAGATAGCCAGCCCTGACCACAGTACCGGTATTGGTTTTACCCATAAGTACGGGATGTTATATCATTTATTGTGATGCTTCTCGTATTAGGCTTGGTGCAGTGTTGATGCAGGATGGCAAGGTTATTGCCTATGCTTCGAGGTAGCTGAAGATTCATGAAAAGAACTATCCAGTTCATGATCTAGAATTGGCGGCGATTGTTCACGCATTGAAGATCTGGAGGCATTATTTGTATGGTGTGGCATGTGAAATATACACCGATCACAAGAGCCTTCAGTACCTATTTAAACAAAAGGAGTTGAATTTGGGAAAGAGGAGGTGGCTAGAATTGTTAAATGATTATGATGTCACCATTTTATATCATCCGGGAAAGGCCAACATGGTGGCCGATGCTCTAAGTAGGAAGTCAGCCAGTATGCAGTCTTGCTTATATTCCAGTCAATCAGAGGCCGCTTGCTTTGGATGTTCAGTCTTTAGCCAACCGATTTGTGAGGTTGGATATTTCTAAGCCTAGTCGAGTGCTAGCTTGCACGATCGCTCGCTCTTCATTATTGGAGCATATCCACGATCAACAATATAATGATCCTTATTTATACGACCTTAAAGACACGGTTCAGCGAGGAGGTGGCAAGCAGGATACCTTAGATGTTGATATGATTCTGAGATTGCAAGGGCGCATTTGTGTGCCAAATATTGATGGGTTTAGAGAATTGATTCTAGAAGAAGCTCACAGTTCGCGGTATTCTATTCATCCAAGCGTAGCAAAGATGTATCAGGATTTGCATCAACATTATTGGTGGCGTAGAATGAAAAAGGATATTGTGGCATATGCGGCACGGTGTCTGAATTGTCAGCAGGTTAAATATGAGCATCAGAGACCTGGCGGTTTATTTCAGAGAATTGAGCTTCCTGAATGGAAGTGGGAGCGGATCACTATGGACCTCGTTTCTGGTCTTCCGATGACTTGGAAGAAGTTTGATGCGATTTGGGTTATCGTTGATAGGCTGACCAAGTCAGTTTATTTTATTCCGATTGCCACTACCCATTCATCCGAGAGATTAGTTGGGATTTATATCAGAGAGATTGTTCACCTTCATGGTGAGCCTATCTCTATCATTTCAGATCGAGGTACGCAATTTACCTCATATTTCTGGAAGGTGGTTCAACGAGAGTTGGGCACCCAAGTCCAGTTAAGTACATCCTTCCATCCCCAGACGGACGGTTAGTTCGAGAGGACTATTCAGATATTGGA
Source organism: Nicotiana noctiflora (assembly GCA_032618575.1). NCBI lineage: Eukaryota > Viridiplantae > Streptophyta > Magnoliopsida > Solanales > Solanaceae > Nicotiana > Nicotiana noctiflora. The sequence continues at coordinate 165,953 of JASVEL010009974.1, forward strand.
AGATATTCTTCGAGCGTGTGTTATTGATTTTGGAGGTTTGTGGGATCAATTCCTGCCTTTGGCAGAGTTTGCTTATAATAATAGCTATCAATCGAGCATTCAGATGGCTCTTTATGAAGCCTTGTATGGTAGGCGATGTCCTTCTCTAGTTGGATGGTTTGAACTGGGAGAAGCTCGGTTGTTGGGTACAGATTTAGTTCAGAAGGCCTTAGATAAGGTCAAGATCATTCAAGATAGGCTTCGTATAGCTCAGTCTAGGCAAAAGAGCAATGTAGATCGCAAGGTTCGAGATATAGCAATAATAGTTGGGGAGCGAGTATTGCTCCGAGTGTCGCCTATGAAGGGCGTGATGAGATTTGGAAAGAAGGGAAAGCTTAGCCCTAGGTTTATTGGCCCATTCGAGATTCTTGATCGTGTGGGAGATGTGGCTTATAAGCTTGCCTTGCCACCTAGCTTGTCAGTTGTGCATCTAGTGTTTCATTTATCCATGCTCTGATAATATCACGGTGATTCATCGCACGTGTTAGATTTCAGCACTGTCCAACTGGACAAGGATCTATCTTATGAAGAGGAGCCGGTAGCTATTCTAGATCGGCAGGTTCGACAGTTAAGGTCGAAGAGTTTTCCTTTTGTGTGAGTTCAGTGGAGAGGTCAGCCTCCTGAGGCATCGACCTGGGAGTCCGAGTCTGATATGCGGAGCCGTTACCCACACTTGTTTCCTGACTCGGTACTTCTTTCTTTTGTCCGTTCGAGGACGAACGGTTGTTTTAGAGGTGGAGAATGTGACGACCCAAAGGGTCATCACTTGTTTTCTCTTATTTCGAGCTTTTGAGACCTTGAAAACCTCATTTATACTTGCCTCGATTTGCGTGCGCAGTCCGGGCATGAAGGCAGAAAATGTTTATGTTGGAATATATGAAATACGAGTATGTGAAAATTTTTAGATTTTTTTTTTTTTTAAACCCCTCCCAAATTAGGAGGATCTATAGTGTTTCCACACCTCCCCTCCACAGTGACTCGAACCCAGGACCTAACGGTCGTAGGTGGAGGTGCTTACCAGACCCGGACCCGTAATTTGACGGTCTCATAAAATCCGTAGAAAAATATGGAACTCAGGCGTAGGTCCAGAGCCAACATCCGAGGTCTAGAACCCCGGTAAAAGCATTTTTCGGTTAAATTATTTCATGAAAATATTTAAGGAAAAGAAAACTGAAATTTGATTAAAAAGTAATTGAATCGGGCTCGTATTTTAGTTCCGACGCTCGGTACAGGTCATATATGTTGGTTAAGCACTTCCTGTAAAGTTCGATTGAAAACGGACGTCGTTTGACGTGTTTCGGCCTTAAATTGGAAAATTTGAAAGTTATGAAATTTAGGAAGAAATCTCGAGTTTTAAGGCTCAATTCGTTGATTTTGATGTTATTTTGGTAATTTGATCACGCGAGCAAGTTCGTATGATGTTTTTGAGTCAGTGTACATATTTGGTTTCGAGCCCCGAGGGCTAGGGTGAGTTTCGGATAGGTAACGGGATATTTTGGACTTACAAAATTCTGGTATTATTGCTTGTTACTGGAGTCCATGTTTTTGTTCTATGCGATCGCATAGGCATGTCTGCGATTGAAAAGAGTTAATTGGGAAGACATTTATTTGTTCTATGCGATCGCAATTGTCCTTCTGCGATCGCATAGAGTTAGTTTACTAGCCATCAGTTTGTTCTATGCGATTGCATTACTACCCTGCGATCGCATAGAGTAAATCTGAAGTCTAGGAAATCCTTTTATGCGAACGCATTATCCCTATGCGATCGCATAGAGTAAAATGTTGAGGCCCAATTATCTTCTATGTTATCGCATACCAGTCCGTACGATCGCATAGAACAAGTTCAGCCCCCTCATTTTTTCTTCGATGGGATCACATTACTGCTCCGCGATCGCATAGAGCAATTTTTCTGCCTCCTTATTTTCTTCTATGCGATCGCATCACAGGCCCTGCGATCGCATAGAGTAATTTTTCGCCCACTGATGTTTATACTAGAAACAGAAACAAAACGGGATTTTCATCCCCTTCTCAAAACTCTCTCGTCTCCAACACCAGTTCTTGGCGATTCTTGGGCGATATTCATCAAACTTGTTGGGTAAGTGATTCTTAACTCGTTTACTTCATATTTTCTCAATATTATTTGAATTCTTAGGCCTAAACATGTGTAAGTGGGTAGAAAATTAGAGAAATGAGTATAGTTGGGAGTTTCAAAGAATTTGCGATCTAGACCTCGTTTTGGGGTCAAACTTAAGAACAAATTACATATTTAAACTCGTGAAAGGATGGGTGAATTTATTTTGGTTCGAACCTCGAGTTTTGATCATGGGTATTCCGGGCAGAATGTTGTCAAAAATTATATTTGTCCATATGAACTAGTTTGTTAAGTAGTATTGATAACAATAAACCAATTATGTATAGATACGATTGGATTGGAGCCAAATTCCAAAGGAAAAGGCATTTCTACGGATTGAATCGTTCGTAAACACTCAAGGTAAGTGTTTTTCATATCCTAGCTTGAGGGAATAGGAATTGAGTTTAAGTGCTAATTGTTATGTGTGGAGTCCGACGTATAGGCATGGTGACGAGTATCCATATGTTGGGGCTCGAGCATGATCGTGGGTCTTAAATGGATTAAATTCCTATTAATCTTATATAATTACATGAAAGGAATTATTATTGGTTTCATACGGGTAATATATAAATTGTTGATTAAAGATTATTGGTGCCACACCGGTAACATACATATATTGTTTATTAGTTATTAATAATTGGTTTTATACCGGTAATATAAATGTTGTTGAATTGCAAGATTATTGGTTTTATACCAGTAATATAAATGTTGTTAAAATTGAAGATTATTGGTTCAATTCCAGTAAAATATATTAAAGAATTGAGATCGTGTGGCACGCCGGCCACTTATATATTAAAGAAATGGGATCGGGTGGCACGCCGTCCACTAATATATTAAAGATATGGGATCGTGTGGCATGCCGACCACTTATATAATAAGAAAATGGGATCGTGTGGCACGCCGATATGATTGTTGGCATTGGCCAGAGTTGCCGGTAGGCTATTATTAAATCTGGGAGCGAGTGGTACGCGTACCACAAGATATGAAATGAAAATGAATTGAGACATGAAGGTAAGTCTTATTCTATTGTTTAGATTATTTGTGATATTATATATTATTGGTTGCTACTTCAGAGCATGTTCTTTCCTTATAAATGTTCGATAATATTTTCTGCTATTGTATATGTATATATTTCAACTGTACAAGTTTATGTGGGTATCTGGTCCTAGCCTCGTCACTACTTCACCGAGATAGGCCAGGCACTTACCAGCACATAGGGTCGGTTGTGCTGATACTACACTCTGCGCTCTTTTTGTGCAGATACAAGTTACAGACAGTAGCACGATTATGGGTATTTCGACCACCGAGACTTCGAGGTACCCTTGCAAGTATCCGCACGACCCGTTGTCTCCTCTATCTTTACTTTTCAGTCTGTTATCTCGTGTATTCGAGATAAACAGTTTATAATTCTTTCAGACGGTTATGTGTATTATTCTTATAAGTTCGTGAGTATTGTGACACCAGACTTCGGTAGTGTATCATTTTTGGGTTTTCTATATCGTATCTAGTAAAATTTGCTAAGTCTTCCGCTAAATTTATTTATTCCGCTGTAATTGCATAATTTTATTTTAAAGTTTTAAAAAGAGAGTTGTAACTAATGAAAATGTAAGTAAGAATTGGCTTGCCTAGCTTCTACTAGTAGTCGCCATCGTGACTCCCGATGATGGAAAATCTAGGTCGTGACAGATAATTTGCTCCTAACGACCAAAAAGGGCAAAAGAAATTGTCATCACTGATTGAGTGCAAGTGATTGGTTTGATTTAGTTGTGTTAGGGTTTTGTTTAATTGTAATGAATCGTCTTATAAGGGAATAATGACTAGGTTGCAATAGGATTTAGTTCCTATTTCTCATATTGTTGATTTTTAGCAGGGGTTTCATCTTTTTCTGAGCTTTTATTCCCTCAAAATCTTTTGTCTAGTAAAGTTCTATAACAACATTTCCATTGTACAGTGGTTCACAGAGTTGTTAAAGTTGGTATTACTTTGCTTATTTGCTTATAATACTAAACCCAGAATAATATTTTTTCCTCTTATCTTCAAAATCTCAATATCGAATGCATAAAACTATGACATCAACCACGTAGAGCTAGAAGAAACTAAGTTAACAGTGACTGCTCACATACATCATAAATAAATAAATAGTAAGTCTTTGAGGAATAAAATGATATTCCTTCCGTTTGTGTCTCTAATGGGATTTCCCTTTTTAAATCATGATACTCAACTACTTTATGGTTTTCATTCAACTTCACTTTTAACAATGCGAACAAGCATTTTATGTTTATTAGTACATGGACATGCTGCTATATAAAAATGTGCACTTCGCCATTGAAGATCAAAAAGTGATTATTATTCTTTAATTAGTAACTGATTTAGCATTTTTCGGCTCCTTGATGGTTGATAGTAGATGTTGCTAAAATACTCAGTATTGCTGCTCGAGTTATGCATGTCAAAATCAGGTACATGGCATAGGCCGTCAGTGGTAAAAAGTCTTCTATTGTTGTTCGTAAGAGCCTTGTAGAGTGCCTAAGTCAGGAGGAATGCCGATCTTGATTTTGTCTATTACTTATATTTGTACTGTCTATTTTAGTACCTTAACCATGTCAGGAGGGACTCATGGTCAGCGGGTTTAGATCAACTCTAGCAGGTTCCCTCAAAGTTTTTCCTTTGACTTATATGTTTTATCCTTACATTCTTGTAAATTGATTTGGACGTGTTTCTTCTCCGGAATAGTGCAAGAACAAATATGCAAGGAATGTAACATAAGGAGGGGATCAAAGTTTACTACTCATGTACAAATTATAATAATTTGTTTCTTGTGTTTCTACTATTGAATTTGCTATTTAGCGGTGGAACTATGATCCACTTTAGCATTTGTAAGTTCGTTGGTATCCTTTTTAAAAATATATAGTTATTTAAATGTCTTAATTATACGTCTCAGGTGGATGTCCCGTTAAGATTCTAACACAAATGACTACATGTGCCACACTTATATTGTTGGAGAGTAATTTGAAAATATTGAAGCTAGTCTACATGAATAAGTAGTGATTTGCGAATGACATTTATAAGGCAATTGTTGTGGATGTAATTTGAAGAACATAGCAAAATTCGTTGTATTTGAATACATTCGACAATGGAACTGCGCTTGTGAATGTGAAACTGTTGTTTATATAAAATACTTATTTCTATTTACGAATTCATATAAGACGGATGCAAAATAGATCAGATACTACAATAAGAAGAAGCCGGTAATTTTTGATAAGTGGGGTTTGGAGAGGGTAAAATGATTGCAATACTCTTAACCTAGATTATTTTTGATAGACCCTTGGCTGAAGAACGGATAATAAAAGTAATTGCAACAAAAAGGATAAAAAATAAAGAAGCTAAGAAAAGATGAGATACAAATGAATTATAATTCAAAATGTTGGGCCCGCAGTGGGATCGGGCAATACTCGCCTAGTATGTATATATATATATATATACACCAAGCTATATAGTGTAATTTTCGACGAAGGAGTATCGGTGCATGTAACTCTGCCACTAAGCCTACCTTAATGCAAACATTAATGATTGTTTCTACTGTTTAAACGTGTGATTTATTGATCACATGAAGATAACTTTATTGTTGCTTTGAGGCCCCTCTATGTCTAAGGTGCATAATTGGGGCTCCCCCCCTTTCTGTTCCATTCTCAGAAGCTTCTCCTTTTCAATATGAACATAATTTGTAGGTATTATTGACAGCTTGGAATATTTTTATACAATTATTAGTGTTTGACCCAAAAACTATCGGTTACTTTTTGAGTTAGGGACAATCAAAGATTATAAGAGGGTAAATCGGAATCAGTTGTAATATGTCCAAGGACAGATCTATGATTCGTATGTAGATCGTTCTAGTGAAATCGCAAGAGAACTTATTGAAGTGTTAGAGTTAGCCAACAATAGAGAGATGAGATAGAGAGAGAATGATAGATAGAAGTTGTATTATTAATGAATAATAACACGTGTCTTACAAATGAGAGAGGCCTTTCCTTATATAGAAGGAAGGCCCCTTCGCCAACACATTACTTTATTCCATAACTACTGTTATTACCAAAACGGAAATAGGTGAAGGGGACGGGATGCCTATACGGGCGAGTCTGCCAATATGCCTTTATAGTCGGGGGCGTACTCCCTCTCGTCGTATGGGCGTGGAGGAAGGTATACTCGATGTCTGTGGCCGTATAGGGAGGTGTACTCGACTCATATTGATCCTGTCTGATTCGACCCCATACAGTTAGTCCCTCTACCTGTTGGAGATATATTCGACATATATCTGCAATGGGTGAAAAAAAATCAACCTGTCTCGATTATATCCGAGTGTGCATACGTGGCATGTTCTTTTGAGCCGTCGTTTGATGATGACATGCATCATGATTGCAGTTGAAACCGAGGCAGGCCAAAAAGGTGATTTGATGTTTCGGTTTTCCGCCTCCTTTTCAGATACTAACCTCTTCGAATCTCGTGTACTGGCCCATTATAAATAGTGAGGGATTTCAAGACTTTCCATTCTTTGGATCATTACAAAACGTTCTTTGTACTTCTGCCATTCATCTTTTCTTATAGCAATACTTAGCAGCTTTTCGTATTGACTTCGTAGCTTGTCAGTATACCTCGAGTTTGATAGAAAGACTAATCAATGGATAAAGTCAGTCGTAGCCGTGGGACACATGAGGGTGAGGCCACTTCTTGGGTTCCTTAGCCCTCGAGAAGTGGGAAGAAACCCCGCAAACCTCTCGTTCCTCTTTCTGTGGACAACCTGCTTCCCCACGAACTATACGTTTGAAGGGATTTCCCTATAAAGGGGTGTACCCCGGCATGGGAAAGGTCCACATTTACTGAATCTCTCCTACATGAACTCCGAGTATCTTGTTAGATTTTGGAGATGGTCATCTTGAAAACGGTCGAAAGGGACTTTGCCAACGTACACAGAGTCAGGTTCTGTGTTTTCTATGAACACCCATTTATAATGGGGTGTGGCCTCCCCATATATCCATTGGCGGAATAGTTATGCTGGTTCTACAATGTATGCCCGGCCCAGATTACCCCTTATACGTGTAAAATATGCCGTATTATGATGACTTATATCGAGAGGGCCGGCTTAGACGTCATGGTATACCATCTGTTGTAGCTGTTCAGTCCCGGGTTCATAAGAGAGATGATGCTCCAGTTAAATAATCGTGGGACGAAGGGCTTGGTCGTCGAGATGGACGACAAGCCTAATCGTCAGTTCTGGCTGAAATATTTCTTTGTCCGAACCTCAGATCTGGTGTCGAACCCTGTCGGATTCCCTGAGGCATGGAATGCCGAACGTAAGTATTATCCCGTACGCTTAACTACTTTACGCCTGTTTGACATTTCTTTATCTCATTATATTTAATGTATGCAGCAAGGGTGCGTATACCCTAGTCCGTGCCAAATATTAAAGCTTGGGTGGGGCGGTTGATCCCCTTCGCGGATGAGTGCAGGACGTGGGTCGCATTCACCACAAAGTATGGCCTCCCAGGTATAGTACTGGTTCTGGGTATGGCATCCTCATATCTTGCTAGACGCCGCATTTTCTGATAATTTTTTATAACTGTGTTGGCAGCCCGGAGTGCACCGCGGAGAAGGAGACGTCGTGCCACCACTTTCTCGTCATCAGATTCCCATTTTGAACACGTGGTTCATGTGAGAGAGATCACTCCTGAGGCTGCTCGCCTTGAGGGTGGCCGAGCGGATGTGGAAGCTTCTAGTGTTGATATTTCTGACACCGCTAGTTCCGAAGTCGAAGCCATAATTTGGGAGCTGGCTTTTGCGGAAGTCACTGGGACTTCTCGTCCTGTGGTTGAGTCGGTGAATGAACAGACGTTCAGAGAGGGCCCCTTGCTTCTGCTTCCTCTTTTTGAAGAGGATGATTAAGAGGACGACGAGCCGTTAGAGCGAAAGAGGCGACGACAACTCTTTGGAAAAGGCGTAGCCGTGGAGCACAGAAAGGTGATCACTCGCCGTCCTGAATCGAGGCTAGTCCTTATGAGCGACGCCATCCGACCGGAGAGGGCGGACCTCTTGAGGGAGGTTACAGGAGATACCGCTTCTCCTCATATTGAGGATGATAGCACGCCGGCTGCAGTTGGGTTGGCTACTGACGAGTAAGGGGCTGCTCCCGAACAGGCTCCTACTTCCGCGGACGTGCCGCCGGAAGACTATGCCCGGGTGGACATGGAGATGATAGGTCCTACCCGTCGGCTTGTGATCCCCATGGGATACAATCTGTTACTGAACAGCGATCAGGCTTTGGCGGATATGTCCTTGTTATGTGGTGATGCCGAGACAGAGTCGTTGAAGGATGTGAGTGACAGTGGTTTGTCTCGTCGAGTCGCTGGTGCTGCCTTGCAGGTATGACTTTATCATTGTTTTCATAGTTCTTTCATGAGCCTTGAGGCGTCGTGTCGTTTTGAATTATGTATTTTCTTTATCTTTTTCTCAAACCCTCATCTTAGAGGTGGAGTGTGGCCGACGGGAGCGGAAGAAGAATGCTGCCCTTAGGAAAGCATCGAAGAAATACCGGGAGGCCCGTGGTAAGCATAAGACACTGGCGGACCTTTACACTCAGGACCATCAGTTTCGAGTTTTCCGTGAGGGTTTGGAGCTAGCAGAGGATCAGATGTGGGAGCGCACGACCCGGCTGGAGAGGACGGATGCGGACTTGATGGTCGCTGTGGCTCGAAACACCGAACTGGAGAGTCTCCTCAGTAATAGGAGAGAGAACTGGAACTAGGCCGTGTGGCGATGGCGAAGGCAGCAGAGCTACGTGCTAGGATTGACACCCTTACCACCGAGCTCGAGGCTGCAACGGCTGAGGCGGTCGCCCCTCAGTAGGCAGAGACTGTTGTTCTAGTTGGTGATACGTCTCGTGAGGCTCACGATAGGTGGGTGTATGCTGAGGCAAGGCAGACTCTGTTCGAGGAGCTGTTGGGCGCCGGTAGAGCCACTAAGGCAGAGGTTGAAACTCAGCGTCGCCTTGTTAGGGTCGCACGCAAGGCTTGTGGGTCTAACCCCGACTCTCCGGATCAAGCAAGCTGTACCTTTTCGGATGTGGACCAATTAGGCACAGGTTCTTGGATTTCTAGGGCGTTCCGGGCCAAAGGCGATGGGGACCATATTGACAGTGCAGCCGGTGCGGTGGAATGTGGCGGGGCAAGGATGGTAGATATGACTTTTTCTCCCCTTTCTTTTTTGTAATCGAGGCTATGTTGTAAATTTATATTCTATTGAATGATTTATGATGATTTCGTGGGAATTGTTGTGTTTTAACGTCTTCTTTTGCAATTTCTATTTTGCGTGTGGCGTGGCCTTTAGTTTATTGGAGGTGACCGTAGTCTTTTTATACCCAGTTAGGGCCTTATCCTTTTGCGATTATGAATGACCGTGGCCTTTTGTTTTTCGGAGATGACCGTAGTCACTCCTTACACTGTTAGGGCTTTAGCCTTTTGCGTTTATGAGTGGCCGTGGCCTTTTGTTTGTCGGAGATGACCGTAGTCACTCCTTACGCTGTTAGGGCCTTAGCCTTTTGCGTTTATGAATGGCCGTGGCCTTTTGTTTGTCGGAGATGACCGTAGTCACTCCTTACGCTGTTAGGGCCTTAGCCTTTTGCGTTTATGAGTGGCCATGGCCTTTTGTTTGTCGAAGATGACCGTAGTCACTCCTTTTGTTGTTAGGGCCTTAGCCTTTTGCGTTTATGAGTGGTCGTGGCCTTTTGTTTGTCGGAGATGACCGTAGTCACTCCTTACACTGTTACAGCCTTAACTTTTTGCGTTTATGAGTGGCCGTGGCCTTTTGTTTGTCGGAGATGACCGTAGTCACTCCTTACGTTGTTAGGGCCTTAGCCTTTTGGGTTTATGAGTGGTCGTGGCCTTTTGTTTGTCGGGGATGACCGTAGTCACTTGTTACACTGTTAGGGCCTTAGCCTTTTGCGTTTATGAGTGGCCGTGGCCTTTTGTTTGTCGAAGATGACCGTAGTCACTCCTTACGATGTTAGGGCCTTATCCTTTCATACAATGGAGATGGTCGTTGCCTTTCATACATTGGAGATGGTTGTAGCCCTTCATACATTAGAGATGGACGTAGCCTTTCATACATTGGAGATGGTCGTAGCCCTAGTCACTTTGATATGCCATTCGTGCCGACTGTCGGTACACTTGGTGTATCAGATTTAAACTTCTAAGAATTCTTGAGTGTCCCATTCGTCGCCTCATTAAAAAGCTCTCCGAGAAAACCCAATTGGGACAAAACTCGGATGAGGGAAAAAGAGTACGACTTGGGGGATACTCTTTCTAAAAATGAAAATGCTTAAGGTGGGAGATGTTCCAGTTATTTTGGAGCGTCTTCCCGTTCATGGTCTCTAGTCAGAAGGAGCATTTGTCTGCTGCTACGGTGATATTGTAGGGTCCGTCCCAATTGGTGCCCAACTTTCCTTTGTTAGGGTCTTTGGATGCCAGTGTCTTGGCTTTTAACACGTAGTCGCCTACTTTTGCTGGTCATATTATTTCTCTCTTGTTGTAGTATCTCTCGATCTAGCCTAATGTGGGCCATTTCCCTTCTTTCTTCGGCTTCATCAAGGTCTTGTAGTCGATTTGCATCGTTCTCCTCTCCGCTCGTGTGCGAGTACCTTAGGCTTGGCGCCGACTTTGACTGGTATGATGGCATTAGTTCCGTAGACTAATGAGTAATGAGTTTCTTCTGTGGATGATTTGGGGGTAGTTCTGTGTGCCCATAGTACTTCTGGCAGTTACACGGGCCATAATCCTTTAGCGTCTTCGAATTTCTTCTTCAAAATATTATGTGTGGTTTTGCTGGATGAGTCTGCTTGGCCGTTGGCGGCTGGATGATATTGCGTTGAAAGTATTCTTTTGATACGCCAGTTGTCGAAGAAGTCAGTAGTTTTTTGCCCTATGAATTGTCGTCCGTTGTCGCAGGTTATTTCTTTGGAGATGCCGAAGCGACATATGATGTTCTTCTAGATGAAGGCGATGACCTCTTGCTCGCGAATCTGGGTGTAGGCACCTGCTTCCACCCACTTGGAGAAAAGTCAGTTAAAACTAATAAAAAGCGTACCTTTCGTCGTTCGACGGGTAGCGGTCCAATGATGTTCATTCCATATTTGATGAAGGGCCATGATGAAGTGACCTAATGGAGGGGTTCCTCTGGCTGATGTATGAGAGGGGCGAACCTCTGACATTTCTTGCAACTGGCGAATGTATTCTGCCGCGTCTTTTTTCATGGTGGGCCAATATTACCCAGCCCGTATTAGACATCGCACGAGTGCTCGATTGCCTATATGAGCACCGCAATGACCTTCGTGGACCTCCTATAATACCGGCGTTATCTGGATGGGGCCTAGGCACTTAGCTAGGGGTCCTCCAAAAGTCCTCTTGTAGAGGTCGTTGTTTATCATACAGTACCTTGCTGCCTGTGTGCGAAGCTTTCTTGCTTCTTTTTTGTCGGGTGGTAGATTTCCCTCTTGCAGATATGATACAAATTGGTTGCGCTAGTCCCAAGTTAGATGTAGGGGGAGTACCTCGATATGGTCGATCGCTGAGTGAAGGAGGGTGATAGTGCTTTCTTTATTCAGGTTGATGGCGACAACGGCTAGTTTAGACAGCCCGTCTGCTTCGGTGTTATGCACCCTAGGAACATGTTCAAAGCGGCATTCATCGAGCTATGCCACTAGTTTGCAGATTTCTGCTCGGTATTTATGTAGCCTTTGTTCCTTGACCTGATAAGTCCCTTTGACTTGATTTACCATGAGTTGCGAGTTGTAGTGTAGGAAAAGTCGGCGAGCTCCATACCTGGTGGCTAATTTTATACCTGCAATAACAGCTTTATATTCTGCCTCGTTGTTACTCATCTCGGGACATCGTATGGACTGGCGAATGATTTCACCCGTAGGTACTTCGAGGACGAGTCCCAGTCCCGATCCCGAGGCGTTTGCGGCCCCATCGGTGTGGAGGATCCAGGGGTCGGTGCTCGAAGCGGCCTGTAGGGCTTCATTCTCTACCTCTAGGGATATTTTGACACTAAAATCAGCCACGAAGTCGGCGAGGACTTGTGACTTGATGGCGGTCCTGGGAATATAAGTGATATCGTGCTCACTAAGCTCTATGGCCCATCTGGCGAGTCGTCCCGATAATTCGGGCTTGTGCAGGATGCTCCTCAGAGGGAAAGTGATCACTACTCTGATGGGATGGCATTGGAAGTACGGTCTCAGCTTTCTAGAAGTCGTGACCAGTGCCAAAGCCAATTTCTCGAGGTGTGGGTATCGAGTTTCGGCATCCACTAGGGCTTTGTTAATGTAATCGATAGGTGATTGCATACCTTTTTCTTCACGAAGTAGTACCGTGCTAACTGCAACTTCTGATACGGCTAGGTACTTCAGTAGAGGCTCACCTGGTTTTGCTTTTGACAGCAACGGTGGCGACGATAGATATTCTTTCAGTCCTTGCAAGGCTTTGACGCACTGGTCATTCCAGTGGAATCCGTTGTCTTTTCTCAATACGCTGAAGAATTTGTGGCATCTGTTTAAGGATCGGGAGATGAAGTGGAAGAGGGCGGCTATTCGACTTGTCAATTTCTGGACTTATTTCTTGTTGTTGAGTGTTTCGGCTAGTGAGGCAATTGCCTTGATCTGGTCGGGGTTGACTTCAATCCCTCTTTCTTTACGAGAAACCCTAAAAAAATTCCTGACGCCACACGAAGGCGAATTTTTCGGGATTCAGCTTCATCCCATATTTTTTCAGTATTTCGAAGGCCTCTCGTAGGTGGTCGATGTGGTCTTCCTTCCTTGCGGACTTCACTAGCATGTCGTCGATGTAAACCTCCATGGTTTTCCCAAGTTGCTCTTTGAACATCTTAGTGACCAGTCTTTGGTATGTGGCCCCTACCTTATTGAGCCCGGAGGGCATCACTCTGTAACAGTAGGTACCCTGGTGTGTGATGAACGTGGTTTTCTCTTGATATTCCTTGGCCATCAGTATTTGGTTATAACCGGAGTATGCGTCCAAGAAACTTAGTTGTTCATGTCCGGCGATAGCGTCGATCAGTTGATCGATGTGAGGGAGAGGGAAGGAATCCTTAGGACAGGCCTGTTCAGGTCGGTGAAGTCCACGCACATCTTCCGTTTCCCATTCTTCTTTTTGACCATTACCACATTGGTGACCCATTGTGGATATTTTGACTCCCTGACAGAGCCGTTGGCTAGCAGTTTGTCTACTTCTTCGCGGACTGCCTCGTTGATTGCAGCATTGAACTTTCTCATAATTTGTCTTACCGGCCGGTTCAGCGGGTCGACGTTGAGCCTGTGGATGGCGATATCTGGCGAGATCCCTGGCATGTCTGCATGGGAAAAAACATGTGTCCGCATGGTTAGTTAGAAATTCATGATACTTACCCGGGTCGGCGAGCCTGTGGACGATGTACGCCTTCCTTTCGGGGTTGTTACGATCTAGCTGAACTGGGTCGAGATCTTCGATCATTTCTATACAAGCTTCCATAATATCTGGGTCTCTGATGGAGTCGGTCTTCGGGTCCATTTTGGTCCCCGATACGGCTGATTGTTATGCCTCTACGCTCGACCCGCTCAGTTTTCGGGTGTGGGCGCAGTCTTGTGTTATCTTATAGCATTATTGCGTTGTATGCGGTTCTCCGTTGATGCTGAATATTCCCCATGGAGTAGGTAACTTGACCACTTGATAAAAGCTCGAGGGGACCGCTCGCATTGCATGTATCCATGGGCGCACAATGATGACATTGTATGCCGTCTCTTGATTTATCACATGGAAGGTGGTTTCCAAGGTGACTACCCCCGCGAGGACGGGTAGAGTCACTTCTCCAAATGTGAGCTCCACTGTATTATTAAAACCAGTTAGAGTTATACAGAGGGGGGTTATCCCGTCCTCGAGTCCCATCTGTGAGAGGACTCTTGGATAGATGATGCAAGCGCCGCTTCCGTCATCGATCATGACTCTCCTGACGTTTGTATCAACGATACATAAAGTGATAACTAAATCATCATAATGGGGGAAACACAAACCGTCGGCGTTAGACTTATCGAAGGTGATACTTCCTTCGAGGTCATCGTATCGTTCGTGGGAGATGGTCCTCTTCAGTCTGTGTGTGTTGGCGAATTTGACATGATTGATTGTGATGCGTTCCCATCTCCGACGATCATGTTTACTGTGCGCGTCGGGGAGGGTGGTTTCAGGGGCCCACAGGAATGCTCTCGCCTGCGTGCAAAATTAGTTTTCCCCTTGTCGCTGAGCAGCTCCTTCAGGTACCTTTGGTTTAGCATCCTGACGACTTCCTGTCGCAGGCCTATGCAGTCTTCGGTCCTGTGCCCCTGTTCTTAGTGAAATTCACACAAAACGTTTGATTTTCTTGTGGCAGGTTCCGATTTCATTTTTTGAGGCCATTGCACCTTGGTGCTGAGCTTTTCTAGTGCTTACACAATCTCTAAAGGAGAAACACAGAAGTTATGTGATGAAAGTAAAGGGGGCGTACCTCGTTCATTTCTAAGTGGGGCGAGATGGCGTTGTAGCGTGTCTGCATGGTGAGGAGGCGGAAGAGGAGATCTCATGTAAAGCTGGTGTCGTTCTTTACTGGGGCGAGGGGGGAGTTCCCGGCGTCCATCGTGTCGTCGGTCACTCCTTGTGTCTGGATGTATGGCTGTCAGTCGTCGGGTTGGTCCGTTGAGGTCCTCTTCGTCTGCTCGCCCCTCGGCGCAGTAGGCATTATGGATCTCGTCCGAGGTTGTAAGGGATATTTCATGAGCCGGCTTAGTTGTTTCTTGGTTGCTCTGGAGCCATCCCTGCTGAGTCCGTTCTAGAAAGCTCCTACCACCATGCCCTCCGACACGTTTTGTAGGCTCATCCTTACCCTGTTGAATCAAGCGAGGAAGTCCTTGAGGCCTTCGCCCGTGGTTTGTCTGACGGCGAAGATGTCGTTTACCCTTGCTTTTGCCTTTTTAGCGCTGGCATGCGCTGTGACGAACTTGTCCGCCATTTTTTCGAAGGTTGAGATTGCTTTGGCGAGTAGATGGGAATACCAGGTCAGGGCTCCTCCGATCAATGTTTCACCAAACTTCTTCAACAGTACTGATGGTACCTATTCCTTAGACAAGTCGCTGCCTTTCACAGCGTTGACATAATGGATGAGATGATCTTCGGGATCGGTGGTTCCATCGTATACCCTCAGGTAGTGGGGCATCTTGAAAGTCTTCAAGATGGTGTAGGGGGCGGCTTCCTCGGAGTAGGGCTGCTCTACAAACCTTCCTACGTCCCGTTTGGGTAGCAGTTTAGGTGCTCTAGGGATCTTGTCAACCTTATCGTGATGTTCCTTCATTTGATCATGGAGGGCCTGATTTTCGCTTTCCATTTCTTCCATCTTTCTCAGAATGGAGGCCAACGTATTGTCATGCATTTGCGTTTCGACGGGTTGGCTGTTGGTTCGTGTTTCTTCTGCTCGTATGCTGCGGCGGTGTTGCTTGTTGTTGGTGCTGCATTTTCATAACTCCGCGGTGGTTTTTCCACTAAGCCGCTCAGGGTACTTGTTAGCCATTCCTCCAGTAATTTCCTAACCGCTGGGGGTGATTCTTTTGAAGTGGAAGTATCTTTTTCCTACAAGGTTGCAAGATTCCTGATAATAGGTGAATTTGACTATATTTATGCCCTAAATAATCACGCTTTATTATTGTTTTGATATTGTTTATGATGACAAAATACTTTGATTAGTGTTCTTAGTGTGTTATAGGTAACCATGAGCTAATGAAGACTAAAAGAGCAAGTTTTGGAGTAAAAAGATGGTGAAAAAGGCCAAAGTGTGGTACAAGTCTAGAACTTATATTGAAAATAGCCGGGAAGGTGTGATTCCGAGCTATATGGATGTTATGGAATGAATTTAAGTGATTTGGAGCTTTTAAGTCTGAGTAAAAGCTAAAGGAATTAAGACGGGATCGAGTTCGGGGGTCAAATTTGATAGTGTAAGTACAAGCGAAGAATGGATGAGGCATATTGCGCACTGTCTAGTAAATGGGACATAACGTTTCTCTCAAATCTCCATTTTGGCTCCATAATATATTGTTGGAAAGCTAACTCAAAGGGCTACAACTTTCATGTTTTGAGTGTTTTCAAATTCGCAACTGAACAGGGTGACAAATCGCGTTTAATTCGCGACCGCGGATGAATCGCGGAAAAACAGGTTTTCTGAAGTTTTACTGTTTGCGGTCAGCTCGCGGCCGCGAACCAACCGCGGAAGGCTCCGCAGCAGCAATCCCAATTGGACTCAAACTTAGTTTTTTAAGCCCTAAAACCTCTATATAAACTCCTAGTTTGCCCCATAGAGGCATGTTGTCTTTAATTCTATACTTTTGCAAGATGTTTAGTAAGAGAGATTCCTCTCAAACTCCTTCTTTTATTTTATATCAATTATTTCTTTATGATTTCAATTATTATTCTTGTTTCTTCAAGCATGAGTAGCTAAATTCTATTCTAAGGTTTTGATGGAACCTATTGAGTGATGAACTTATCGTTTATGTGATTACAAATTGTGACTTAGATTTCTATTTGTTCAACTTCGTTCTTGTTGTTGTTAATTGGTAGGATCCCTAATTAGCTGTGCCTATTTAGTTTGCATAACTTGGAAAAGAGTGCATATTTAGGTATATTGTTGAACAACACCGCACCTAGGTTATTGGAGGAATCTATAACTTTAGGCGTAAAGACGGGGTTAGGAATAACGAAGCCTTGGGTGCAATCTTAAGTGAACTATTCAAATTAAAGCTAGCTAGGGTAGCTCGGGAGAGTGCACTAGTAAATTATTGTAATTGCTCGGGAGAGGGTTATGATACACATAGCGTCCATGATTGATAGAATATATTAACAATTTGTAAGAGCATAACGATAAGGGATTCCATCAATAGGAGAAATCAATACCTTAGTCCTTCTCATAATATTCCTTTTACTCTATATTCAATTCTTCCTTTCAAGCATTCTTAATTATTGCAAAGTAGATATTCGAAAATCACACAAAGATATATTCAAAGTTTGGGAACTTGATTCGGAAGTACTTTTGGGGTTGTGATAGTTGCAATTGGTAGGTTAATTCTCTGTGGGATCGATCTTGGACTTATTAGACCAAGTTTTATTGACTACGACCGTTGCTTGGACGTGAATCAATTCCCAAAGGGGAAAGGTAAGGCTTCCGCCTTGGGTGTAATATCAGGGGTAGTGTTGACGGCAGCGCTGCCACCGGCCTCGTTCGGGGAACTCAAGAGGTTGGTGGTAACTTCCGTTATAGCTTTGGACCGGGTGTTGTTTTCGACCATTTTTGGGTTTTGTCTGATATGATCTGATCCTTTGGATGTATACTACGGGTTTGATTCTCGAAATCCCTACAGACGGCGTCAAATTGTTTGACCCAAAAACTATCGGTTACTTTTTGAGTTAGGGACAATCAAAGATTATAATAGGGTAAATCGGAATCAGTGGTAATATGTTCAAGGACGGATCTATGATTCGTATGTAGATCGTTCTAGTGAAATCGCAAGAGAACTTATTGAAGTATTAAAGTTAGCCAACAATAGAGAGATGAGATAGAGAGAGTGATAGATAGAAGTTGTATTATTAATGAATAATAACACTTGTCTTACAAATGAGGGAGGCTTTTCCTTATATAGAAGGAAGGCCCCCTCGCAAACACATTACTTTATTCCAGAACTATTGTTATTTACGAAAACGGAAATAGGCGGAGGGGACGAGATGCCTATACGGGCGAGTCTGCCAATACGCCTTTATAGTCGGAGGCGTACTCCCTCGTGTTGTATGGGCGTGGAGGAAGGTTGACGTCTGTTGCCGTATAGGAAGGTGTACTCGACTCATATTGATCCTGTGTGATTCGACCCCACACAATTAGTGTATGTTTACACGTTGTAACAAATCACTAATTACCTTTTGCAGATCACCAATCAATGATTCTATAAAATGCTATTTATTATTGATTTTTAATTAAATGATTTGATAGAGTAAAATATTCACTGTCAATATAAATTCTTTATATAAATACAGTTTTTATTTTTGTCCTTTGACTCATTTCCCCAAAAGAGGATCGCGTTATATCAAGACCATATTACGAAGTTTCCAGCTTATAATCACATGCATATTACCCTAAAATACTATTATCCCCTTTCTTTTGGAAATATGAAAGGAGAAGTTTTTAAATTATTAAGGTTGTTGATCTAACTGTACTTTACTAAAAATAAAAAAATAAAATACTGCCCAGCTTCATTCCAGTTCATATGGTCATACCAAACGCGTCAAAGGAAAATAATTAACAAGTCATTACTTAAATTATTCTCAGCGTATTAACCCAAAAAAGGGGAAAACGATATATTCTGTTAATGAATTTCCAAAGTGTGGAATAAAATGGCTTTTCTTGTTTGAGGGAAATATTTCGACAAAGAATGATTGTACTATTTTTAATATGATTTTCTTTTAACTTTTTTGATCGTCTAATTTTCGGTTGATTACCACTGAATAATGTTTATCTATAGCATATTATATTTTAATAGATTCATTCAAAATATCATAGCCAATGCATTTTTCTATCCGGTATGACCTAAACTAAAATATATTTGATATATTTCATGAACATAAAGTAAATTCTGAAATTAATTAAGATGGAATTTATCCGGGAAGGAAGTATAATTTCTTTAAGTTAGAGAAATTTTGACAATGAACACGTTCCTCTTTAGCGGATATTATGCATTTGAATTAGTCAAGACCCTAAAGGATTGTTTGGTCGGAGAACAAATTATTTCAGAGTTATAATGACGGAATATGTGTGTGTATGTGTTTGGTGTATACAACATAAGTTAGGATAAATTTTTATTTCTAATTTTAACCTTGAACTTTTTTGAAAAAAAGAGTGGTGGAAGGGTCTTGAAATGGGATCTTTGTTATTGTAGTATTTTATTGCAATTCCGAAATTATTAATCCGCCATCAATATGGGATAATATCATACCACTGTTATAGTATAAAATAATTTTATATTTATTAATCTCGAAATCAAAAATTAAATAAAATGATTAATTTACATTTTAATCCAGAAACTACTATCCCTTATCCCACTAATTAAACGACACAGATCAAAGATGTATTCTTTGAGTGGAAAACCTAAATAAATAAATAAATAAATAAAATTAGGGGAGAAATCAGAACGTGATACAATATACAACCCCAGCTGTTTTGATGAAAGTGGTATGTGACACGTGTCTATGTTCAACCTCGAAACGTGGAAGCTACTCTTTCTATTATTGGTGGTTTGCCTCTCTAATCATAGAGTTTGGCCCACATTTTGTTACAACCTTTCATCAGGATTATTTTGATTTTTCATGGGCATTTGTCCTTTTCCTTTTCTTTTTACCGAATCAAATTTAATTTTCCTTTTCGTTCTTTTTTTTTTTAGCGCCATTGAATTTTCCTTTAATTAGGAGGGTGTTTGCTAAACTTATAAATTGGTCAAACTGGCTTATAAGTATATTTTTTGCTTATCTATATATTTGGTAAAATTAAAAATGCTTATAAGTTAAGTGTTTATAAGCCAAAAATCATAAGTTGGTCTCCATCGACTTATCAAATTTCAGGTTATAAGCACTTTAGGTTTGACCAAAATATTTATTATTTTATCCCTAAAATACTTCTTCTTAAAACAAAACTCTTTGTATACCCTTTTTAGCTGCTTATTATTAATTTCATCAATTTTATTCAGACACCTAACTGCTTATTTTTTAAATCAATTTCGGTACTTAAAAGTGTTTTTCAGCACATATGCTTATCAGCTACTCTAAATCAGCTAAGTCAAATGGGCTCTAGTTCGTACTCTCCCCATTTTAATTTATACAGGAGCAATTTAACTAGATATAAAATTTAAACATTATTTCAAATATTAGTAAAATAGGTAAAAATATTACTTACCTCGTTTCATAAAAAGAATAAAGAGGATTAGAGTATGAGAGCCAAATCTTCTTTTCACTCAAATTCAAAAGAGCTAATACCTACTCTTTCAAGTATAATTACTCTAGCGTTTGGCCATATATTCTTAATTTATTTTTAAAAATTAAATTTGGGTAAAGTTTAATTTAAAAATAAAAATATGTTTGGACATACGTTTTCGAAACATATGTTCCAACTTTATCTTAAAAACATGTATATAATTTCCAAGTTTTGAGATTTTGGCCCAAAATTAGCAATTGGGGTAATTTTGGGATTTGAAATTTTTCCAAAATGTAGACAAAATTTATGGCCAAACGTAAGTTTCGCTAAATTTATTTTGGCAAAAGTCATGAGTCTACTTCTAGGCAAATCTCTTTGTTGCCTTTGTATTCCTACATTCTTTATCAATGAAGGATCATTTAGGGGCCTTAATTGATGAACCGAGTTGTTTCCTTCTCTTCATAATATTATTTATGGATTTCACATAATAAGAAGATAGATACGAAGTCCTATATATAATTACAACTTCGCAACTAAAAAAAATTCAAAAATTCATGAAAAAAATATTATCAAACATTATTTATAAAATTCTCTAAATAATAATACTCTTATAAAGTGAAATTGTGGGTTACAAAATATTACTAATATTGTATCTCATTATTCCTTTATGATACAGACCGCGTTTTCTCTTTTTAAAATCAAAAGTAAGATACTACGAGTACATATTTAGTTTAAACAAATAAAATATAAATCCATGCTTGCATGAGCAATTGAGCTCCTTATAATATCAAGCTCATGTTTAGTTGGGTGGGGGGTGGGGGGGGGGGGGGCTTTCTTTTTCTCCCATGTGTTATGAAGAAAAGGCCTATATAAGAAGTAGACCTATGTAAAGAAAAAAATTAAATTTAGGAGAGTAACCTTAGAAACCATTTTCTTTCTCATTTTTTGTTCTAAGGAAAGTAAAGAATACATTATTGGCCGGAATTTTATTTTATTGGCCTCAAAAACCTTCTCTTTGGGGGTTTTCTTTGCTAAAAAAAATTGTTTTAGGCATAGGAAAAAAAATTCTAGTATTCACTTTCTTGTTCTAAACTTGTGATAATTAGTTAATTACTTATAGCTTGTTTGATAATAACGTTAAAAACCAAAGAAAATATGGGACTTATAGGAACTTTGGAGTATATTTCTGATATGATGAGCAGTAGCCATAAGTTGAAGAAGAAGAAACAGTTTCAGACTGTGGAGCTCAAAGTTAGAATGGATTGTGATGGTTGTGAGCTTAAAGTCAAGAAAGCTTTGTCTTCATTAAGTGGTAAGAATTTAAATAATATAGATAGTATGTTATAATATTTGATGTTATTGTTATTTTCCTACATTAGAGCTAGGTTCATCTTCTTCACAACATTGGCATGTATATAGATGGAAGCAGTGCAGAGCGAGGAGGGTGCGGGACAGGTTTTATCTTAACCCGTAAAATTTCAATCCGCCCCACCTTACATAGTATTTGCACCTATATTCAGTAACGGATTTATAGGTGTAATTAGGAATCAATTCTCACTTGATCCATTTTTTCCTACTTTTTTAATAATGCACCCATATACTAAAAATTCTCTGCCTACGTCCACCCACCCCATATCAACACTCGCGTCCACCTACCGTGCGCCGTTCTGCATAGCATTTGCACTTGCGTTCAGCGACACCGTATCAATTCCTGCCGTCCCGTATCAACACCCGCATCCACCCGCCCGCAGATGATGATGTATATAGGGGCTGAATTTTCTCACCTTCAAATTGCTTACTATGCATCTTTAATTGATAAATGTTGATGTTTGTTTTTATTAACTTCATTAGTTTAAATTCTATACAATGTGCACAAATTATTTATATAATGAGATAATTTATAATGGTAATTATATTGTATATACAATATATTATAAGTAGGGGTGTTCAAACCGAACTGAAAAACCACATCAAATCGAAAAATTAAACCAAACTAATTAAATAACCCGGCTAGGTTTGGTTTGACTTGGTTTGGTATTGAGTAAAAAAATCCGAACCAAACCGACATATAAATATATAAATTTTAATTCTATTTTTAAGACTATATAGTGAATTTTCTTTAGAAAATGTTGAAATATTTGGAATCCTCTCATGTATTAACCTTGGAAGTGTAAATTAACGAAAAATTATTGTTAGACGACTAAGAAAATAACTAGCATGCATTACTAAAAAATCCTCCCATAAAAATATTTTAATAAATCATATGTTTGTCAATTTTTTTCCATATTTATTAAACATATATTTACTTATCAAAACTTTATCTATATTTTTAATGAAGTAAGATTGAAATAATATTCATGTAACAAAAACACCGAAAAACCCAAAAAACCTGCCAAAACCGAACCAATCCAAACCGATATAGTTAATTTGGTTTGGTTTTGATAATCTAAACCAATCCGGTCCATGTACGCCACTAAGTATTACTCCCTCCGTCCAAGAAATTTCATATTGTTTTGTTTGATTGTCATGAAGATTAAGAAAGAGGAAAAAATAGAAATTTATGGTCTAAAATTTGTGTGACTATATGTCATCATAAAATATAAATTATTTCTATATATAAAAAGATGTTATACTTTTTTTAGGATAAACTAAAAGAAAAGAGTATTACATAAATTGGAACGTACTAAAGTAATACATAATTCTTAGCCTGATAAAATATTAACTAATTAGTTTGTTAAAATTAGTTAAATTACAGTGAGTAATTAAATAAATTCTTTGATGTTTGCAGGAGTTAAATCAGTGGAGATAAACAGAAAACAGCAAAAGGTGACAGTAACAGGATATGTGGAAGCAAATAAAGTGTTAAAGAAGGCAAAGTCAACAGGGAAGAAGTCTGAAATTTGGCCCTATGTGCCCTACAATTTAGTGGCTCAGCCCTATGCTGCAGCTGCTTATGACAAGAAAGCTCCTCCTGGTTATGTTAGAAGGGTTGAAAACCCAACCATTGGAACAATTTCTACATTTGAGGACCCTGCTTATGTGACCATGTTCAGTGATGACAACCCTAATGCTTGCTCCATAATGTAACGACAACAATAAATATACCTCAAATTCAGTGAAAGTTAAGATCGACTATATGAATTCTTACTGTTTATGTCGCTCGGTTTCAAATTCAATGAGATTTTATTATAGCGATGGTATATGTTCAGCTTACATGCGCTATTAACTATTTCATCGAATAACTTCTACCTCCGGGGAAGTATGAAAGCTTGTAGGCGAATAGGGTTTGGGAAGTGAGATAAGGGAAATTTTTTGTAGGTGGTAATGCATGGTTGGCAGATAGTTGTGAGTTTGTCTTAAGCTTACTAATAGTACTAGTACTATTCTTGTAGTTTCTTATTCCTATTTTGTTATTATTACATGCTGTCTCATTCGCTTTTATTACTCTATTATCTTGTTGTTGCTATTGTTGTTTTATTTTCGTTGTTCGTTGTGCGCCGATGGTTTATTGCAAAAATAACCTCTCTATCTTTACAAGGTAAGGGTAAGCTAAAGTCTACATACACATTACCTTCTCTAGATCTACTTATGAAATTATACTGGTTTTGTTGTTGTTGTTGTTTGTTAGTGCATGGTGATTTGTTGGATTCTTGGGTGATTGGAATTGGTTGATGAGTTTAGAATTGGTTGTTGTAGAAAACTTACTTTTAGAATTATAGAATATTGTTTGGAACGTTTCCCTTCTGTGTTAAATGCATGGAATGGTACAATATTACTACAATGTGGTGGTTATGGTTTTCTTTTGATGATATATATTAGGTGGGATGATGATGATGAAGATTTTCCTCTCACGTCGTACACAGCTGTTCATAACATTCCCTCAAGCAATTAAAGAAGTTTGTTTGAGTTGAGAGGCTCCTATATATTAATAATGCAAAATTATTTGCGCTATTAATTAATAAAAAAAGAACAACTCAATACACTAAGCTTTATTATATGCCAGGTTTAAAAAAGAATTGAACTAGATTAAATATTGTGTACACAATTTTAGCATTTTCTATGTACACAGCTTTTGAAACCATAATTTATACAACGACAACTTTTATCGTTGCAGGGCACACCTCATTGAAGCTACATATTGTTAATGCAACGGAAAAATCGTTGAACTCACTGTAAAAAATAAAAAAGATAAAAAAATAGCACCATGCCAAACTTTGATTCACTAGAAAACGGAGTTTGATCCACGAACTAGATATTCTCTTTTGCTTTGTGTGTTTGTTCGTATAGAGAATCACTTAATCAGAGCACATGTTCTCTGTCCATGGAGAAGAAGGACGAGGGAATTTTTCAATCCTCAGTCTTAGACGGAAGCAGTAACTTCTGTTTTTAGGGGAGAGAAAATAGAAGTTATGAGAAAAACTGTTCATTTTTTTTTAACGTTATTACCTGATGGTAATTTCTCTCTAGGTAATAACTTCTCCCACTCTTTTCTTATTTAACCGGGTTGGGTCGGGTCACATGAAGCGACGACCCACGAGTCAATATCTAAAGGGGTTTTTTACCTATCTATATCATATATGAAACTTTATTAACCGCAATGTTTAAGGTTTTTGTTTATTACATTTAATCATACCAAATTACCATTTATATACCATAATTCAAATTAGAGTTATAGTTAAGAGTTTATTTATATTATGCGTAATTATAGGACTATATCTTCCCACTTTCTCTTTCTTTTCATCTCAACTATTCACAACACATACAAAACTCACGATGCTCCTATGCTTTCTCTCGTTGATCATCCCCAACTGCCCACTACCATTGAAAAATATGATATTTTCAGATTCACAAGGAAAATATTAATTCTTTGATCGAACCGCTTGAATTCCTACTGAAAATGAAAATAATAATGGCAGAGAGTTCGAAATTCTTTGACCTCTTTTTTTTTGGCAGTGGTTGAAGGTTACTGGTTAACACAGTCGATTGAAACAAGGAGGACATATTTCCAGAATTTGTTGTTAAATTGTAGATAAATTGAAGACTATTTTTTGCATAAGATTTTGTAGAAGCTTTAGTGTTTTTGGATTTGTGAAAACAGAAAATAATGCATCTACGATCAGAATACAAATAATCTATAATTTATCTACAAGATATCTACAATTCTACAATTTATCTACTATTTCTGAAAATATGTCTTCTTCTTCGAGTTTGAATCTGAAATTCAGTCAAAACCAAGTCTAATCTTCACCAAAATCCTTCAAAATTGAGATATAAACTCCTAAACATATACCGAATTATTTACAACATCACCAAATTCAAAGAAATAATAATTTTTAAAAATCCAAAATTTGAATTCAAAGCTTTCAAGTTTTTTAATGGCTATCAATGGTGGAAAATATATGGAAGAACAAACTTTTTCAACTTTGAGTTGTTGAAACTCGAAAATTTGAATTGTTCGTTCTTTTTTTTTTCGGGAATTTGAATTGTAGTTCTAGAAAAAAATACGCAGATGAGAAATCTCCTTTCCCTTTTTAAAAATTAAATTTAATGTAGAATCAATTAACACCAAGATTCTCTCCTTAATTTTAGTCCGTTTTTAGGGAATATTCCGCCCTTTTAATGCCTAATAATCGAATGGTACAAAATTTCTAGGTAAGAAGTGAACTAAGCGGGTAATTAATAGACTATACACATTTAGATAATAAGATTTTATATATGGTATAGGTATGTAAAAATCCCTATTTAAGGAGGGAATGCCTAAGATATATGGATGATTTGTTCATTGTAAACATAATATCGAGTTCGGGTCCAATTATTTGATAGTACATGAAAAGGAAAAAAGAGAATTAGCTCCTCTTAAAACTTGTAAAGTTGTTTAAAATATTTCTTAGTTACTTCGACGATGAGTCTTAGCAAAAGAATAATTAAGTTGTAATTCATTGATCAATTGTATTTTTACAAAAAAAATGTCTTGAATAAAAAATTTAAACAAATACTTAGCTATATATATATATATATATATATATATTACAAGAAATTGTC
Organism: Nicotiana noctiflora; assembly: GCA_032618575.1. Taxonomy (NCBI): domain Eukaryota; kingdom Viridiplantae; phylum Streptophyta; class Magnoliopsida; order Solanales; family Solanaceae; genus Nicotiana; species Nicotiana noctiflora. Next base: position 192,222 of record JASVEL010009974.1, read on the forward strand.
TTAGATAATTTTTTTTAAAAGATAGTCACGACACATGTAGGCCCGTTTAGACCTTGGCCCGACCTACATAGCCCGAGACCATTACTACACCGTTCTGGTTCTGGTCTGGTTACACCCAAAAGTCCATGAAGCCCGCATCCGTTTAAGCCCGACCCACAAAGATCAGGTCTATTTGAGCCCAACCCGTGAAGCCCGTTTGGGACCGGGCTCGGATCGGATGCTAGCCTTAGTCATTCATAAAATGCAACCACAAACACTTTTAAATATTTAGGGCTTGTTTGGTATGAGAGATAACTAATCCCGTGATTAAATTAATAATTTCAAAATAATTAATTATGAGATAACTTATTTTCCATACAATCAACCTCGTGGGCGTACAGGAAAAGAATTGAAGGATTATAACATGGTGTTCTTAGGTAATACTAGGTGTCGTACATTGTCCACACCAATAATTTAATTGTTGGTGACTTGGACAAAGAAAATGATGGAAAATTGCTACTCACTCCGATCTATAATAAGTATCTTTTTTACTTTTAATACTCTCATTAAAAAAATACTAAATCCTATACAAAATAATCTAGTATGACTAAATTATCCTTATTTAGTAAGTTAATGTGACGAGAAAGAATTCTTTTAGTGATATGCACCTAAGGATAAAAGAGTAAAAATAAATTAAATTTTTTCTTAATTACCTTACTAAACACTTATTTTGGACTAAAATCAAAAAATAAAAGAGATAATATGAACCGAAGAGAGTAGTAGCGAAGATTAGACGTAAGTACTAGATCGGATATAACTTCGCATTCTATAATTTTTATTTTTCGATCTTTTCTTTTTTGATGTCACAACTAGGAATAAAGCTGAATTACAGGTGAAAAGAGCAATAACATACGTCATTACTTTCTATAAATAGGAAATTTATTCAGATTTATAGTTGGTATCATTTTCGTTTTAATCTGTTTTAAAAAGATTATCTATGTATGGGGGCGAATCGGGGGCAAGATGAGGCGAGCATGTATATACGTACTGCCGACTCGAATGCAATACGGGTCGGGCATGCCTCTTTACGTGGCCGCTAATAGTGGGTGAGGTCCTCCTTCGTGTCCGCACGGCGAAAAGGATACGTTCTCATCCATAGTAGCGTATCAGCAAGCTAGTCCGAGTAGCCGTCCCCGACTCCCCCTCCCCTATGTTTTTGTTGTAATAGCAATAGCTTCGGGGCTATGCGAGCGAGGGGGTCATCCTTCTATATAAGGGAGGGTCCCCCTCATTTGTAAGACAAGTATTATTGATCATTAATAATACAACTCGCCCTCTCTACCATTATTCTCTCTATTGTAATATCTTTATTGCTTACTTGCTCAAACACTTGATTAAGCTTCATCTTTTTCATATAAGAAAAACATATACACGAATCCAAAGATCGATCTTAAAGATATATTACCATTGATTCCGATTTACCCTTCATTTATTTATTGATTGTCCCTAACCCGTAAAACAACCTATAGTTTTTGGGTCAAACAATTTGGCGCCGTCTGTGGGTATTTCGAAAATCAAACTCATAGTATACATTCACAAGATCCGATCATCGAAAAAAGTCTGAAAATAGCCGAAAATGACACTCGATCCAAAGCTGTGGTAGAAGTTACCACCAACCTCCTGAGTTCCATGAACGAGGCCGGTGGTAGCGCTGCGTTCAACGCTACCCTTGGTGTCACACCCGAGGCAGAGGCCTCACCTCCCCCCTTGGGAACCTTGCTACCCCGCAGGAAAGGGACACCTCCACTCCAAAAAAACGCACCCCCAGCAGTCAAGAAGCTACTGGAGGATTGGCTGACCAGAACCCTGAGCAGCCTAGTGGAAAAGCCACCACGAGGCTGCGAGAATGCAGCACCAACAACAAGCAACACCACCGCGACAGACGAACAGGAAGGAACACGAACTAACGGCCAACTCGTCGAAACACAAACACACGATGACACGTTAGCCTCCATCTCGAGGAAGATGGAAGAAATGGAAAGAGAAAATCAAGCCCTCCGCGACCAGATAAAGGAGCACCAAGATAGGGTTGACAAGATCCCCGGAGCACCTAAACTGCTACCCAAACGGGATATAGGAAGGTTTGTAGAACAACCCTACTCCGAAGAAGCCGCACCCTACACCATTCCGAAGACCTTCAAGATGCCCCCTACCTGAAGGTGTACGACGGAACCACTGATCCTGAGGATCATCTTATCCACTATGTCACCGCCGTGAAAGGTAATCACTTGTCTAAAGAACAGGTACCATCTGTGCTGCTGAAAAAGTTCGGTGAAATGCTGACCGGGGAAGCATTGACCTGGTATTCCCAACTACCCGCCAAAGCAATCTCAACATTCGAAGAAATAACGGACAAGTTCGTCACAGCACATGCCGGCGCTAAGAAAGCAGAAGCAAGGGTGAACGACATCTTCGCCGTCAAACAAACCATAGGCGAGGGCCTCAGGGACTTCCTCGCCAGGTTCAACAGGGTATGAATGAGCCTGCCGAACGTATCCGAAGGAATGGCGGTAGCGGCCTTCCAGGAACGAGGGCACCGGACCGAAGACTGCATCGGTCTGCGATAAGAAGTCGTCAGAATGCTCAACCAGAGGTACCTAAAGGAGCTGCTCAGCGACAAAGGGAAAGCCAATTTTGCACGCCGACGAGAGCACTCCTGGGGACCTCCCAAACCACGCTCTCCGACACGCACGGTAAACATGATCGCCGGAGAAAGGAACGATGTCACCATTAACCAAGTCAAATTTGCCAGCACACACAGACTGAAGAGGACCATCTCCCACGAACGGTACGATGACCTCGAAGGAAGTTTCACCTTCGATAAGTCTGACACCGACGGTTTGTGTTTTGCTTATTATGATGCTTTAGTTATTACTCTACATATTATTGATACTGATGTCAGGAGAGTCATGACCGATGACGGAAGCGGCGCTTGCATCATCCATCCGAGTGTCTTCTCATAGATGGGACTCGAGGATAAGATAACCCCTCGCTGCATAACTCTAACTGGTTTTAACAATGCAGTAGAGCGCACATCAGGAGAAGTGACCCTGCCCGTCCTCGCTGGAGGAGTCACCTTGGAACCTACCTTCCATGTGATGAACCAAGAGACAACCTACAACGTCATCAGAGGGCGTCCATGGATACATGGCCATGCGAGCGGTCCTCTCAAGCTTATACCAAGTGATCAAATTCCCTACCCCATTGGGAATATTCAGCATTAAAGGGGAGCCACACATATCGCAGGAATATTATAAAATAACTCAAGACTGCGCCCACACCAGGCAATTGAAAGGGGCGAGCGTAGAAGCATAGCAATCAGCCATGTCGGGGACCCAAGCAGACCCGACGACCAACGCTATAAGAGACCCAGACGTCGTAGAAGCCTGCAAAGCTACGATTGAGGATCTCGACCCGGTTCAACTGGACCGGGATGACCCCGAGAAGAAGGCATACATCGGTCACGGACTCGCGAACCCGGGTAAGTACCATGAATTCTTAACTAAACATGCAGACATGTTTGCTTTCTCCATGCAGACATGCCAGGGATCTCGCCAGATATCGCCACCCAACGGCTCAATGTGGACCCATTACATCCGCCGATAAAACAGGTCAGGAGAAAGTTCAATGTCGCTATCAATGAGGCGGTCCGCGAAGAAGTAGACAAGTTACTTTCCAATGGCTCCATCAGGAAGTCGAAATACCCGCAATGGGTCGCCAACGTGGTGATAGTCAAAAAGAAGAGCGGGAAGTGGAGGATGTGCGTGGATTTTACCGACCTAAACAAGGCCTGCTCTAAGGATTCCTTCCCCCAGCTTCACATCGACCAACTGATCAACGCCACCGCCGGACACGAGCTACTAAGTTTCTTGGACGCGTACTCTGGCTATAACCAAATCCTAATTGCTGAGGAAGATCAGGAGAAAACCACATTTATCACCCACCAAGGCACCTACTGTTACAGAGTGATGCCCTTCGAGCTAAAGAACGCGGGAGCTACTTACCAAAAGTTGGTCACCAAGATGTTCAAAGAGCAACTTGGGAAAACTATGGAGGTTTACATCGATGACATGCTAGCGAAATCAGCGAGGAAGGAGGATCACATCGATCACTTGCGAGAAGCCTTCGAGATATTGAACAAATATGGAATGAAACTAAACCCCGAGAAATGCGCCTTTGGCGTGGCGTCAGGGAAATTCCTTGGCTTACCTGTATCCCAAAGAGGGATCGAAGTCAACCCCGACCAGATAAAGGTGATCGCCTCGATACCCGAAGCACTCAACAACAAGAAACAGGTTCAGAAGTTAACAGGCTGAAAAGCCGCCCTCTCTCGCTTCATCTCCCGATCGTCAGATAGATGCCACTAGTTCTTCAGTGTGTTGAGAAAAGACAACAGATTCCACTGGAATGACGAACGCGTCAAAGCCCTCCAATAGTTGAAAGCGTATCTGACGTCCCCGCCATTGTTGATGAAAGCAAGGCCGGATGAACCCCTACTGACATATCTGACCGTCTCAGAGGTCGCGGTCAGCGCAGTGCTCGTCCGCATAGAAAAATGTACATAATTACCTATCTATTATATTATCAAAACTCTAGTGGATGCCGAGACTAGGTACCCACACCTCGAGAAATTGGCGTTGGCATTGGTCACGGCTTCCAGAAAGCTGAGACCTTATTTCCAATGCCACCCCATCCGAGTTGTTACCACTTTCCCTTTGAGAAGCATCATGCATAAGCCCGAACTGTCGGGCCGTCTCGACAGATAGGCCATAGAGCTCAGCGAGCACGACATCACCTATATCCGCAGAACTGCCATCAAATCACAAGTCCTCACCGACTTCGTGGCCGATTTCAGTGCCAAAATGTCGCTTGAGGCAGAGAGGGAGGCCCTCCAAACAACTCCAAACACCGACCCCTGGATACTCTACACCGATGGGGCCGCGAATGCTTTAGGATCAGAACTGGGACTCGTCCTCGAAGTCCCCACGGGCGAAGTCATTCGCCAGTCCATACTATACCCCGAAATGACTAACAACAAGGCAGAGTACGAAGCTGTTATTGCACATTTATAACTAGCCGCCAGGTACGGGGCCCGTCGACTGATCCTACATTGCGACTCGAAACTTCTGGTTAATCAAGTCGCCGGGAGTTATCAGGTCAAGGAGCAGAGGTTCCAAAAATACCAAGTAGAGATCTGTAAGACGAAAGCCGCTTCGAACAAGTTTGTAGGGTACACAACGCTGAAGCAGACGGGTTGGCTAAATTGGTCACGGCAGCCACCAACCTAAATAAAGAAAGCATCATCAACCTCCTGCACTCCGCCATCGACCACAGCGAGGTACTCTCCCTGCATCTAACTTGGGACTAGCACAATCAATTTTTATCATATTTGCAGGATGGGAACCTACCACACGACAATAACGAAGCAAGAAAGCTTCGCACACAAGCAGCAAAGTACTGGCTGGTGAATAACGATCTCTACAAAACAACCTTTGGAGGACCCCTGGCTAAGTGCCTGGGCCCCAACCAGACGACGCTAGTGCTAGAAAAGGTTCACGAGGGCCATTGCGGCGCCCATAGAAGAAAATTGAGCACTCGTACGATGTCTAATACGGGCCAAATACTACTGGCCCACCATGAAAAAGGACGTGGCGGAATACGTCCGCCAATGCAAAAAATGTCAAAAGTTCACCCCCTGATACATCAGCCAGGAGAGCACCTCCACTCGGTCACATCTCCATAACCCTTCATCAAATGGGGAATGGACATAGGGTGTGTTTGGTATGGAGGAAAACATTTTTTGGAAAATGTTTTCCCATTTTCTCATGTTTGGTTAACACAAATAATTTGGAAAATATTTTCCCAATTATTTTATTTTCCTTCTGTTGGGGGAAAATGTTTTCCGTAAAATTTGAAGGGAAAATAGTTTCCTAAAAATAAAAGCCCCATCTGGCTTCCCCCCTCCCCCGGGCAAAATTCAGTCTCTTTTCTTCTCCGATTTCTCTCGCTTCATTCTCCGATTTCTCTCCCTTCTCTTATCTCGCTTCACTCCGATTTCTCTCTCTCCAGTCTCGAATTTAATATCTTTGCCATCACACCAAAACGCCCAGCTTTGGTGATAAAGAAAAAAAAATGATTGCAGAAAGGTTCTTTGATAATGTTACAAATAATAATGACATTCATAGGTTAATTTCGATCATCCAATTTTTACTTTATTCTACATGAGTCATAAAAATATTCTTATAATGAAAACCAACTCAACTGAGCCTATTTATTATTCAAAATGAAAAATGCTAGAAAATGCCAGAAACACAAGTAGGCTGCCTCACTTCTGCAACTAACCTTACTGAGGCGTTCATTATTCAAATGGCCACTCATCGTTTGAAGTTACTTAGTAAAATAATTTTTTTTATTTTTAACAAGAAAGTCACTTAATTATGTAATACACACAAGGTCATTCTATCATATTTTTCAAATTTTTGGTGGCAAAATACATATTTTACCCTCTACATTAGCAATTATTATCTTCTTTTTTATATTATGATTTTTTTTCTCCTTTGACTAGAGCTAGAAATACTTTATTTTATTTTATTCCCGTTCTTCATCATCTTCTTCTTGAATCTAACGGGGACTTCTTTAATTATAGAAAAGTTTCTGCAGTTTCGTACATGGACTTACTTATAGAGCAAATAAAAATTTATTTTCCCAAGAAAATATTTTCTTACTCTCTAACCAAACACTAGAAAATATTTTCCGGAAAATATTTTCCACTCACTAACCAAACATGAGAAAATAAGTGACAAAATCATTCATTTTTCAGGAAAATATTTTCCAAGGAAAACATATTCCTTCATACCAAACACACCCATAGTCGGACCACTACCTATCGGACGAGGGAAGGTACGCTTCTTATTAGTTTTAACTGACTATTTCTCTAAGTGGGTGGAAGCAGGTGCCTACGCCCACATCCGCGAGCAAGAGGTCATAGCCTTCATCTAGAAAAACATCAAATGTCACTTCGGCATCCCCAAAGAGATAACATGTGACAATGGACGACAATTCATAGGACAAAAGAAAACCGACTTCTTCGATAAATGGCGTATCAAAAGAATGCTCTCAATGCCATATCATCTAGCTGCTAACGGCCAAGCAGAGTCTTCCAATAAGACCATACTAAACATCCTGAAGAAAAAACTCGAAGACGCCAAGGGATTGTGGCCCGAACTGCTGCCAGAAGTACTATAGGCACATAGGACCACCCCAAAATCCAACATAGGAGAGACTCTCTACTCATTAGTCTACGGGACCGACGCCATCATACCAGTCGAAGTCGGCAAACCAAGCCTCAGATACTCGCACACAAGCGGAGAGGAGAACGACGCGAGCCGACTACAAGACTTAGACGAAGCCGAAGAAAGAAAAGAAATGGACCATATCAGGCTAGTGGCCCGAAAATAGCAGATCGAGAGATACTACAACTAAAGGACGATAATCCGTCCGCTCAAGATAGGCGACTATATGCTAAAAGCCAAAACACTGGCATCCAAAGACCCTAACGAAGGGAAGTTGGGCACCAATTGGGACGGGCCCTATAAAATCATCGCAGTGGCAGACAAAGGATCCTTTAAGTTAGAAAACCATGAATGGAAAGATACTCCAAAATAACTGGAACATCTCACACCTCAAATGTTTCCACTTCTGAAAGGTGTCCCCCAAGCCGTACTTTTTTTCCCTCATCCGAGTTTTATCCCAATTGGGTTTTCTCGGAGAGCTTTTTAATGAGGCGATGAAGGAGATGCCCGGAAACGTTTACAAGGTTATTCTGATACCCCAAGCGTACCGCCGATCAACACGAATGGCGTATCACGGGGACTAGGGATATGGCCACAATGTATGAAAGGCTACGACCATCTCCAATGTTAGAAAGGCTACGGCAATCACAAATGTATGAAGGGCTACGACCACAATGTATGAAAGGCTACGGCCATCTCCAAAGTTAGAAAGGCTACGACCATCTCAAATGTATGAAAGGCTACAGCCACAATGTATGAAAAGCTACGGCCATCTCCAAAGTTAGAAAGGCTACGGCCATCTCAAATGTATGAAGGGCTACAGCCACAATGTATGAAAAGCTACGGCCATCTCCAAAGTTAGAAAGTCTATGACCACAATGTATGAAAGGATACGGCCATCTCCAAAGTTAGAAATGCTATGACCATCTCAAATGTACGAAAGGCTACGGCCATCTCAAATATATGAAAGGCTACGGCCACCTTAAATGCAAGAAAGGCCATGGCCATGAAGGGCTTCGACCATCACAAACGTTAAAAAGGCTAAGGCCTTAACGGCGAAAGGAGAGACTACGGTTTCCTCCATTCAAAATAAAAGGCTAAGGCCTTAACGGCGAGAGGAGAGACTACGGTCTCCTCCATTCAAAATAAAAGGCTAAGGCCTTAACGACGAGAGGAGAGACTACGGTCTCCTCCATTCAAAATAGAAGGCTAAGGCCTTAACAGGCGAGAGGAGAGACTACGGTCTCCTCCATTCAAAATAAAAGGCTAAGGCCTTAACGACGAGAGGAGAGACTACGGTCTCCTCCATTCAAAATAAAAGGCTAAGGCCTTAACGGCGAGAGGAGAGACTATGGTCTCCTCAATTAAAAATAAAAGGCTAAGGCCTTAACGACGAGAGGAGAGACTACGGTCTCCTCCATTCAAAATAAAAGGTTAAGGCCTTAACGGCGAGGGGAGAGACTACGGTCTCCTACGTTCAAAATAAAAGGCTAAGGCCTTAACGGCGAGGGGAGAGACTACGGTCTCCTCCATTCAAAATAAAAGGCTAAGGCCTTAACGGCGAGTGGAGAGACTACGGTCTCCTCCATTCAAAATAGAAGGCTAAGGCCTTAACGGCGAGAGGAGAGACTACGGTCTCCTCCATTCAAAATAAAAGGATAAGGCCTTAACGGCGAACGGAGAGACTACGGTCTCCTCCATTCAAAATAAAAGACTAAGGCTTTAACGGCGAGAGGAGAGACTACAATCTCCTCCATTCAAAATAAAAGGCTAAGGCCTTAACAATGAGAGGAGAGACTACAGTCTCCTCTATTCAAAATAAAAGGCTAAGGCCTTAACGGCAAGATGAGAGACTACGGTTTCCTCCATTCAAAATAAAAGGCTAAGGCCTTAACGGCTAGAGGAGAGACTACGGTCTCCTCCATTCAAATTAAAAGGCTAAGGCCTTAACGACGAGAGGAGAGACTACGGTCTCCTCCATTCAAAATAAAAGGCTAAGGCCTTAACGGTGAGAGGACAGACTACGGTCTCCTCCATTCAAAATTAAAGGCTAAGGCCTTAACGGCGAGAGGAGAGACTACGGTCTCCTCCATTCAAAATAAAAGGATAAGGCCTTAACGGCGAGAGGTGAGACTATGGTCTCCTTCATTAAAAATAAAAGGCTAAGGCCTTAACAGCGATAGGAGAGAGAAGAGACTATGATCTCCTCCATTCAAAATAAAAGGCTGAGGCCTTAACGGCGAGATGAGCGAATACGGTCTCCTCTGTTCAAAATAGAAGGCTAAGGCCTTAACGACAAGGGAGAGACTACGGTCTCCTCCGTTCAAAATAAAATGCTAAGTCCTTAACGGCGAGTGGAGAGACTACAGTTTCCTCCATTCAAAATAAAACGCTAAGGCCTTAACTGCGAGAGGAGAGACTACGGTCTCCTCCATTCAAAATAAAAGGCTAAGGCCTTAACGGCTAAATGAGAGACTACGGTCTCTTCCATTCAAAATAATAGGCCAAGGCCTTAGCGACGCAAGAAGAAACCGCGATAAATAAAGGGCTACGCCCCAAGCAGCATAGAAATGAAAAATAGGGGACACAAAGGAGGCATAATCAGTTCTCGAGAAATTGCCAAAAAGTCGCCAAAAATTCTTATTAAATAAATCACAAGATTACAGAAGAGTATTGATTACAAAAATACATATCCTATCTAACTACCAAGACCCTCGTCGCCCCCCTCCGCACCGGCCGCACCATCCTCACCTTCGTCCTGGAACACCCTATCGATCCAGTACTCGGTGCCCAGCTGATCCGCCTCTAAAAAGGAGCCGCCCATCTGGCCTGGAGAGTCGGGGTCATACCCATAAGCTTCACGAGCGACCCTGACCAGGCGGCGCTGAGCGTCAACCTTCGCCTCGGTGGCTCTACCAGCGGCTAGCAACTCCTCGAACACGGTCCGTCTCGCCTCGGCATACACGAGCTTGTCTTGAGCTTCGCGGGACGTTTCGCCAAGCGGGTCAACGGCCTCCACCTGCTGAGGGACTGCCATCCTGGCCGTGGCTGTCTGAAGCTCGGCCGACAGGGCCTCAACCTTGGCACGTAATTCTGCCGCTTCCATCATCGCCACGTGACCAAGGTCTAGTTCCCCCTCTCGCTGCTGGAGAAGACTCTCTAATTCAGCATTCCGGGTTACAAACGGCCAGCAAATCTGCGTCTGCCTTTTCTAGTTGGGCCATTTGCTTACGCAGCTGCTCCTCCACTGCCTGCAAGCTTTCGCGAAAGACTCGGAAGTCGGGGTCTTGAGTGTAGACGTCCGCAAGCATCTTATGCTTATCCCGAACCTCTTTATACTTCTTCGATGCCTTTCGGAGGGCAGTAACCTTCTTCCGCTCCCTTCGGCTCTGCTCGACCTCCAAGATGATGGTCTACAGAAAGAAGGAAGAAAGAAAAAAAGAGACAAGTCAAAAGGGTAAAAAACCTTAGAAGTAAAAAAAAAACAATATGAAGTAATGACCGAATCATACCTGTAGAGCGGCACCGGCAACTCGACGAGACAGGTCTTTGTCGCCACAGACTTCAGAGACTCCGCCTTGGCAGCCCCGCACAGCAAGGACATGTCTGTTGCAGCCTGCTCGTTCTCCAGCAGCAAGTTGTACCCCATGGAAATTATTATCCGGCGGTTGGGACCCATCACCTCCATATCCACCCGAGCATACTCCATCTGCCGCACGTCCGCATGTTTAGGGGCCGCCTCACCACATTCCAGGTGCAGCACGTCCGCAGGTTTAGAGGCCGGCTCAGCAGCAATTTCCCCCTCGTCTATAGCTCCACCAGTGACAGCCGACGCGCTTTCGTCCTCGACACGTGAGGGAGCAGCGTCCACCACGGCCGCCCTCAAAAGTGTCGCCCTCTCCGAATGGATGGCATCAGCCATAAAAACCAGTCTCGAATCAAGGTGGCGAGTAACCACCTTCCTTTGTTCTACGGCCACCCCTTTTCCAAGGAGCGGCCTACGCCTCTTCCGCTCCAACGGCTCATCATCTGATGGATCACCCTCTTCAACAGAAAGAGACGAAGGCACAATGCCCGCTACAGACGCCGGGTCAACCAGCGGCTCGGTCGCGGGACGAGAAGGCCCGGGAACATCAGCAAAGACTGACTCCCAGATTATAGTGTCACTCTCCGAACGGGCATCATCGGCAATGTCATCACCGGACACTACCACGTCCGCTCGGTCATCTTCAGGCTGAGCAACCTCAGGGGGACCCTCCCTCCCGATGAATATAAGCTCAGAATCGAACAGCGGGGAACTGGCGGCACGGCGTCTCTGTCTCCGCGACACATTCCGAGCTGCCTAACACAAGCAAACAAAATGTCAGGTATAACGCCGACGACACCCAAAAAAAAGGCAAGGTTGACAGATCAAAACAACCGTCATACCTGGAAGGCCGTACTTGGTGGTGATGGCGGCCCACGTCCTACACTCCTCAGCATAGGGGATCAATCGTCCAACCCAGACTCTTATGTCTGGCATGGATTAAGGCATACACGCCCTCGCTGCATCCACAGGAAATAACAAATGTGAGTATCTAAAGGCGACGAAAAGTCGAGCAGACATAAAGACACTAAATACAAGGGACGATACTTACGGTTGTCATTCCACGCCTCTAGAAACTCAGTCGGGTCCGATGCCAAGTCCGAGGTACGGACGTAGAAGTACTATAACCAAAATTGGCGGTTGGTCTTATCGTCCGCCTCGACGACTAGGCCTTTTGCTCCTCTATTTTTTAGCTGCAGTATTGTCCCTCTCATAAAGCCAAGGCTAAAAAGCTTCAACATGTGGTAGATGGTGGCGTCCAAGCCGGCTCTCTCGGCGTATGTCATCAGTATTCGACAAATCTTCCACGTATATGAAGTAAGCTGAGCCGGGCAAATGTTGTAAAATCGATACAGTTCCTCAGCCAATGGTTAGATCAGGAGCTTACATCGCATTATGAACGGCTATTCATAAAAGGCATAGAATCCCGGCCTATGAATATTGGCCAGGTCCCTCCCAGCCGTATGCATAACGGCCACCTCCGGAATCCGGCAAGATACGCGGAGGTCGTGTAAGAGAGACCCGGTGTATGTGGACCTTTCCCATGTAGGGGTGTCTACCCTCGTCGGGAAATCCCTCCAAACATATAGTTCACGAGGGAGAAGATTGTCCACAGACAAAGGGACAAGAGGTTTGCGAACCTTCTTGCCATCCTATGACGGCCGGGAGACTCCAGAGGTAGCCTCACCCTCTTCTGCTCCCCGGCGGCGATTACGCTTAGCCATTTTGGAGGTTTCTTTTTATGTACTAAAGATACGACAATAAGAACACAAGATCAAAGTGAAGAGTTACAAGTTCTATCAGGAAAAGCTAAGAAATAAAAATATCGGAAGACTTTTTGATGATCCAAAGAGTGGAAAGTCTTGAAACTGTCCACTATTTATAATGAGTCGTTACACGAAATTCGAAGAGTTTTTGCACGGGAAGAGAGGTGGGAAACCAAAATGTCAAATCGCCTTTATGACTTGCCTTGAAAACAACAGTACTTATGACGCACGCCGTCAGCAGACGACGGTTGAGAAGAACGTGCCACGTGTATGCATATAGGTTGATCCAATACGGATCGACTTTATCCACCCATTGAAGATATACTTTGAGTACATCTCCAATAGGCGGAAGGACTATCTGTATGGGGGAAAACCGGGGGTAAGATGAGGCGAGCATGTATATACGTACGGCCAACTCGGTTGCAATACGGGTCGGGTACGCCTCCTTACGTGGCCGCTAACACTGGGTGACGTTCTCCTTCATGCCTGCACGGCGAAAAGGATACACCCTCATCCATAGTAGCGTATCAGCAAGCTAGTCCGAGTAGACGTCCCCGACTCCCCCTCCCATGTGTTTTCGTTATATTAGCAATAGCTTTGGGGAGATGTAATATGCCGGTGAGGGGGTCATCCTTCTATATAAGGGAGGGTCCCTCTCATTTGTATGACAAGTATTATTGATCATTTATAATACAACTCTCTCTCTCTCGACCATTATTCTCTCTATTGTTATCTCTTTATTGCTTACTTGCTCAAGCACTTGATTAAGCTTCATCTTTTTCATATAAGAAAAACATATACACGAATCCAAAAATCGATCTTAAAGATAAATTACCATTGATTCCGATTTACCCTTCATTTATTCATTGATTGTCCCTAACCCGTAAAATAACCTATAGTTTTTGCGTCAAACAATCTATTTTTTAAATTTTGGAAATACTTAATTTAAAATTCTCATTTTATTCTTCATGACAATTTTCTATAGCAACACATACTATAAGTAGCTTTTTTAAGATCAACTCGGCGTACGAAGTATTTCGTGCTCACACAGTTTGAGAAAGGGCCGCAGCTCAAGGGATGTGATCTAGACAACTTATCCTGATTAATGAATGATTCCACGGTTCGAAAACTTACCATTGTTCCAAAATATATTTAAGATAAAAAATTTAAAAGAACGATTAACTCAAATAACTATCCATCTAATGTATAATATGTGTATAGCAATGTATATTCTATGTATATCGGTTAGATAAAATAGACAATAAATTTGACCGGCTATCTGTGTGGCAACCCAATCTAAAAGTCTTTACTTCTTTTTAAATTTTCATAGTACCTTGTAATTAATTACTAATATTCTTTCTCTCAATAATTTTTCTAGAGCATTTACTCACGAAATGATTGATGTTATATGATACATGGTAGGACCAAAAACTAACCCTCCCTCCCCTAGCTACTATAATGGTTCTTAGCTGAAGATTGTAAGTTTTGTAGCCATTATTGGTAGGGGCAAACTGTTGGTCTCCTATTTCAAGTCAAATTATAGTACAAAAATATCTCTCTAGTATGATTGAGGCTTTAGCTTTAGCTTTTAGTTTCTAGACTCTTGCGGTCTAATTTCTACGATCCCTCTTCTAGCTGGGAAGAAGAAAATAATACCACTGTGGTCCATCCTTTGTGACAAGAAGCCCCACTAGTTTGAGGGACTTTGTATCTTAGATCACGAATTCGAATTTGAGTAAATTAAGATGTGATATTTAAGTGGAGAATGATACAAGGATGATTTTATTATCGCAGAGTATCAAAGGCTTGTAATTGTCCCTAAGAATTGGCTCTAGATAAATTTTTTGGTCATTAAAAAAAATCTTCAAATACCAAACTTAATTACCTAATAGGAAATTTTACCATCTATAGAATAGGTTAAGACCTAATTATAACATATAAATACCTTTTCAAAATTTTACATAATATAATAACCTTTTCTATTTTTGTAGCAAAAAATCTAAATTTAATGATTTCCTATATTTAAGCCTTATTTTTTTCAATCCAGTATAACTCCCGTCTGATATTCTTTTCTCTTTCATCTTAATACACCTTTTCACAAATTCATATCTGTGTATATGTATTGTTGTATATTACTTTATTTCAATATTTTAAATCTGATTAAATACAAAAAAATACAACTACATACATAAATATATCAGCGTGAAAATAATGATGCTCCAGTTATATATTGTTCCACTATTAACAACATTTAATTACAAATACGTATGAATACAATTAAATACAATCATGAAAATTGCTGCGTTCCATGAAAAGAATATAAATGCAAAAGCTACTATAAGAAATTGATCAAAAACTAATAAATTTGATGAATAAATAACGTAATATAACTTTAATTTGGCCATTCTTTGACTAGATATAGTATTATTATTTGTTCATGTTCCTCCCAAAAACAGTATGGTATATGGGATGATCAAGAGAATACCTTCGGATATTCCGGGATTATTCTTTCTCCAAATAGAAAATACATAGCCATTTTCAAATAACGCAATTAATAGGAAATTTTACCACCTTTTTAATATAGAGAAGAATATATATGGATTTGGTATATTTAAGTTAGTTAACTATAATAATGGAAATAATTTTTTTTTTGATTTCCTTCCATTTTTATCTTATCATCTTCCCCAGATTTGTGCTTACCGGTTACTATTTTTCACGCTTAATACATATTAATACACTTAAATACAGTTTGACATTTATAGCAATCCCAATTTATGCAGCGGATCTTAATGTTGTATTATTAAATACAACTTATTTAATACACTAAATACAATATAGAATACCGTAAAACATTCCTATATCATGTAATATTAGAAATGGTTTCTATTTATTGCTAATTAAATTTTTATGAATGCTCTTTATGAAAAATTCTCTACCTAATAAGCCCTTATTATCAAATCACTAGCATACCCTTGCATACAAAATAGACTTACTAGTATCTTATGCAATATGTATCCCAATTATATACCATCCAATCTCTCTATAATAATTTTCCTATATAATAACCATTCACAATAAAAACCAAATTTTTCTTGGAACTAATTTTTTAAGTCATCTTCTTATAACAGCTTTTTACCTGTAACAACATTCATATTTATAGCCAAACCTTTTGGTAAAACTAGTCCTCAATAAAAGCCATAAAGAATCTCTAAGATTACTAATAATAGTTCTCAAAATATATATGCCCATAATCTTTTTATTGAATAAAGTTTGCACCTTGCATAGTACATAAGATTTAAGGATTTACACATGATATATTCTTTATTGGACAAATACCAAAAAACAAATTCAATTGTTATGCACTTGAATTGCCTTTAAGGGGAAGCTACAGATATCCTTTTGCTGACAGTTTGGGTCTAATTTATTTGTCAATTCAAGCGTTATGTCGCTAGTAAGAAAATGAAATCTACAAAATAAGCTACAATTAAAAAGTTATTTCATCAATATTGAAAGAATTTATTTTTGAAGTAGCTTTAAATCATAGGAAGCGAAACTACTCCTGATGATGCTTGCCTCATGGCAAACTAAGAAGCCCTGGTGAACCGTCATAATTAGTGAACAAGTGTAAGCTTCGTTGTCCGACAGTATGGAGTTCCTATCTGGCCTCTGTAAAATAGTAGAGTGGCTTGCTACTTTCAATCAGAAAAGGAAGATTGAGCAAGCTAGCTTGAGTTCACTCACTTCAGAGAGAAAAAAAAACCCTTTTCATGGGCATCTTCTATTCAAAAGGATCTTACTCAATTCAATAGAAACTTAACTTTTAGAATAAGGCATGCCCTCAAAACTAGATTCACTCGTTCTTATCTCCAGTGATTAATCTATTCCAGAGCAGTCTGGTGATTAGCCTATCCCGCACTACTCGAGAATTAAGCTTCTAAAGCACTAATAGGGCATCGAGAAGGTCATTCATTGCAAATGCTAGTCCTTCAGTATTGAAAGCAGCACATCATTCAAAGAATAGACCACTAACAGCAGCGTGCAAGAGCTACATCCGAACAAGGGGAGAGGCGACCTTAGAATTAGCTCTTTGGACATTTATTTATAGATTAATTAATAATGTATTATTTTTTTAAAAATTTAATTAGTAAGATATACATATCTCTCGAGATTTTAAATTTTAATGATTTTCTTATATTTTATATGTAATATTAAAAAGGAAAAAGGAATAATCTTTGGATAATTATTGTCTATATATAACAATCAAAAAATACTTTAACGTCAAATATTGTTATACGTGTATAACATCCATTCACTAGGGGTGTACAAAAGAAACCGATAAAGTGTACCAAACTAATAATCCGAATCAAACCAAGATATAAAATCTTACTATGATTTGATTTGATTTGGTTAGGTTTTGGAACAAAACCCAACCATAATTGGTTTGTGTAACGACCCGACCGGTCATTTTTTAATTTACGCCCCTATCCCCCATTAACTTCTTTCCCTAAGTTTATTTTTGCTATTTTGGCTTGCCGGCATGTTCGGTTCTAGAATTCGGAGTGTTTTGGGACACTTATCCCTAAATGAGAGCTTATTGTTAAAAAATGGCCCATATTTGGAACAATATTAAGACGACCTCAGAATGGAAATCTGGTGGTTCCGTTAGCTTCGTTAGGTGATTTCGGGGTTGGGAGCATGTTCGGAATGTAATTTGAAGGTCCGGTGTGGAAATAAGCTTGAATTGGCAAAGTTGAAATTTTGGTGGAATCCGGTTGATAGGTGAGATTTTGATCCGGGGGTCGGAATAGAATTCCGACAGTTGCAGTAGCTTCGTTAAGTGATTTTGGATATGTATGCAAATTTTCAGGTCATTCAGACATTGTTTGGTCGGGTTTTTTTATGGAATATAGGTTTCGGAAAATTTGGTTGAAACTCAGGCTTGAATCCACCTTGATTTGATTATTTCTGTGTTTAATGATGTGTTTTTGTCATTGGAACAAGTTCGTATCATGATTTGGAGTAGGTTGATGGTTTTGGTTGAGGTCCCGAGGGCCTCGGGGGTGTTTCCTGGGGTCAAACGGACCATTTTGAGTAGAAGAACACAACTGATTTGCTGTCATAACTGTTGCAAACATTTGCTCTATGCGATCGCATAGGTTCCCCTGCGATCGCATAGATTCTGGTGAGGAGTCCAAAATTTTCTTCTATGCGATCGCATTCTACTGTCCGCGATCGCATAAGTCTATTTTCCTCTTCAATGCGATCATATTGTCTTGTCCGCGATCGCATAGTGTATTTTGAGTCTGAGCCTCAGGGGTCCCTTTTCTTCTATGCGATCGCATTGAGCTTCATGCGATCGCAGTGTACAAGTTCCTTGCTTTCTACTATCGCAAGCCTTAGGCTGCGATCGCATAGCACATTTTTCAGGCCTTCAAATTTTACTCTACGCGATCGCAATACCTTGAATGCGATCGCATTGAACAATAGACCTGGGCAGAATATAACATTTCAAAGCGAGGGTTCCTCCATTTTTTACTCAAACTCAAGCTAGGGAGCTCGGTTTTTGGGGATTTTTCGAGGGTGTTTGAGAGTCAATTGTTGGGTAACGATTTCTTAATCCCTTATAATTATTATTCGCTAATTTAAACTCGTATTCTTCCTTTAATTTCAGATTTTGGGTGGAACTTGGGGTAAATTTCTTAGAACAAATTTTGATGATTTGAAGGGGGAAACGAACTCCGATTTTGATAAATTTTATATGGTTAGACTCGTGAGAATACGAAGGTTCTGAACACGTAAAAATATTTTGATTCCGAGCCGCTTGCTAGAGGGTAGTTTGGTCATTTTACCTATTTTTGCGTCGTAGCTTTAATTTTAACAGTGTAATTAGTTACTTGCGATGTTATTTACACTATATAATTGGTTTGAATATATTTGGGCCACTCGAAGTCGGATACTCGTGGCAAGGGCATTATTTCTTAGCGGTTTTGTACCGGGATTGAGGTAAGTGGCTTGTCTAACCTTGTGTGAGGGACCTTTCCTCTTAGGATATATTATGTGTTGATTTAAATGCATTGTACGCGAGGTGACGGGCGTGTGCTTGTGCAAATTGTTAGAAATCCGCTTTACTTGAATTTCTCAAACTATGTTATCTCTGTTATTTGACTGTGTTAAATGCAAGACTTATCCTGTGTTAGTTAAAAGAGTATGATTAGATAGGATTAACTGCCTAAATGCTTATTTGCCTTAATTGAGATTACGTGGAACATGTCGAGATTGAATTTACTTGTTATTCGTAGTAGTGTATTCAATTTTCTCTGTGTATTCTCCTTGTTTGATTGTGTTTGTTCTGTGGACTGCGGATTCAATTCCCGGATCTCCTAATGGACTACGAGTTCAAGTCCCGAAGATCCTGGTTATTGATAAATGGACTGCGGGTTCAAGTCCCGAAGATCCTAGTTATTGATAAATGGACTGCAGGTTCAAGTCCTGGAGATCCTGGTTACTGATAAATGTACTACGGGTTCAAGTCCCGAAGATCCTGGTTACTGATAAATGGATTACGTGTTCAAGTCATGAAGATCCTGGTTACTGATAAATGGACTGCGGGTTCAATTTCCGGAGATCCTATGTTACTGAGCTAAATGGACTACGGGTTCAATTCCCGGAGATCTTGTGCTATTGATTCTGTGCTTGTTGTGTTAATTTTTCATTGTTAGTTTAACTGTAGATGATTTATAGTTTCTATCTTATTTTGCTGTTATTCCAGATTTACTCCTGATTTACGTTGTTCGATATTTTATTATTATTATTATTCTCGGTAGGGCCTTGACCTTCATCGTCACTACTCCATCGAGGTTAGGATTGGCACTTACTGAGTACCGCCGTGGTGTACTCATGTTACTCTTCTACATACTTTTTGTTGTGCAGATCCAGGTCCATCTGATCAGGCACATTACTGGTGATTGAGGTGATATTTTAGGAGACTCGAGGTATGTATCTGCTGCGTCTGCAGATCTGGAGAGTCTTCTTCTGTTCTTCCCTAGTGACACTAGTTATTTCCTTTTTGTTTTAGTTGTATAGATACTCTTGATTGATAGAGCCACAATTTTACTCTCTTCAGCCTATGTTTGCCCGTGAGTTTCTGGGTCTTGGTGGTTATATATTCAAGAAATTTTGGTAATGTGTGTGTGCCGAGCGGCACCTACATTTTTCTATGTTATTCCGCTATTAATTTTAGTTGTTCGTGAAAGCTGTAAATTTCGCAATTATGTTAGGCTTACCTAGTCGCGAAGACTGGGTGCCGTCATGACAGGTTCACGACTAGTGAACTAGGGTCGTGACAAGTTGGTATCAGAGCTCTAGGTTCATAGGAGTCACAAGACACAAGCCGGTTATTTAGAGTCTCGGTGATCGATACGAGGCGTCCGTATTTATCTAAGAGGGGCTATGTCATTGTTAGGAAAAATCTTCATTTCTTGAATTCCTTGTCGTGCGATATCTTGACACCAAATCTAAACTTTTGTCTTCCATTGTCTCACAGATGGTGAGGACACATGCTACTCGAGATGATCAGGCACCCGCGCCCCCTACTGCAGCCGTTATAGGCCGGGGTCGGGGTAGAGGCCGAAGACGCGCACGTGGTGCAGCGAGAGCATCTGCGCAAGCTTCCGCCGAGGTATCACCAACAGATCCAGCCGGAGCTCAGACACCTGACGCGCCTACAGCTACTACTACTTCAGCCCTTCAGGAGACTTTGGCACAGCTCCTGAGCATGTTTGGTACACTGATTTAGGCTAGATTGATTCAGGTTGTACCGACTACTACACAGATCGGGGGAGGGACCCAGACTCCCACCGCCCCCACTCCAGATCAGCAAGCTCCCATTGGTCAGGTTCCAGGTGTCATGGCGACCCAGCCTGTGATCCCAGTTCAGCGGGTAGTGAGGACCTCTCGCTGAGTATAGGACAAGTGGGTTCCAGAGGGAGAGTATCGAAGAATGAGTAGACCTCGCAGACTGGGGAGGTATACTGGTCCTTATTTCGGAGGCAGGGTGCGTCATGGTAGAGGTTTTGTGGGTCAGCCAGCTCAGTTTGCATCTCAAAGTTCCCACATAGTTTCAGGTGTACAGGGGTCTTGGAGTACCCGTACTGCACAGTTCCCACCGACGCGCTCTCCTAGAGTTTGTTTCGAGTGTGGAGACACCCGTCATATGGTGAGGGGTTGCCCTAGACTTGGGAGGGGTGCACCTCCACAGCCTCAGCATGCTCCACAGGAGCAGCAAGCCATCGTTCCAGCTCCAGTTGCCACCTTACATACCCGTACCGAGACTGTTGCCTCCGATTCCGTCGTCATAGGTATTGTCATGATTTGTTATTAAAGTGTATCGGTTCTATTCAATCCTGGTTCTACTTTTTCATATGTGTCCTCTTATTTTGCTTCACATCTGGGTGTGCCTCGGAATTCTTTGAGTGCCCCCGTTTATGTTTCTACTCCGGTGGGATATTCTTTGTTTGTGGACCGTATGTATCAGTCGTGTTTGGTCACTATTTGTGGTTTTGAGACCAGAGATGATATTTTATTGCTCGGTATGGTTGATTTTGATATTGTTCGGGGCATGGACTGGTTGTCGCCCCATTATGCTATTCTTGATTGTCACGCCAAGACCACGACGCTGGCTATGCCAGGCATTCCACGTATTGAGTGGAGTGGTACTCTAGATCACACCCCTAGCCGTGTTATTTCTTTTCTCAGAGCTCAACGTATGGTTGAGAAGGGGTGTGCTGCTTATCTAGCTTATGCGAGGGACGTCAGTGTTGATACCTCTTCTATTGATTCAGTCCCAGTGGTACGAGATTTCTCTGATGTGTTTCCAGCTGATCTCCCGGGCATGCCGCCCGATAGAGATATCGATTTTGCAGCCTATTTCTATTCCTCCGTACCGCATGGCTACTCTTGAGTTGAAGGATCAGTTACAGGAGTTGTTGGGTAAGGGTCTCATTCGACCCAGTGTTTCGCCTTGTGGTGCTCTTGTGTTATTTATGAAGAAGAAGGGCTGCTCTATGCGTATGTGCATTAACTATCACCAGTTTAACAAAGTTACACTGAAGAACCGGTATCCTTTTCCACGTATAGATGACTTATTTGATCAGTTACAGTGTCACGCCCCAAATCAAGGGACATGACCGGCGCCTGACTAGGTAGCCCCAGTCAAGCGGACCTGGGTGCCTTTCATTCCCACGTGTTACCCCCGTGTTGATTATTTCTCATTAACCAAATACCTTACCAATTATAACTGATTTCACAATATACAAACATAACCATGCGAGTGATTCATTAACAAGTTTACGGTTTTTACAACGCCCAACATAATATATACATGAGCCTCGAATCCCACAGTTTACATGTCTACGGAACCTCTAGGGTACAAAGGACGATACAATACTTGCCGGTAACAAGGCTCCGGCTATACCTTACACAAAATCAAAATAAAGTCTAAACAAGAGTGGCACGAGCCACGTAGGGCCCCGAAAGGAAAGGGGCTCACCAAAACGGGCAGTGGAAGATGAAGGATGCTACCGCCGATGAGCTGAAGTACCTGCTATTGATTCACCTACAATCATAATACGAATGTAGCGTCCCCGGCAAAAGGGACGTCAGTACACTTGAATTGTACTGGTATGTATGGACAAACTTTGTCCCAAGTAAACTCAAGCCATTAAGTTACATTAAAACTAATCAAGCCAGCCAACCATGTTTTCCACCTTTTACTCATTTCAGATAAGCCTCAACATAAGCACATTCAAGGTCAACAAATAGAACAACAACCAATCAACAACATAAATTGCAAGTAGTCAAACATAGGGGCAATCAGTGCCCCCCAGGTTGCAAACTCTCCTGCCTGTCTCCTTTCACAATTTCACATCATTGATTTTTGTATCAATTTTCAATAGCGATTTCGATCGCTTTCCATCCTTATTGCCCCCGACCACCCTTATTACCTCGGCCACCCTTATCACCCCAACCCACACCTTATTTCCTCACGTTGCGGCGCGCAACACGACCCCGCCTTACAGTTTAAAACACAACAATTTCAAACAACAGATAAGGCACTACACACAATTTCAACAAGTTCAAATAAGCAACTTGCACATTGTTTCATGTTCTCAATTACTTATCAAGCCAATATCACAACCAAGTTACAATATTTCCATAATCAAAAATATTCACACAAGTATGTTCAACAATTTTCCACAATTCAAGTGTTTCGTCTCTTTCCACAATAAACCAATTCTCAAGTGTTTCGTTTCTTTTCCACAAGGTGCCATATAGGCCATCATAACCATTATTCACAATTCTTCACCAATTCCAATTCCCTTGTTATCTTTCAATTCATATTTCATACCACACCACATGTAGTTTAACATCAATTAGATACCCAACAACAAAATCAACAAATTACACACAATCTCTCAAATTAACACATGCCAAACGAATTGCACACATAAGGGGCGATTTCACAAGAATCAAAGTTAGCCATACATACCTCGATTGAGCTTTCCTTAAGTTACTACAACACTCCAAAAACTCTAGCAATTCCAATCTACTATGAAACATAACAAATTTAAACACATATTAGAAAGATATTCATGAAACTAGCTCATTTGAACAATTTATCAAACACTAGTTGAGCATCTTGATTTCGAATCCCCTTTTTAAGACTTCCTTCATTCCCTAACCCAATCTTTAGTTATTTAAGTTAAACAATCTTCCCATAAACCTAAGTTGTACATGCATGTATACACAATACTAATAAACCCAAGAATCATACCTCAATAACTCATCTTATACACCAAACTCGAAATTAAACCCTAGGGTATAGAATCTTACCTCTTAGATGAAGAACTTGCTATCGGGTTCTTGATTCTTGAAGATTGATGCAAGATTTGGATGATTTAGATGTTGGGTTCCTCCTTCTCTCTCTAAAATACTCTCACCTCTCTCTAAAATCAGTAAGAAATGACCCCAAAATGAACCCCAAAGCCTATATATTGAAATGGGGTCGGGTTATAAAAATAAAAAAATAACCCTGCGATGTCAATTCTGCTATCGCAGAATGCACCGCAGAATGGACATGCGGGCCGCAAAATGCACCGCAAAATTGGCAGCCAAAAATGAGCTACACTGGTTCAATCTGCGGTCAAAATGCGGACCGCAGAACGAACATGCGGACCGCAGAGTAGAAATGCGGATCGCAGATTGACCTGACACACGATCGCATTTTCCAGCCTTTGGTAATTTGATCATAACTTTGTGTAGGAATGTCCAAATGACGAACGGTTTGAAGCGTTGGAAACTAGACTCAAAGGGCTTTCATTTGATATGCTATTCACCACATAAAACCTTATACATAATTATCTATGGTCGTTTAAAGTGGAGCCTTGTGTGAATCCATTTGGAATTTTGGCCTATTTCGAAAATTTTCCTATTTGGCTTACACTTGGGCTTTCATTTGGACCTCATATCACTTACCATAAGACTCATACTCATATTTAGCAAGTCTAATTGATGTCCATAATGTTCATAGCACATAAAATATAATAATTAGCCTACGTGGCACCACAGAATCCTATATTACTTAGCGAAATTTTCTGGGGCCTTACATTCTCCCCCCCTTAGGATCATTCGTCCTCGAATGAGGTGTATAGTCTTTCCCAAACACTTTAACATCATACATCTCTTTTCTAACCTACCTTCAGTCTCAAAATTTTCACTAACTCCTAAATTTTTCAGAAATTTCGGCAGAGTTTCCTTTGTAACTAGGCCTATCCACCTGCCAGAGAATCACCAAAATCTTCTTAACCACACATCCACAACTGTACATAGCACCACAATGTATATATCCACAATCCTAGTCCCAGTATTATAAGAACTACATTAACATATGGATACCGGAACATGGACTGCACAGTTTTACATCAAAATACCTATATGGTACATTCCAAGTCAAAACTAACTGGTATTCAATCAAACGAAAGTACTTTCCTTCCACGACACATTTATCCTTCTACGCGACATTATCGACTTACAAGCATTATCATAACACCTTCTCAAAAATAATATCAACTCCCAAACATACATAATAAGGATGACAGATAAACATCTTGCATGAGATAACTATCCATTGACTTTACCTTTTTATAACTTCCACTGTACAATTTACACTCCACTGGATATTGCAATTCATGATAACAACAATAACCCACAATTCCATAACTTGACACCATACCATCAAGGATATCAGTTCATACTAAACAAACAATCATGTGTTCATAATAGTCCTTACCAACCATTAATGTAATCGCAAAGGTGTTCATCAACAAGAATATAATTTCCTTTCAATCAACAGTCCATATGAAATCAAGACATCACGAGTCTTGCTAGTAGTGCATCATGATCATATAGTGCAATCGAGTCAATTCGTACCCACATTTTTTTTATCACTATCTTCTTAGACATAAGCATATGGAAACACAAAGTACATGAGGAACAATTACGGGGAATATCATACACCTATTGCAACCTAATGTGTAATACAATCATGTTACTTTTATTATCAACTCACATAACATTTTTAGGGGTACACTCACACTAAACCCTTGATGACCCTTAATAATTACCCTAAGATGTGCTTTCATAAACTGACCATAAAATTACCTACCCAACATATATGTGACCACACTGTGAAGCTTCATCTTTGACTCGTCTAAACTTACAATGCTCAATGGATCGGGATCTAATCAACGAGGAACAACAAAGTTCAAGATCAGGCTGGAGTTCTTCAAGAATCCATTAATGCACTGGGTAGAGTACTTTATGAGGTCGTATACTAAGAGACACAAAATGTTACTACTAACAATACTGACATGGTTAATCATTGTGACTACCTCAATTAATACATAAATGAGGAATAGGAGTAAGTAGTACATGGGAAATAGGAATCATTAAGGAGGAATACTCAAGCACGTGAACCACTCATTTCCTAAAGTGTAGGAAAAATCCGTCGACCCCGAATAGGAATTCTCTAGCACCTTGAATGTGATATGGGATTCAAAATACACGAAGTTGAATTACACTCTTAACATTACTTGACACACATAATCTATGCCACAAGCCTATAAGGATGAAAAGAATTGAACGCTTATGAGATTACCATATTCTAGACAACTTAACACTTCTTGGTAATTGATCATATACGAGGAAACTAAAAACTACGACCATTGTTTTTCATTCAAATCAACATGTTCATGATATGTACAAAAATCCGAAGTCATCTAATCTCAACCTTTCACGAGTGAAACTCAATAGCTAGGAAATCTTGATATTGGGACAAAAGCATGAATTGGTTAGATGGTTCTAATAGTTAACACGACGCTCCAGGGAGAAGGCAAATAACACTCATATCTAGCCAAGAAGGTGATATACCAAGAGTAGTAAAACTCTCCACACATGACAACGACATAGTCCAAGATTCTAGAAGTTGAGGGTGTAAAGAAAACCAAACTCAATGAGACATTGCACAATAATCACTGAAGGTTTGCAGATGTTCATGATGAGATCTCCATATGTTTTGACTTGAAAAAGGAAGTGTCATAGTGATACATAGAAGGCACGTTCTCTCATGGTTATCGTACAAGTGTTGGGTACTAGCACAACGACTTCACCAAATAAGGAGTACAATTAACACATTGTGGAGACATGAAGAGAGAATAATCATTCGTTATAAGCTAGACACACTTCTACTATATTAACTCCCCACTGCAATATATGATCATGCCAGGAGCAACCACAATACTTGGACAGAGTGAGCTACTTACTGCGAGATGTCCCAAGTGCGCACGAAAACCATGGCGACACAAGATATCTATGATGGGGATGTGAGGATCTCAAATTTTTTTTTTTAGAGAGAACTTATGCACACGGTGACCATTTCAATTGATATGCACTCATATGATAGCCACTGAGATATGCATATATGTTACTAGACAGTGAAAAGGTTTCATGATGTTACTCGTAAGAGGGTAGATTGGTTGATCAAGCCATATAAGACACACACAACTAAGTAAAAGAGTGACTCGAGAAGGATCACAAATCTTGGATACTTTGCATGGAACTTGAAACCACATGTACAAACTTTATGACGGTGTATGTATAGGCACAAGTGAGTAGATGTTGTTCATTTAAATAAAACATTTCTGTAAGAAATTCATCGGGAATAGTCCTTTGTTGAGAATTTAGGAAAAGCAAGTAGGAATTATCAATAGTGCTATAACTCAATTCTGGAACATAATTATAGAGCTCAATTCCATAGGAGGTTGTAAATACTAGAACTGTGATCGGGAGACTTTGTAAATAATACGTCTCATTCAAAGAGCAGGTGCATGAAATGTTTTGTAATTTAGATTCTTTTTAAGAACATATCTATGCAAGGACAAGGAAATCATAAGGGTTTAACAAAAAGTTTAAACAATCGCCACATTACCAAATAAAATGGATCACATAGCTTTTTACATAATTACCATACCTCTAGGCTGCATTTCATAGCCCTTCCATAGGGTTCACATATAAAATTATTCACCTATGCGCTTCATACAATAATAAGAAAATCACAAGTACAAATCAAACACTTTAAACATTCACCACATTATCGAATAAAAGAATCATGCCATTTTTACGTATATTAGTCCATCGACTCTTGGGGCCATAATTATCACATCAGACTTGGCACTAGGCCACATTTCATAACACAATCTCTTCTTCCTCGCATTTCACATCAACATCATAATCTGTTTCATATTCCCTCATGTCACAAGTATCACCAGGTACAATTTCATTTTGAGTTCTCGACACATTGTCTATACTTTATTTCTCAAAAGCATTTGACTTATTTCAACATCTCTATGCATAGAGGACTTCACATTTGAATACATGATTCATACTTCTAAAACCTATTTTAAGTTGTCAATAATAGCACATTGATCATATTGGAATGCATCTTTCACAAATATCGGGTCACAACAACAATTCATGTAAAGTATCAATCACAGCTAGAGTCCAACATTTAGTCTTACCACATTTACACAATCACTTACTTCATTTCCAAACATCTTTATACATTACCAACAACAAGACGCAATCAATCAAATACCTTTGGTACACGTAAGAACATTTTGGAAGAATCAACCATAACAAGTTTTCTCACAAAATTTGGCATCAAAATATCAATTCAAACTTGACTTGAAGTCTAGACATTTTAGCACATAGTTCACATTCTTTACATATCCTCATCTACCAAGAATAATATATTAAACAAATGAAAAAGTACCTCCAACATATATTTTCACAACAATAATTCACTTAACATAACAAAACGGGTACCGCATCAATTATATTTTGAACCTACAACATTTATGTGGGCACCATGGAAGCTTATTTTCTAAGAGAAGGGATTTTAGCCGTACATACTGATGAAATACTACATGATCTGGTGGTACAGTGACATTAGTAAGAACGAGGGTACTCTTCTTAACAACAACTTCTACCAATCACTCCATGACTCAACACATTCTCCTAACAAGTCCTTGGGTAATCCACTTGGACTCAATGGTGGGATAAATCCCACCTTACATGCTTCGAATTCACAGATTATGGTATCAAAATTACCAATCTTGAGAGTAATACTTAGAGAGGAAATTAGCTCCCTATCTTGAGCCATATCGCACGATCTGGAATATCAAAGAAATTGGTAAATTCCTAAATGTCCGTGCAGCCCCCAACTTATATGATGTGGTCGACAACACACCGATAAGAAGGGCACTACTAGACACGGCTCCGAGACATCCTAGGACACTTTAAAACCTTAGGCTCGGATACCAAGTTTGTCACGCCCCAAATCGAGGGACATGACCGGCGCCTGACTAGGTAGCCCCAGTCAAGCGGACCTGGGTGCCTTTCATTCCCACGTGTTACCCCCGTGTTGATTATTTCTCATTAACCAAATACCTTACCAATTATAACTGATTTCACAATATACAAACATAACCATGCGAGTGATTCATTAACAAGTTTACGTTTTTACAACGCCCAACATAATATATACACGAGCCTCGAATCCCACAGTTTACATGTCTACGGAACCTCTAGGATACAAAGGACGATACAATACTTGCCGGTAACAAGGCTCCGGCTATACCTTACACAAAATCAAAATAAAGTCTAAACAAGAGTGGCATGAGCCACGTAGGGCCTCGAAAGGAAAGGGGCTCACCAAAACGGGCAGTGGAAGATGAAGGATGCTACTGCCGATGAGCTGAAGTACCTGCTACTGATTCACCTACAATCATAATACGAATGTAGCGTCCCCGGCAAAAGGGACGTCAGTACACTTGAATTGTACTGGTATGTATGGACAAACTTTGTCCCAAGTAAACTCAAGCCATTAAGTTACATTAAAACTAATCAAGCCAGCCAACCATGTTTTCCACCTTTTACTCATTTCAGATAAGCCTCAACATAAGCACATTCAAGGTCAACAAATAGAACAACAACCAATCAACAACATAAATTGCAAGTAGTCAAACATAGGGGCAATCAGTGCCCCCAGGTTGCAAACTCTCCCGCTGTCTCCTTTCACAATTTCACATCATTGATTTTTGTATCAATTTTCAATAGCGATTTCGATCGCTTTCCATCCTTATTGCCCCCGACCACCCTTATTACCTCGGCCACCCTTATCACCCCAACCCACACCTTATTTCCTCACGTTGCGGCGCGCAACACGACCCCGCCTTACAGTTTAAAACACAACAATTTCAAACAGCAGATAAGGCACTACACACAATTTCAACAAGTTCAAATAAGCAACTTGCACATTGTTTCATGTTCTCAATTACTTATCAAGCCAATATCACAACCAAGTTACAATATTTCCATAATAAAAAATATTCACACAAGTATGTTCAACAATTTTCCACAATTCAAGTGTTTCGTCTCTTTCCACAATATACCAATTCTCAAGTGTTTCGTTTCTTTTCCACAAGGTGCCATATAGGCCATCATAACCATTATTCACAATTGTTCACTAATTCCAATTCCCTTGTTATCTTTCAATTCATATTTCATACCACACCACATGTAGTTTAACATCAATTAGATACCCAACAACAAAATCAACAAATTACACACAATCTCTCAAATTAACACATGCCAAACGAATTGCACACATAAGGGCGATTTCACAAGAATCAAAGTTAGCCATACATACCTCGATTGAGCTTTCCTTAAGTTACTACAACACTCCAAAAACTCTAGCAATTCCAATCTACTATGAAACATAACAAATTTAAACACATATTAGAAAGATATTCATGAAACTAGCTCATTTGAACAATTTATCAAACACTAGTTGAGCATCTTGATTTCGAATCCCCTTTTAAGACTTCCTTCATTCCCTAACCCAATCTTTAGTTATTTAAGTTAAACAATCTTCCCATAAACCTAAGTTGTACATGCATGTATACACAATACTAATAAACCCAAGAATCATACCTCAATAACTCATCTTATATACCAAACTCGAAATTAAACCCTAGGGTATAGAATCTTACCTCTTAGATGAAGAACTTGCTATTGGGTTCTTGATTCTTGAAGATTGATGCAAGATTTGGATGATTTAGATGTTGGGTTCCTCCTTCTCTCTCTAAAATACTCTCACCTCTCTCTAAAATCAGTAAGAAATGACCCCAAAATAAACCCCAAAGCCTATATATTGAAATGGGGTCGGGTTATAAATATAAAAAAAATAACCCTGCGATGTCAATTCTGCTATCGCAGAATGCACCGCAGAATGGACATGCGGGTCGCAGAATGCACCGCAAAATCGGCAGCCAAAAATGAGCTACACTGGTTCAATCTGCGGTCAAAATGCGGACCGCAGAACAAACATGCGGACCGCAGAGTAGAAATGCGGATCGCAGATTTGACCTGACACACGATCGCATTTTCCAGCCTTTGGTAATTTGATCATAACTTTGTGTAGGAATGTCCAAATGACGAACGGTTTGAAGCGTTGGAAACTAGACTCAAAGGGCTTTCATTTGATATGCTATTCACCACATAAAACCTTATACATAATTATCTATGGTCGTTTAAAGTGGAGCCTTGTGTGAATCCATTTGGAATTTTGGCCTATTTCGAAAATTTTCCTATTTGGCTTACACTTGGGCTTTCATTTGGACCTCATATCACTTACCATAAGACTCATACTCATATTTAGCAAGTCTAATTGATGTCCATAATGTTCATAGCACATAAAATATAATAATTAGCCTACGTGGCACCACAGAATCCTATATTACTTAGCAAAATTTTCTGGGGCCTTACAGCTACAGGGCACACAGGTGTTCTCCAAGATTGATTTGCGCTCTGGTTATCATCAGCTGAAAATTCGGGAGCCGGATATCCCGAAGACTGACTTCAGGACTCGGTATGGTCACTATGAGTTCCTCGTGATGTCTTTCAGGCTGACTAATGCCCCAGCAGCCTTTCATGTATTTGATACACAGTGTATTCAGGCCATATCTTAACTCGTTCGTGATTGTTTTCATTGATGATATTTTTGTATATTCCCGGAGTCGGGAAGAGCATGAGCAGCACCTGAGGATAGTGCTTCAGACTTTGAGGGAGAAGCAATTATATGCAAAGTTCTCTAAATGTGTGTTTTGGCTGAGTTCGGTGGCATTTATAGGCCACGTGGTGTCGAGTGAGTGTATTCGAGTGGATCCGAGGAAGGTGGAGGCCGTGCAGGGTTGGCCCAGGCCCTCTTCAACTATTGAGATTCGTAGTTTCCTTCACTTGGCGGGCTATTACCGTCGCTTTGTGGAGGGGTTCTCTTCGATCGCAGCACCTTTGACCAGATTGATCCAAAAGGGTGCCCCTTTTAAGTGGACAGAGGAGTGTGAGGCGAGCTTCCGTAAGCTCAAGACAACTTTGACTTTGACCCCTATCTTGATATTGCCTACCGGTTCGGGGTCCTATACAGTTTGTTGTGATGCCTCACGGGTTGGACTTGGAGCGGTATTGATGCAGGACGATAGGGTGATTGCCTACGCGTCCCGACAACTGAAGGTGCATGAAAAGAACTACCCTATCCACGATCTTGAGTTAGCTGCCATTGTTCACGCCTTAAAGATCTGGCATCATTACTTGTATGGGGTTCCTTGTGAGATTTACACTGATCATCGGAGTTTACAGCACTTGCTTAAGCAGAAGGACCTGAACATGCGTCAAAGGAGATGGTTAGAGTTGTTAATGGATTATGACATCACTATTCTTCATTACCCGGGCAAGGCCAATGTGGTTACCAATGCCTTGAGTCGCCGGGCAGAGAGTTTGGGGAGTTTGGCATATCTACCAGCCTCAAAGAGGTGATCTTTCAGAGCCCAGCCGTGTTCTGGCCTGTGTGGTTTCTCGGTCTTCTCTATTTAATCGCATCAGGGAGCGGCAGTTTGATGACCCTCATTTGCTTGTTCTTCGGGATGGAGTTCGGCGTGGTGATGCTCGAGATGTTACCATCGGCGATGTTGGAGTGATGAGGATGCAGGGGCATATTTGGGTGCCCAATATGGATGATCTTTGAGAGTTGATTCTAGTTAAGGCCCATAGCTCGCGGTATTTCATCCATCCGGGTGCTGCGAAGATGTATCAGGACTTGAAGCAGCACTATTGGTGGAGGCGGATGAAGAAGGATATAGTTGACTATGTTTCTAGGTGCCTTAACTGCCGGCATATGAAGTTTGAGCATCAGTGTCCGGGTGGGTTGCTACAGCATATTGAAATCCCAGAGTGGAAGTGGGAGCGCATCACCGTGGACTTCGTATCTGGACTTCCACGGACTGTGAGGAAGCTTGATTCTATTTGGGTCATTGTGGATCGGCTGACCAAGTTCGCCCATTTCATACCTGTGTGCACTACTTACTCATCGGAGCGGTTGGCGGAGATCTATATTAGGGAGATAGTCCGGTTGCATGGTATTCCAGTTTCCATCATTTCAGACAGAGGCACTCAGTTTACTTCACGGTTCTGGAGAGTCGTGCAGCAGGAGTTAGGTACTCGGGTGGAGCTAAGCACAATATTTCACCCCCAGACGGATGGAAAGTCTGAGCGCACTATTCAGATTTTGGAGGATATGCTCCGTGCATGCGTGATTGAGTTTGGAGGTTCATGGGATCACTTCTTGGCACTGTCGGAGTTTTCTTATAACAAGAGCTATCAGTCCAACATTCAGATGGCGCTGTATAAGGCCCTATATGGTAGGAGATGCAGGTCCCCGGTGGGTTGGTTCGAACCGGGCTAGACTAGGTTGTTAGGTACAAAGATGGTTCAGGATGCGATGGACAAGGTCAAGGTGATTGAGGACAGACTCCATGCAGCCCAGTCCAAACAGAAGAGTTATGCGGACAATAAGGTTCGTGATATGGCATTTATGGTTGGCGAGCGGGTTCTACTTCGGGTCTCGCCCATGAAGGGCGTCATGAGATTTGGGAAGAAAGGGAAGCTGGGCCTGGGATTTATTGGGCCTTATGAGATTTTGAGGCGAGTTGGGGAGGTTGCTTATGAGCTGGCCTTACCTCCCAGCCTAGCCGGAGTCTATCCGGTATTTTATGTTTTTACGCTCCGAAGATATCATGGTGATCCGTCGCACGTGTTGGATTTTAGTTCAGTCCAGCTGGACAAGGATCTATCTTATGTTGAGGAGCTAGTGGCCATTTTGGACAGGCAGATCAGAAAGTTGAGGTCAAAGAACATCGCTTCGGTGAAGGTCTAGTGGCGGGGTCAGCCGATCGAGGAAGCGACTTGGGAGACCGAGCAGGATATGTGCAGCCAGTACCCTCATCTCTTTGCTACCTCAGGTATGTTTTCTATGCTCATTCGAGTACGAACGAATGTTTAAGTGTGGGAGGATGTAACGACCCGGCCGGTCGTTATTGAAATTTACGCTCCTATCCCCCATTAACTGCTTTCCCTAAGTTCATTTCTGCTATTTTGGCTTGCCGGGATATTCGGTTCTAGAATTCAGAGTGTTCTGGAACATTTATCCCTAAATGAGAGCTTAATAGTTGAAAAATGGTTCGTATTCGGAACAGTGTTAAGACAACCACGGAATGGAAATCCAGTGGTTTCGTTAGCTGCGTTAGGTGATTTTGGGGTTGGGAGCATGTTCGGAATGTAATTTAGAGGTCCGGTGTGGAAATAGGCGTGAATTGGCAAAGTTGGAATTTTGGCGGAATTCGGTTAATAGGTGAGATTTTGATTCGGGGGTCGGAATGGAATTCCGACAGTTCAGTAGCATCATTAGATGATTTTGGATATGTCTGCAAATTTTCAGGTCATACAGACATTGTTTGGTCGGGTTTTTGATGGATTATAGGTTTCAAAAATTTGGTTGAAACTCAAGCTTGAATCCACCTTGATTTGATGATTTTTGTGTTTAATGATGTGTTTTTATGATTGGAACAAGTTCGTATTGTAATTTCGAGTAGGTTGGTTGTTTTGGTTGAGGTCCTGGGGGCCTCGGGGGTGTTTTCGGGGGTCAAACGGACCATTTTAAGTTGAAGAACACCGCTGAATTGCTGTCATAGCTGTTGCAGACATTTACTCTATGCGATCGTATAGGTTCCCCTGCGATCGCATAGAGTCTGGTGAGGAGTCCAAAATTTTCTTCTATGCGATTGCATTGTCCTGTCCACGATCACATAGGTCTATTTCCCTCTTCAATGCGATCACATTGTCTTGTCCGCGATCGCTTAGTGTATTTTGAGTCTGAGCCTTAGGGATTCCTTTTCTTCTATGCGATCGCATTGAGCTTCATGCGATCGCATTGTACAAGTTTCTTGCCTTCTACTATCACAAAACTTGGGCTGTGATCGCATAGCACATTTTCCAAGCCTTCAAATTTTACTCTACGCGATCGCAATACCTTGAATGTGATCGCATTGAACAATAGACCTGGACAGAATATAACATTTCAAAACGAGGGTTCTTCCATTTTTACTCAAAATCAAGCTAGGGAGCTCGATTTTGGGGGATTTTATGAGGGTTTTTCAGAGTCAATTGTTGGTAACAATTTCTTACTCCCTTATGATTATTACTCGCTAATCTAAACTCGAATTCTTCCTTTAATTTCAGATTTTGGGTGGAACTTGGGGTAAATTTCTTAGAACAAATTTTGATGATTTGAAGGGGGAAACGAACTCCGATTTTGATAAATTTTATATGGTTAGACTCGTGAGAGTACGAAGGTTCTGAAAATGTAAAAATATTTTGATTCTGAGCCGATGGCTGGATGGGTATTTTGGTTATTTTACCCATTTTTGCATCGTAGATTTAATTTTAACAGTGTAATTAGTTACTTGCGATGTTATTTACACTATGTAATTGGTTTGAATAGATTTGGGCCACTCAGAGCCGGATACTCGTGGCAAGGGCATTATTTCTTAGCGGTTTTGTACCGAGATTGAGGTAAGTGGCTTGTCTAATCTTATGTGTGGGACCTTTCCTCCTAGGATATATTATGTGTTGATTTAAATGCTTTGTACGCGAGGTGACAGGCGTGTACTTGTGCAAATTGTTGGAAATCCACTTTACTTGAATTTCTCAAACTGTGTTATCTCTGTTAGTTGACTGTGTTAAATGCAACACTTATCCTGCGTTAGTTAAAGGAGTATGATTAGATAGGATTAACTGCCTAAATGCTTATTTTCCTTAATTGAGATTACGTGGAACATGTCGAGATTGAATTTACTTGTTATTCGTAGTAGTGTATTCTATTTCTAAATGGACTTGCGGTTCAAGTCTTGGAGATCCTGGTTACTGATAAATGGTTTGCGGGTTCAAGTCCCGGAGATCCAGGTTACTGATAAATGGACTGCAGGTTCAACTCTCGGAGATCATGGTTACTGATAAATGGACTGCGGGTTCAAGTCCCGGAGATCCTGGTTACTTATAAATGGACTGCAGGTTCAATTCCCGGATATCCTATGTTACTGAGTTAAATGGACTGCAGGTTCAATTCCCGGAGATCCTGTGCTATTGATTCTGTGCTTGTTGTGTTAATATTTCCTTGTTAGTTTAACTGTAGATGATTTGTAGTTTCTACCTTCTTTTGATATTATTTCAGATTTATTCCTGCTTTATACTGTTCGATATTTTATTATTATTATTATTATTCTCGGTAGGGCCCTGACCTTCCTCGTCACTACTCTATCGAGGTTAGACTTGGCACTTACTGAGTACCGCCGTGGTGTGCTCATGCTACTCTTCTGCACACTTTTTGTTGTGCAGATCCAGGTCCATCTGATCAGGCACATTATTGGTGATCGAGGTGATATTTTAGGAGACTCGAGGTATGCATCTGCTGCGTCTGCAGATCCGGATAGTCTTCTTCTGTTCTTCCCTAGTGACACTAGTTATTTCCTTTCTGTTTCAGTTGTAAAGATATTCTTGGTGGATAGAGCCATAATTTTACTCTCTTTAGCTTGTGTTTGCCCGTGAGTTTCCGGGTCTTGGTGGTTATATATTCTAGAAATTTTGGTAAAGTGTATGTGCCGAGCGGCACCTATTACATTTTTCTATGTTATTCTGCTGTTATTTTAGTTGTTCGTGAAAGCTTTAAATTTCGCAATTGTGTTAGGATTACCTAGTCGCGAAGACTGGGTGCCGTCATGACAGGTTCACGATTGGTGAACTAGGGTCTTGACAGATTGGTTTGGTTTTAACTAAGAAAAGTCAAACCGAAATCAAACTAACTCGACATTACAGATGTGGAAGTTTTAAATATATTTAATACATAAAAATATTTATTATTGTGTATTTTATAAATATTTCTTAAACATTTTCATAATTTTATCTTTTAGTGTATTATTTCAAGTTTGGAGTTATAATCATTGAATGCTCAATAAGTTTTATAGTCCAAGAATATTAATACTAACAAAGGCGTTCAATTCAATTGTACTAGGAATGACAACAATGTTGAATATATATTATTTAGGCTTTCCATTGTTTAGATAAAATGCACATCTTTTTTTCTAGTGTTTAGTCATGTAAATAACAGTTGTACTTATTAGTTGTACTTATTTTAGCAACTTAGTGATTTTAAATTATATTTATTTCATTATGACTTACTAATAATATTTATTTTATGCAATTTATAATCTTATTATCTTTATATATTGTTGAATATTTTAGTACAATATTGTGACGATCTGGAATCCCACCATCGGGATCGTGATGGCGCCAAATATCACACTTGCTAGGCAAGACAACGTTACAGATTTGTTAGCCAATTCCTTTATTAACAATAAGCAAGCTAAAATAAGTCGAAATGAATGCAAAACTAAATAAATAACCACCTTGATTATATGTTATTACTATCCAGAATCTGAAGTCACAATTCAGAATATACTAAGATTTTACTATAAGTATTTGTGTAACGACCCGACCGATCGTTTGGAGCTCTAGCGCATCATTTAGCAGTTTGAGGCTATGAACAACTTCATTTCAGGTATTATGACTTATGCGCTTGGTCGAAATTGAATTCTGGTAATTTCATAATTGATTTGGAAGAGAATTTTAATTTTAGAAGCTTTAAGTTGAAAATTTTGACTAAGACTGGATCTTCGAGCAAACGACCTCAAAATCAGGATTTAAAGATTTCAGCCGGTTCGTATGATAATTTTGACTTGGGCGTATGGCCGGTTTGGGTTTGGGTGACCCAGGAATGCTTTGGCGCCTATTGTGGAAGTTAGCATATTCTTGGAAGAATTTCATAAAGTTGGGTTGATGTACATTTCAATGATATCGATGTCTGTTTGGGATTCTGAGTCTGAGAATAGATCCACATGGTAATTCTGGTATTGGAAGCGTGATCGGAAGTAAATTCGGAGGTCTGTAGGTCATTGTTGAGTCATTTGGCTAAAGATAGAAATTTGAAGGTTTTTGAGAAGTTTGACCTGAAGTGGACTTTTTGATATCATGGTCGGATTCCGATTTTGGAAATTGAAATAGGTCTGTAATGTCAAATATGACTTTTTTGTAAAATTTGAGGTTAATCGGACGAGATTTGATAGGTTTCGGCATCAAATGTAGAAGTTTGAAATTCTAAAGTTCAGTAAGCTTGGATTGGAGGTCGATTCATGATTTTAGTTTTGGTTGATATAATTTAAGGCTTCGAGCAAGTCCTTAATTTGTTTTGGGAATGGTTGGTGTGATTGGACGGGGTCTCGGGTGGATTCTAGACGGTCAACAGATTGAAAATGGGATTGGAGGAAGGGCTGAAGGATTTAGGATTCTGGTGTAACTGCACCTGTATGAGGAGCACCGTAAATGCGGGCCCGTATGAGTGGGGGTTTGATCCGCATAAGCAGCTGGAATTGGAGGGATCAGAGACTGCAGATGCGAAGGATTTCCCACACCTGCGAGGTCGCAGATGCGGTGTGGGCAGCGGAGAAGCAGTTTGGGGCAACTGGAGTAGGACCGCAGAAGCGGTATTGAAACCGCACCCGTGGAAGCCTAGAAGCGGTCAAGTAACCACAGGTACGAAAGCGACTGGGTAGTGTGTTTGTTTTAAAGACAATGTCTCTGCCATTTTCACTTATTTCCTCCATGGGAGCTGGTCTTGGGTCAATTGTGGAGCTCCTTCTTTGTCATCCATGTCAATGTAAGTGGTTTCTACTAGTTCTAAGTTAAATACTTGGATTATATATGGCTTAGAGCATGATAATTAGTGAAAATCAATAATTTGTGGATGACCTAGAAATTTATATTTTGGATTTTTACCACGATTTTGGACATGAAATTGAGAGTAAATTATATATTTGAGTTTGTGAGGTTATAGGTAAACTTTATCTTCAAAAAATTTCAGAATTCGGGCAAGTAGACTTGAGGGCATTTTTATCATCTTTTCGATTGGGGTTAGAAATTTTTATATATCTGATTATCATGAGTAATTAGACATACATTAATAGATTTGCATAACTACTGGTTGGTTTTGGAGAGTTATACATCGATTTGAGTCTTCAGAAGGGCGTTGAATGCCAGTTATGGAACTTTGGGGCGAGGTGATCTTCTTTCTAACCATGTAAGAGGTAATTGTCCCCATAGGTGAGTTAATTGGTTATGTTCTCCTATTTGTGGGTGCTACATACGCACGAGGTACTATTATGCTTAAGTCCGGGTAGTTTAGGGCCCCAAAGCATGCTTTACTTGTAATATTTGTAACCTTGTTGACAAATTTAAAAATTCTTAAGACATATCGAACATGTAAATGTATTTCTCAAAGGCTAGATATCATTTCTTGACTTTTAAAAGAGAAATTTGCCTTTTCCTGAATAATTGCTCCCTGATGAATTATTGATTTGACTGTTTAAATGTGTTTATCTATTGCGGAACGGGCCGAACGCCTCAGTAGATCAAATAGATACATCTATGGTTCACAGCATTCGACCATCTGGCAGTGCACAATTTAAATATTGTTGGATCAGGCCGTACGACCTCGACATGATTTGCGCATGCTTGTATTGCTTATTGAAATTTATTGAAGTTGATATTGTTTCTTCCCGGCTTGAGAATAAATGTATAAATGATGAAAAGAAGTTTGGAAATTTCCTATAAAAGAAAGAATTATTTACTTGCTTCATTTTACTGAATTACAACCATGCTTATAAAAAATTTCGATTTATTATATTATTGATGTGTCATTATTGGACCACTAGTAAGTTTCGAAGTCTACCTCTCGTCTCTACTTATTCCAGATTAGATAGGATACTTACTGAGTTGACATTTTTTCGTACTCATGCTACACTTGTTGTGCATTTTTATTGCACAAGCACATGTATTTCTAGAGGCCTACTGGGCATAGCGGCATGGATGATACAGAGACTAGATGAGTTGTATTTTTCGAGGCTACCAACAGCCAGTATAGTCTCTTTTAGCGTATTATATTTACTTTATGTCCGATTTGTATTTCGGACAGTTATTGTACTTTATTCGATTTCTTAGTAATTGCTGATGCACTTATGACACTGGGTTCTGGGATGATTATGGGATTATTCAATTTTGAGTATGTTAAATACATCAACATCTATTCAGTAAAATTTATTACTTATTGTTTAATGTATAAAAGAAACGATTTTAAAAATATTAAAACAAGAAATTACAAGTAAATTGGTGTTGGCTTGCCTGACAATGGTGTCTGGCGCCATTACGACCCTTAGTGGATTTGGGGTCGTGATAACATGGTATCAGAGTGCTAGGTTTCCTTAGGTCTCACGATTTATGAGCAAGTCTAGTAGTGTCTCGCGGATAGGTACGGGGACGTCTGTACTTATCTACGGGAGGCTACAGGGCTCTTAGGAGCACTTCCCTTCTTGATTTCCTCATCGTGCGATTCGATTCCATTTAGGCTTATGCCTTTGTTTCCTTCCATATCGATCTTATGCGACGTGAAACGCTTATTATAAATCAAGAATTGAAAAATTTTAAAGGTGTTATAGAGGTGGTGCGGGACGTTTCTCCCTACGTAGTTGATTTGACTATTGTCATCGCCTTGCAAAAGGATATTCTGTCGTTTCAGTTGAGTAGCTGTATTTTTTAGTGCTTCGAGGCTAGGCACAATGTTACGCCACGTCCCGCAATATTATATTACGATTATATTACATCTTACAGTATTTTATTACAACGATGTTGCACCCTATAATATTTTACATTGAATTTGTCGTAAGGTAATTGACATCAATCCAAGGAAATGATTATTTGAAGATTATAAGGATTATGCTATTTCAAACAAGTGATGAGTAAATTCATGAAGGTGAGAGGGGAAACAAGTCAAAGAAAATAAATTTTCGTCCAAGTTTGGCATGTTGGGATAAAATTTGGGCCGAGTGTTAATACCCGATATTTGTGGACAAGTATCATACACAGTATCATATGGCCATAATGGTAAGATGTAAAAAGTATATTAAAAGTGAATAGTATTTTATATAATATGAGATAATTCTTGATTATGTGGATAATTGATTAATTATCAATTAATGAAGGAAAAAAAATTAACTAAGGAATTAATTAAGTTATTGGATAAGGATGATTAATCACCTAATGTGGCAGCCAAGGTGTCCTGATTTTATAGCCCAAATAAGTGACTCTTAAGTCACATTATAAGGTAGCAAAATATGGAGGAACCTTAGGCCAACTAAGCAACCAAGTGGGTTCCACACCCAAAAGACTGAAAATAGCTTTTCACTTCATTTTCAATCTTTACAATTCAAAGCTAGCTTCATTAAGATAATGTTACAAATGTAACGTGTCTTCTCAACAAAAATTCATACGAAAATATTTATCATAATAGCAACGGAATTTTGCGATTTTAAGGGAGTACGATGCAATCTTTATCAAGAATATCATATAGATTTTCCCCTACTTTTATCCGCCGGTATGTTATTGTTTCAATTGACGTATATTAGAAGGATTATCAAGAAAATCAGCTCAGGTATGTTAAGGCTATCCCTTCTTTCAATTGGATTGATCCATAGGACACAAACGAAGGATGCAAATGCATAATATCTATGCACGACTCTACTCATAGAATTATTAGATATGCTTATGTTATTTATTCCCCATGTATCATATGATACTATTATCTGTTTATGTGTTTAGAAAAATACGTAAGTTGAAAAAGGTTTACTTCATGATATTATTCAAAGGCATATGATTTTATGATACACCAAGAGATTTTACTAACGTACATTTCATGCATTGCATTCATGTACATTGGCGCATGACCATATGGCATTTTATATATATATATATATATATATATATATATATATATATATATATATATATATATATATATATATATATATATAATTCAAATGCATATACTTAAGATACTCCAAGAGATTTTACTAACGTACATTTCATGCATTGCATTCATGTACATTGGCGCATGACTATGGCGTATATATATATATATATATATATATATATATATATATATATATATATATATATATATATATATATATATATATATATATATGGGATATGGGAAATGTTATGACGTTATATACTCACCACCACCTGATCAGCTGGTACACATTGACGATGATTTTGCCCACAGTGGCCGAGATAATATGATGAGGATGCCCTCATAGGCTGATGATGTTATAAAACATGTACCTATGCATGACATGACATTCATACGCATATGCATGACACTATAATTATTTCATGATTTACAAAGTTGTCCAGACTTACATGTGTAGTTATTTACTCTATATATTCCCCCATGTTTGCTATGTACTTATTTATGTACCTTATTCATACTGATATTCCTTTTTGCCTGAAAACACTGTGTTTTATGCCCCCAGGTCCCGATAAACAGATCGAGAGACCTCCTAGTAGGCTATCAACTCAGCGAAAGATGTTGGTGCATTTTATTTGTTTCGAAGTTGCTTGTTTGGTTAGTATGAGTTAGATGTGTATTGTTTTGTAAGGCGGGACTTTGTCTCGACCTTTATGAAAATTATATGTTGTTAGAGGCTTGTAGACAGATGTCATGTATGTAAAAGATCGTATGGCATTGTCGGCTTATGTTCAATGTTTAAGTGGTTATTTTGGTCTTAGAGGCCCATATATCTTATGCATAAGTTGGCATTACCTGTTGTATTCTATCTATTTCACGACAGCCTCTCTAGCTCAGTTAATTATGATATTATGACATGAAAAGATACATTATATTGGTACTTGGTTGAGTAAGGTACCGAGTGCCCATCGCGGTCCATCGGTTTAAGTCGTGTCAAAAATGGTATCAGAGCAGTTCTATCCTAGGGAGTCTACAAGTCGTGTCTAGTCGAGTCTTGTTTAGGGGTGTGTCGTGCACCACACTTATAAGTAGAGGCTACATGCCATTTGTGACTGTCACTCTTTCTTCTTACTCTAGATTGTGTGGTAGAGCTCATTTATAAGAATTCAAATTCTGAAATTCTATTTTATTCGTAATAAGGCGGTACCCACATCCGGAAACAAGGTTGGAAAGAGATATAGTTGTAGAATAACAAAGTCAGAGGAATTTGATTTTTGTATGATGCCTACGATAAGTAAATGTTAGGTCTTTGGCAGATCATAGGTGTACTAAAAGATGTAAACTTCCTGATAAGAAGCCTTAAGGCAAGAATACCTATCCACCTTAATGGTGAAAGACAATAAGAGATTCAGAAGATAAATACAAGTTTCAACAAGCAAAAGAAACAAGATGAAAAAGAGTACGAGGCACCCAATTAATGAAGGTTAACAGTATTTATAATTCAAGCAGAGGAGTATAAGCTTTTTTATTTATATTCAACAGTAACAGAGGTATGTATAATTGTCTGTACCCATCTCAATTATGACCTATGGGGGCTAACAGGTATAGTTTAAGAAAAGGATGGAACATTAATATCTGGCTGGGATTAGAGTAACCCAAAATGGTGAACGGATTGTTTGTGTTATTTGATATTTCCGAAGGGTATTACAAATGTGCCAATAGATCTTCTTGTGAGCCACCAAGATTGTGCACTCTAAAATATTACGATTAGATGTGAATACTAGCATGAAAATAAAAATCAGAAAATTGGCACTGAAAGCCTGGATGGGATAGATACTACTTTAGTGTGACTCTCATCCCTAGCAGAGTAAGAATGTTGAGCAACCCGAAGAACCAATGAATGAAGTAAAGAGAGTTAAAAGTGAAAGAATGTCGTGTTAAAGTTTTCACAAGAAAATGGATATGCAAAAATATTAGCATAGTAATGAGAAGAGAGATAAGGAAGCATTATATATAAGGTGTGATACATGGATAACGATGGCAAGGAAAAAAAAGAAATGACAATATTACAGAGTCTAGTCTAGTGAATGAAGAGACGAGAGGTGACAGGCCGGAAAATAAAAGAGTATAGGCCATTAAGTCATATCCTCATTTTAAGAAGTAAGTTCATGACTATAACGTGATTACCAATAGCAAAAGCCAGACCCTAGAATAATAGAGACCATTATGGGCTGGTGAACAA
Organism: Nicotiana noctiflora; assembly: GCA_032618575.1. Taxonomy (NCBI): domain Eukaryota; kingdom Viridiplantae; phylum Streptophyta; class Magnoliopsida; order Solanales; family Solanaceae; genus Nicotiana; species Nicotiana noctiflora. The sequence goes on from JASVEL010009974.1 coordinate 236,065, forward strand.
GATAAAGTAAATATGAATTAGGGATTTAGTGATTTGATAATGGTCGACATCATGAGAATTTCAGATTTCGTGCCTGCAATAATAGAATGGATAACACAATAAGATTCATGAGAAATTCAGAGAATGGTCATTCAAGAAGACGCTTCCCTAAAGTAAGAAATGTGAGCAAAGTTAAGCTTACACGACTGTATGTGCCAGTTACACTATATGTCACCATCATGAGTGAGAATTTTATTATCCTTGGTACAAAAAGATTACCACAAGTGAGTAAGGGTCATCGATGATGTGAAAGGATGCCAAAGATGAAGAGAAAAAACATATATAGGCAGGTAGTCATAACTCCAAGTCTTAGTACGCCCCTAAAGGGGGGAATATGGAATAGTAAAGGAAATATGCGATAAAAATGAGAAAGAAATGAAATTGAACTTATCCAAATGTTACAGATATGTTGTGATTCCAGGACGTTATGTAAGCACGATGTCAAAAAAAAAAGGAAGTAAGGGTTCCTGCCCATGATATTATTAATAGATAAGGAGCCATCACTTGAGGTAAGTTAAGACAGGGAACTAACCCAAGAATGATTACGCAGAATATGGATATGAGAATGGGAAACAATTAATTAGTAGATGCTTCAGGAAGAGCGTAGTCATGACTATACAAGAAATTACCGACAAATCAACAGATCATGCAAGAAAAATCTAGTAAACCCAAACATGGAGAATTCAGCCTTGCAGTAATGTCATCATAATACTTGAGATACATTCAAATATGAGTCGGGGTAGTTAAAGGTACCGTATGAGTGTTACAAGGATAAAAGAAAGTGCCACTGGGAAGGCAATCAAATGTCAGTTCAGAAGCAACCATACAAGCACAACAACTACGGATACGTATAGGTAAGGAAGGATATCAAAAGGTTTGTAATAAGCTCACAGCTTAACGACGGTCAAGGTTTCTCCCTAAGTACTACAAGGAAAGACTAGCTGAGGAAATACGGAATAAGGCTTCAACTTAAGCACAACGACCTAAAGAGGAAATGGTCGTGTAACAACAATCATAACAATATTGTAAGCACTCCGAAAAGTGGCACCTATCATGGCTAATTAACGGGAAGTAAAATTAAAAGTAATATTCGAGATCATATGAGTTTCACATAAACTCTGGCATGCGTGGGCACTAAGATAAGCTATGTATGGACGCAATAGGGGGCATAAAACCCAGAAAAAGTAATAGCTTACGTTGAAAGAAAGCTAAGATGGAATGAAAGAAATTATTCAATCCATGGTCCAGACTTGGTTACATTATGAATGCACTTAAGGGTTCAGAGTTTTATACATGCAGCATATACAGCCGTAGAAAATTCTGGTATACAATAAAAGAAAGGATTGAGCCCAGGTAATAAACAAATGATTAAATTATTAAAGGATTGTATTACACATATTCCTCAGCGCCCATGAAATGCTAAACGGAATAACTAATACAAGGAACCATATATTGGAAGATAGCTTAAGTCGACGTAAAGGCTGATCAGAAGAAGAAGGAAACTAAAGAGTTACATAACCCAAGTAAATCAGGAGTTTGATTATTAGACCCAGAAAAATAAAAACATCATGATCGAGAACATTGCATGATCTCCCTTAAAATTAGAGGTACGAGAGAGATAATACAACAACCATAATCCGTAATGGCTCTATGATAAATCCAGTTAAAAAAAGTAACAACCTTATAAGAAATCAATATGAAGCTCCCACCGTATTATAGTATTATAATAGATCTTCAAGTTGTGGTGTGAATCATACCTATATGGAAAGGAGGTTATGAAGGATATATAATATATGATGTGAGATTTTAAGTAAGTAAGGTAAAGGTGAACAACGTACGAGATACTCAAATGTAGAAAGTTGTGAATAGTCCATACTTCAGACAGAAGGCTAGAGGCGCAGGGATTCAATATCCAAGAACGATAGCGGCATCGTCAGTGGCATATCTTATAGCCCATGGTTTCGAGGCATCGAGGAGTCTAGCTACGACAGTAAAGAAGAGTTAGAGACGATGTGATGTCTCGCTTGATATTCAAGAGGGACATAAGGAAACCTATGATACAAGAAAGTTGAAGGAAGGTTGCGAGTAATATAAATAAATATTGGTAGGTCGCGAGCTTAAGTATGGCAAAGCGACAAGGTTTTAGGAAGGCAAGAGTAAGGATATGAAAGGGCGAGTGAGAAGGTGATCGGAATGGATAAGTCCTCAGGATTAAACCCATAAAAACAAGCGAGCTAATGGTTTCTCTAAGTCATAGAAAGTTAAGTATAGCTTGAATGAACGCAAAGGATTCTAAGACTAATAGCATTTAGAAGAGATAGAATGTTTCCCTAGTAATAGAATGAGGGTATAATTGTGATAGATAAAGGATGACGTTTGGGTCTTTGATTGAGCAGTGATTTGAAGAAAGGGATTCATGAATTGTACGAGATTAATTTAATCATGTAAGGTGAATCACATTGGGATGCTAGGAAATACGGTTATGAATGTACAAAATCGTCCCCGGGTGGGTCAGGAAAATCACTTTAAATGTTCCTCAATGCCACGTGAGCCCTAGTGATTACATAAGAAGTTCTAAGTTATCAGTGGTAAATTGTAGATCATTATTGAGGTGAATCAACAATGGATGAACAAAAGTCATAAAGTGTGAGATACGGTTAGGCCGTCATTATTAAGATGAACAGTAACGAGGGAGCACTAAAAGACTTGGATTTATACATATGGGATAAGTAACAAAAGTAACCAGGAGTTGGTAGCAGACCTTAGCAAGGATAAATTGAGGTAAGAGTTATAGTATAGTATAAGCTGCCTAGGTGAAGTAAAGTCAAACAGATGGATGAACAAAATAATATGTAGCAATATTCGTGAGTTCAACAAAGTACCGAACGAAGAAATTCGGTATACCCATAGATGTCCAGAGGGACATCCTATCAGGATATATATATGTTTACCAAGTGAGACCTAGAGGTTAGCTAAAAGCTGGAGAAAAAAAAGAAAGAAGAGTCACATAGGCGTACTTACAAGGAAAAAGTCGTACAGGCTCCATGACAGAATGTAGCAAGAGTTATGAGATTGGAAGAATTCCGATCACAAGTTGTAGTGTAAGAAAGACACCTATAGGTAGAAATACTCTAAACTTTGGATTTGTTCACAGAACTGCCTTAATGGTGAGGGGAGTATTAAGGTATTCACAAGAACTATAAGTTTTTCAAATGATAAGAGCATCAATCAACATTTGAGGACGAATATTCCGGGGGGGGGGGGGAAGTGATGTCACACCCTATAATATTATGTCGACATTACGTCTCGAAGTATTATATTATGATTATGTTATGTCTTGCACTATGTTATTATGAGGATATTGTGTTTCATGCCGCGGGTCCCAATAGACAGGTACAGAGTCCTCCAAGTAGGCTATCAACTCCGCGAAAGATGTTGGTGTGCCTCTCTAGCTAAGTTTTTTATGATAGTATGAGATAAAAAGATACGTTTTGTTGGTACTAGGTTGAGTAAGGTATCGGTGCCCGTAGCGGCCCATCGGTTTGGGTCATGACACAAAAGTTGCCATGATACTTATGAACGATTATCACGTGGTATTGATGTGATGGTAGTATGCTTCCCTATGTGTTAGGGCAGTGCATGATTTAAAGATTCGGTATTATATTCCCGATAGAGGAAAGGCAATCGGGCAAAGAATGTTCAGATTTGGGTTGATGGAGTAACGAGGCTTGGTATTTACGAGCGTGGTGGAATTTTATTTTGTTATGAGGTGTCATTGTCCTTGTTGAATATACTAAGTTCGCCGGTGTTAAGACCTTCTACGATTATTCTTTGGGGCAGGATATTGTAAGATAGCAATAGAGAAGCGACTTTCAGAGATTGCGGGTTGCGGTGGTTCAGGATTGAATCAATTTTCGTAATGTCGATGGCCCGAAAATAGATGATCTTTGAAAAGATTTAAAGTTAGTACCTGTCTTATTGGTTCAAGATCTACTACGTTGGATTTTTGATCTAAGGTATCAGCTGAGCGGCGAAGGCTGATAAAATACATGTGAACAGCATCATACGATGGTTAAATTTCTAGAAGGCTAGGTGTAAGAAGCAGAAGTTGTGTAGTTGTTAAATAAGAAGGGTTTGGCCAAAGTGGGAGAGTGGAAGAGTAGCAAATGGGATTTTGTGATAGGATGACCGCGCACACTAGAGAAATGTCTAGAATGAATTGGGAGTCAGGGTGGACATCGACTGGGTTTACGAAATTAATTCGATATGTCGGCTATTATACGGGGGGAGATTCGTCATGACAAGAAGGAGTTGCTTGATATTAAGAAGGATACAACATTACTTCAAATTGGAAAATATTATTGCACAGTTAGTTGATGCCCATAAGAAGTGAATGGACTAGTACAATTAGTCAGCGAGTACGGACTTAGGATGGGTTTGATGTCATAGTAATTGTACGTACGGTGATGTTGGAAGCTATCGGCGCGTAGTTTCCACATTTGGGGATGCCTCCTATGAGTAGATCAACGGTCTCGTGGTTGGAAAAGCTTCAACGAAGGATTCTACTACCTATATGGTAAAAAGATCGGCTATGTGAACATGGTTAATGATTCAGAGTGTTTATGAGGAGTTTCACAGAAAGATTTCGCGGAATCTAATGGGTTGGTTGTGCTAGATCATGTCAACAATGAAGAAAGAATCTTTTTGGGTTCCAGAGTTGTGTAATAGTAGCCTCAAGCTACGTGGTAGAGTCCCACCGCTTACGATTGGATTGCATGATCGGCTATTTGTGAGATTTCTTGTTATTAGCACATTGATGGACTATTTTCGCTAAGGGAAAAGAATATAAGTGGTAATTTGAGCAGTGGATTTGATAAAGGTGTGATATGGTTGGCCTTATTGGCTTATGTTCATGCTTTGGTAAGACTCTGTATTTATGCTTGGTAGAGACGTGAGTTTCAAGGAAAGTGATTCGGTCGGGTGCTTCGTCGAGAGGGTGTTCGTGTACTAAAAACATCATGGAGTTGATTATATCTGGGACCAAAGTCAGAGTGGGTGGCTCTCAACAACGGTCCTAGTGGATTCAAAAGTTATAGTGTGCTGCCTAATGATTTTGAGCCCATAAGTATGGTTAAGAATCAAGCTTTTGCAGCAGATTATGGAAAGAGTCTTGGAATGTTCTATGTTATCTTCGGCTTGCAGTGTAACGTTCAGGGGAATAATGAAAAAATGACTCTGAATCTATAGAGGAAATATCAAAATAGATGTACCAGTTGAGATGCGAATATGCACATAAAGGAATTACGTGGTGGTTCGCAAGATTTGAGACCGTGTGGTCTCGTGTTACAAGGCCACTCAGAATGAGTGCGGGTTGAGTGCGTTATGTGTTAAAGGAAGTTATTATTATTCTATGGAAATTAAGGATAAATTGGAAGAGGTTGGATTGGTTAGCCATGGTTGACTTGGCATACTGGTGGCAATGATAAGTTCCTTCAGTGTGATTAAAGTATGCAAGTGATTTGTGACGGTACGTGTGAAACTTGTTAGCCACCATAATTGATTTTTTTGGAAGTATTCTAGTATTATGGCCTGTTATGTGTAGGCGGATCCCGGAAAGGGCTTTGGTGGCTTAGGCCATTACATGAAGATTTGCATCTTCTATGGTTGTGAGAATTCACTTACGTGTTGCCATGGTTCTCTCGGAATGGGTTAAGTTCTAGGTGATGAAGTGTTTACCATATTAGTGGTTAAGGATTTATGATGAAATTCATGTACTATCGTATGTTAGCATGTTAGGTGTAGTGAGTGGTATGAAATTTGAAATTGTCTATCGAGGTTGCGGTTTGGTGCTGACAAGGATGTCACAAGCTCGGATGAGCATGAAATGGATTCAAATGTTTAGAGGAAGCTGGAATTGTCTTCAAAGTCACTTGAGATCAGTGTTTGTGAAAGAGGCTTTGCATCCTGGTTATGGATTCTTGATCGTTTTTTAGCATCAGTACAATGTACAGACCTTTTTTCTGTTACGAAAGGTCGTGGGAGTGTGCCACACGGGAAGATTGTATAAGTGTGGCATGTAGTCACTTGATTGATTAAAGAACAAAATCAAGTATGAATATTGTGGTGATAACATTAATTTCAGAATTTATGCCTGGAGGGCATTCGGTTTATCGGGTTGTGGATTGTGGAGGATTGCTCCGGTAGTGATGGTTGTTCTTGTGTGTTATGGAAAACAAGGGGATTATTATGGACCCAAGAAAGATTATTGGCCTAGTTTGGTATGATCATAATCGACTTGAGGTCTGTGAATGGATTTAAATATGAATAAGGGCTCTATATCAGGCCGAAAATGTTCATTTTAGCATAACACTCCTTATGGAGGAGTATTCAGACGTTGGATGTAATTTCATTGTCGTCCCTTTCATGTAATGCTATATTGTGCCACGTGAGTTGTGAAATGACTCGGTGAAGTTCTTATGTGTTGAGGTATCACGTAGCTATGGTGTTATGTGAGCAGGATGACTCTTAAGATTCAGATCATATATTGCACTTAAGTTTTGTTTGAATTTTGTAGCTTATGGCGCTATCTATCTCCCCAGAGATGGTATTATGCACTTAGCATACGTGTGGCTGATATTCGGTAATTTGTAGTGATGATCGATTTAGCTCGGTGTGTATCTTCTTATGTGAATTTTATGTGTGGATCAGGTGGCACGCCGCCACGGGTATGTTGTTTGGACCGGGTTGCACACTGTAATAGTGTGTTGTTGGGTACAGTTCCATATATCTATTTTATTTGTTTTTGTTTCCCACTTTCTGAGGAAAGTTCATATTAGTTGTGTGATTTGAGTAGTCCCTTCCAGAGTTTATTTTCCTTATGTATCACATTTAAGTTGGTAGCTTATTGGCACGCTGTAGCATTATATAAGACTTTTGGTCATATCTGGGGTTACTTGTTGCCTGAGTAGTTCGTACTAGGTGAGACAAGGTTATTAGATCTAGGATCAGTGCAATCGGATTGTATGAAGTATATTAAAGAGTAAAGGTCATTATTTGGTTCAAAATGAGGTAATGTTCTTGTCAGGGGTGTAACCTCAATGATTTGTTGATTCGACAGTTGGTTATGAATTTCTACACATCTCTTCCGTCATGGCAATATTATGAGAGTTGGAATAAGACTTATATTTAACATGAGGTGCATTGTGAGCATCAAATTAGGGAAATGTCAGTTATCATGATCAGAGAATGTTATTACGGTTCTGTGAATGATGTGGTTCAAGGGAGAATTCGACAAAGGCATGCAATCATGTTCTGGTACCTAGTATAGTTATTGTTACGGTGTTCATATATTGGAAGCAGGCATGGCTGAGAATTCCGGATGTTGGAAATAGACTCTAGCTAATGCGCTCAGTTGGGTTGTAGTAGCACAGCTAGGTGCACGAAGTATTAAGCAGTGATTTCGGACAATTCTAGCGTAGCTCTTAACACGTACGGGGGCGAATGTATGTTTAAGTGAGAGAGAATGTAATGACCCGACCGGTCATTTGGAGCTCTAGCTCGTCGTTCAGTAGTTTGAGGCCATGAGTAGCTTTATTTAAGGTATTATGACTTATGCGCATGGTCGGAATTGAATTCCAGGAAATTCGGAGTTGATATCGAAAGAGAATTCTCATTTCAGAAGCTTTAAGTTGAAAGAATTAACTAAGACTAGATATTCGAGTAAATGACCTTGGAATCGAGATTTGAAGACTCTAGCAGGTTCGTATGATGATTTCGAACTTGGGCGTAAGCCCGTATCGGGTTTTGGGTGACCCGGGAGTATTTTCGTCATCGAATGTAGAAGTTTGAAATTCTAATGTTCATTAAGCTTGGATTGGAGGTCAATTCATGATTTTAGCATTGTTCGATATGATTTGAGGCCTCGAGGAAGTCCATAATGTGTTTTGGGACTGCTGGTGTGTTTGGATGGGGTCCCGGGGGCTTCGGGTGAATTCTAGATGGTCAACGGATGGAAAATGGAATTGGAGGAAGGGATGAAGAAGTTGGGCTCATGGTGTAACCACACTTGCGTGAGGAGAATCGCAGGTGCGGGCCCACAGGAGCGGGGGTGACCCGCATAAGCGGCTGGAAGTGTAGGGATCAGAGATGCAGGTGCGAAGGATTTCGCATACCTACGAGGTCGCAGATGCAGTCTGGGCAGCGCGGAAGCATTTTGGGGTAGGTGGATGAGGACCGCAGAAGCGGTATTGGAACCGCACCTGCGGAACCCCAGAAGTGGTCAAGTGATCGCAGGTACGAATGCGGGTTGGGCATTGTGCTTGTTTTAAAGACGGGGTCTCAGCCATTTTCACTTTGTTTCCTCCATGGGAGGCGGTCTTGTGGCGATTTTAGAGCTCCATCTTTGTCATCCATGTTAAGGTAAGTGGTTTTTAATAGTTTTGAGTTAAATACTTGGATAGTATATGGATTAGATCATGAAAATTAGTGAAAATTTTGGGTTTTTGGTGGAAGACCTAGAAATTTATATTTTGTATTTTTACCACAATTTTGGACATAAAATTGATAGTAAATTATATATTTGAGTTCGTGAGGTTATTGGTAAACTTTATCTTCAAAAAATTTCAAAATCCGGGCACGTGGGCCCGATTGCATTTTTGTCAACTTTTTGATCGGGGTTAGGAATTTTTATAAATTGGATTATCATGAGTAGTTGAGAATATATTAATAGATTTGCGTAATTTATTGGCTAGTTTTGAAGTGTTATGCATCAATTTGAGTCTTCGGAAGGGAGTGGTAATGCCGATTATCGAATTTCGGAGCAAGGTGAGTCTCCTTTCTAACATTGTTAGAGGGAATTGTCCTCATAGGCGAGTTAATTGATTATGTGCTCTTGTTTGTGGGGGATACATACACACGAGGTGATGAGAGTCCGTGTGTAGCTACTATTATGCTTAAGTCCGGATAGTTTAGGGCTCAAAAGCATGATTTACTTGTAATATTTGCAACCTTGTTGACAAATTTAAAAATGCTTAAAACATAGCGAACATGTAAATGGATTTCTAAAAGGCTAGATATCATTTCTTGACTTTTAAAAGAAAAATTTGCCTTTTCCTGAATATTGCTCCTTTATGAATTGTTGATTTGACTGTTTGAACGTGTTTACTTGTTGTGGAACGGGAGGAACGCCTCGGCTGATTAAATAGATGCATCTATGGTTCGCGTTCGTCCCTCTGGTAGTGCATAGTTCAAATATTGTTAGATCGAGACGTACCACATCGGCATGATTTGTACATGGATGTATTGTTTGCCTTGAAATTTATTGAAGTTGATATTGTTTCTTTCCGACTTGAGAAGAAATGTATAAATGAAGAAAAGGATTTGGGAATTTCCTATAAAAGACAGAATTGTTTACTTGCTTCATTCTATTGAATTAGAATAGTATTTATAAGAATCCTTGATTTATTATATTATTGATGTGTCATTATTGGACCACTAGTAAGTATCAAAGTCGACCAACTTTTTCGAGATTAGATTGGATACTTACTGAGCATACGTTATTTTCGTACTCATACTACACTTGCTGTGCATTTTTGTTGCACGGGAACATGTATTTCTAGTGGCCTACTGAGCTACATTTTCTGAGGTGACCCGCAACTAGTATAGACTCTTTCAGCGTTTTGTATTTACTTTCTATCCAATTTATATTCTGGATAATTATTGTACGTTATTCGATTTCTTAGTAATTGCTCATGCAATTGGGACACCGGGTTCTGGGATGGTTATGGGATTATTTAATATTGAGTTTGTTAAATACATCAATATCTATTCAGTAAAATTCATTACTTATTGTTTAAGGTATAAAAGAAACGATTTCGAAAATATTAAAACAAGAAATTACAAGTAAATTGGTGCTGGCTTGCCCGACAATGGTGTGCGGCGCCGTCACGACCCTTAGTGGATTTTGGGTCGTGACAATTTGTCCGAAAGAAAATACAATTATTTTTTAAATAATGAAAATAGTAAAGTGTGAGATATAGAAGGGGACAGCAGAGCCTGCGGACGCCAGGAGGTCTACCTTGGGTCACCTAGCTGACAATTCCCATAACCAACCTCTCAATCAACCCGAACCAGCTCTAACATCTACACTGGAAGTCCAGAGTGCAGTATCAATACAATCGACCCTATGTACTTGTAAGTACCGAGCCTAACCTCAACGAAGGAATGACGAGGATACAACGGGGCAATCACAATACAATCTGCATATAATATACAATAAAAGTAGAAATAAAGAAAGGATAAAATATAGAAGTAACTTGCGAGAAATGAATACAGTTCTCGAAACATATCATCAGTGTTCAACTACTACCAATCCTCAAGTGCAATTTGTGACTACTGTACAGATAACACACTCAAGGAAAAGTATAAACATATAGGTTGTTGCGGTGTGCATCTCATATTCCTCTATTATTTCCCTTTATTAACATATACAACAGTATACTAATAAAAGTGTTGCGGCGTGTAACCCGATCCCACCATATCATAATAATAACAATCATATTTCACCCTTATTTCACCATAATCCATCCATATTACACATGCTGCGACGTGCAACCCAATCCGTTGTATATATCATTTCACTTGTCACGACCCCAGTTCACCCTCCGCGAACTATCGTGACGACACCTAGTCTCTACCACTAGGTAAGCCTAAGTTGCAGAAGAAACACCAAAATTTGGGGAAGTAAAACAATTTCAAACAAGAACAAAGGAATAAACAACGTTTACATGTGCCACTCAGCATACACCATATTAAATTCTCAAAACCAACACATAAATCCAAGACCCAAAAACTGATGAATCACAAGCTAGGAAGTACTACATAGCTCTAACTCCAGAATGTCTAACAAGAACTAAAAATATAGAAGGGCTAATACTAAATAGCAAGAATAGAAACAGACCCCTCGGTCTGCGGACGTGGAAGATATACCTCGAAGTCGCTATAGCAGTCGCCTCGCCTTAGTGGTTGTAGGACTGAGTCGAAGTACCTGGATCTGCACATGAAAAACATGCGCGGAGAGGGCATGAGTACACCACATCGATACTTAGTAAGTGCCAAGCCTAACCTCGGTTGTGTAGTGACGGGAAAGGTCACGGCCCTACTAAGGTTAAATAAGATATAAGGTTTAATAGTGTGAAATAAGCATTGTAAATGAGTAACACATGCTATGAAGGTCAGCAACAACTATTGCAGAGGCAAGTAAAACACAGAAAGAGAATACAACTCAGCTCCAAGATAACAATTGGGGATCTCCCAGGATATCATCCTGTAGTCCCCAAATATAAATATCATATCCAGTGGATCTCTCGGGTGTAGTCCCATAGTCCAACTTGTAAATGCGCGGGAATCTACTGGGTACAATCCCGTAGTTCCAATGAAAAGTGCAGGGAGAATCTCCCGGAATTCAATTTCGTAGTCCCAAAATAAACATACATGGGAGCTCCCAGGATAACATCCCGTAGTCCCAAAGTAAATACACAGCAGCAACAAGAACTCAATTCAATCAATTTCATATCAAGGTGAAGCAGGTAATCCTAACCTAGCATGTTTCAAGTAATACAAATAAGATAGTTAAGGCAAATAGAGCAATTTAGCCAAGTAGACATGCTTCTCCAGGCTAACAGCAGGCTAAATTTGTAAACAGTGTAAGAAGAAAAAGAAGAACACAATTCAACATTTTTAATGAAAACCCGAATATTCAATAATTAGCACAAGTACACACTCGTCACCTCACGTACAAGGCATTACAATTATCACAATATCAATCATAAGGGGAAAGGTCCCTCACACAATGTTAGACAAGCCACTTACTTTGGACCGGCAAAATATCAACCTGAAACCACGTTCTTGCCACGAGTATCCGACTTCAAATGGCCCGAATCTATTCAATTAAATTTCATAATGTAAATAACACTTCAAGTAACTGATTCTATAATTAAATTCTAAGCTAATACGCAAAATTAGGTAAAATAACCAAAATTCCCCTTAGGCCCACTTCTCGGAATCTGCTAAAATTTATATTTTTAGAATCCTCACACTCTCACGAGTCTATCCATACCAAAATTATCCTAATTCGATGTCAAATCCCAATAAAAACTCAACTTCTAGATCTAAGAACTTTCCCCCAATTTCCACAAAAATTTCAAAATTAAAGGATGGATTTAAGTGTAGATTCATGGAAATTAGTCTAAACCGAGTAGGAATCACTTACCCAAATTGCCTAGGTGAAAATCTCTTCAAAAATCACAAATCTCCCGAGCTCCAAAGTCCAAAATATGAATTATGGTCTAAACCGTTGATTTTGGGTTTTAAATTCTAACGAGGTGATCCTTAATCGAGATCGAGGAAGCTTCCACACGATCACGAAGAGAAAGTTTGTTGGCTCCTAAATTTACACTATGCGAACGTGACAGTCCATACGCGAACGCGATGCTTCTGCTGCTCATCTCTACGCGATCATGGTTGACCTCACACGATCGTGAAGATAAATCTTCCACTCCTCATCTGCTCACTTCTTCCTCTTTGCGAATGCGGCATAGCCCACGAGTTTGCCATTCAGCTTCTGTTAACACTACGCGTTCGCACTCCTCTTCCCGTGATCGCATAGAACAAAATCCCCTCTCCCTCATCTAAGCCTTCGCGATCGCGAGCCTCTTCATGCGATCACGATGAATAAAAGTCTGTAACAAAAATCAACAAAAGTCTGATCCTTCTCCAAGTCCAAAAATGGTCCGTTGAGGATCCGAAACACACTCGAGGCCCCCAGAAACTCAACCAAACCTACTAACATATCCCATAACTTCATTCAAACTTGTTCCAACCTTCAAAATGCTCAAAGCAACATCAAAACACCTATTTTTCATCAAATTCAAGATTAAGAATTCCAAAAACTCTAAAAACACGCTTTTGATAATAAAAAAACCAACCAACCCACATCTGAATGGCTTGAAATTTTACATACACATCCCAAATGACATAACGGAACTACTGTAACTCTCAAAATTTTATTACGACCCTCGGATCAAAATATCACTATCGAACTGGAAACTTTAAAAACTCTACTTTCGGCATTTCAAGTATAAATTAGCTACGGACCTCCAAAACACAATCCGAACACGCCCCTAAGCTCGAAATCACCTAACGGAGCTAACAAAACCATAAGATTTCCATTTTGAGGTTGTCTTCATACTGTTATGACTATAGTCAATTGTTTAACACTTAAGCTCTGATTTACAGACTAAGTGTCCCAAAACTCTCCGAAACTTAAAATTGAACGTCCCGGCAAATCAAAATAGCAGAAATAAACTTGAAAAAGCAGTTAATAGGGGATTGTGGTGTAAATTCTAAAAATAACCGGCCAGGTCGTTACATCCTCCCACACTTAAACATTCGTTCATCCTCAAACGAGCATAAAGACATACCTAAAGTAGAACCCGATCTCCAACCATGTAGGAAACATCACGAACCTTTCGGTTCGCGTAACTCTTCTATCTGGACTGGGATGTACGGAGTCTATTCTGAATCACCTTGACTCTCTCCAAAGCATCCTGAACCAAGTCCGAGCCCAACAATCTAGCCTCACGTGGCTCGAACCAACCCACCGTAGATCTATACCACCTACTATATAAAGCCTCGTATGGTGCCATTTAAATACTGGACTAATAGTTGTTGTTGTAGGAAAACTCTGCCAATGGCAAGAACTGATCCCAATAATCCCCAAACTCAATCACACACGCATGGAGCATATCCTTAAGAATCTGAATAGTGCGCTCGGATTTTCCATCTATCTGAGGGTGAAATGTTGCGCTCAACTCCACTCGAGTACCCAACTCCTATTATACGACTCTCCAGAACTGTGATGTGAACTGAATAATACTGTCTGAAAAGATTAAAACTGAAATACCATGCATATGAACTATCTCCCGGATATAAATCTCCGCCAACCGCTCCGAGGAATAGGTAGTACACACAATGATAAAATGCGTAGACTTGGTCAGTCGATCCACAATAACTCAAATGCCATCAAACTTCTTCAAAGTTCGTGGGAGCCCAGATACGAAGTCCGTGGTGATCTGCTCCCACTTCCATTCCAAGATCTCTATATGTTGAAGCAATCCACCCGGTCTCTAGTGCTCATACTTCACCTACTGACAATTAAGGCACCGAGCTACAAATCCAACTATATCCTTCTTCTTCCACATCCACCAGTAGTGCTGCCTCAAATTCTAATACATATTCGCGGCATCCGGATGAATGGAATACCGCAAAGTATGGGCCTCCTCTAGAATCAACACCCAAAGCCCATCAACATTGGGTACACAAACTCGACCCTACATCCACAGTACTCCATCAACACCAATAGTCACATCTCGAGCATCGTCGTGCATAACTTTTTCCTTGAGTACAGGCAAATGAGCGTCATCAAAATGACGCTCCTGGATTCGATCAAACTAGGAAGACCGAGAGACCACACAAGATAGAACTCGGCTGGGCTCCGAAAGCTCCAACCTTACAAATTGGCTGGCTAAGGCCTAAACATCAATCGCCATAGGCCTCTCTACTGCTAGTAAATAAGCCAAACTCCCCAAAACTCTCCGCCCGACGGCTCAAAGCATCAACCACCATACTGGCCTTGCCCGGGTGATACAAGATAGTGATGTCATAATCCTTCTACAGCTCTAGCCATCTCCTTTGATGCAAATTAAGGTCCTTTTGCTTGAACAGATGTTGCAAACTCCGATGATCAGTATAAATCTCACAAGGCACGACGTATAAGTAATGACGCCAGATCTTCAAATCATGAACAATGGTCGCTAACTCAAGATCATGGACAGGATAATTCTTCTCATGTATCTTTAACTGTATAAACGCATAGGCAATCACCCTACTGTCCAGCATAAATACCGCTCCAAGGCCAACTCTTGAGGCATCACAATACACAGAATAATACCTTGAACCGGTAGGCAATATCAAAACTAGGGCTGTAGTCAGGGCTGTCTTGAGCTTCTGAAAGCTCTCCTCGCACTCTTCCGTCCACTGTAACATAGCACCCTTCTAGGTCAGCCTAGCCATGGGTGCTGCAATAGATGAAAACCTCTAAACAAATCAACAATAATACCCCGCCAAGCCAAGAAAACTGCAAATCTCTATAGCTGAGGATGGTCTGGGCCAACTCTATACGACCTCCACTTTTTTCGAATCCATCTGAATAACCTCTCTCGAGATCACATGACACAAGAACGCCACGGAATCCAACCAAAACTCACATTTTGAGAACTTAGTATACAATTTCTTCTCTCTCAAGGTCTAGAGCATTGTTCTTAGGTGCTGCTTATGATCTCCCCAACTTCAGAAATATACCAGAATGTCATCAATAAAAATGATCACGAATGAATCAAGATATGGCTCGAAAACACTATGCATTGAATGCATAAAGGTTGATGGGGCATTAGTCAGCCCAAATGACATAACAAGGAACTCATAATGACCATACCAAGTT
The DNA here is from genome assembly GCA_032618575.1 of Nicotiana noctiflora. Taxonomy (NCBI): domain Eukaryota; kingdom Viridiplantae; phylum Streptophyta; class Magnoliopsida; order Solanales; family Solanaceae; genus Nicotiana; species Nicotiana noctiflora. The sequence continues at coordinate 251,660 of JASVEL010009974.1, forward strand.
CTGAATGAAGTATTTGGGATATCTAGCTCCCGAATCTTCAACTGATGATAGCCTGAATGCAAGTCAATCTTAGAAAACACACAAGCGCCCTATAACTGGTCATATAGGTCATCAATACGAGGCAAAGGACAACAATTCTTCACTGTCACCTTATTCAACTGGCAATAATCAATATACATACACATAGAACCATCCTTCTTCATCACAAATAATACAGGAGCACCCCAAGGCGATACATTGGGCCGAATGAAACCCTTATCAAGTAATTCCTGTAATTGCTCCTTCAAATCAGGAGGTGTCATACGGTACGGGGGGATAGAAATGGGCCAAGTGCCCGACGACAGATCAACGCCAAAATTAATATCTCTATCGGGTGGCAGCCCTAGGAGATCAGCTGGAAAAATGCTAGATAAATCCCATACTACTGGAGTGAATTAACAGAAGAAGTATCTATACTGACATCTCTCACATAAGCTAAATACACATCACAACCTTTCTCAACCATACGCTGATCCTTAAGGAAAGAAATAACTCTATTTGGAGTAACCTAAGGCACCGCTCTACTCAATACACGGTACACCTGGCATGGTTAGAGTCATGATTTTGGCGTGACAATCAAGAATAGCATAAATCGTGACATTACTGATAAAATCAACCATGATGAGCAATAATAAATTGCTCTGATCTCAAAACTACCAAGAACAACTGAACATTACTGATAAATGTAGTCCACAACAAGAGAATCTCCCACGGGAGTAGAAACATAAACTGGAAAACCCAAAAAATCCCGAGGTACACCAAAATATGAAGAAAAATAAGAAAAAACATAAGAATAAGTGGAGCCTGGATCGAATAGAACCGATGCATCTCCGTGACAGATCAAGATAGTACTTGTTGTGACAGAATCAGAGGCGACAGCCTAAGTATGGGCTGGAAGAGCATAGTATCTGGCCTGACCTCCCCCTCAAGGAAGATCTCTACCTCCCTGGCCTCTACCTTTGGCTGGTTAGGCCGGTGGGGTAGTAACTGGTGCTGGGACCATAGCCTAAGAGCTCTATGGGGCATGTTGTGGCTGAGGAGTCTGTGGAGGGGCATCCCTATTATGTTTGGGGCAATCCCTCACCATATGGTGTGTGTCACCACACTCAAAACAAGCTCTGGGAGGATGTGGCGGTTGTGCCTAGCTCAGGCCAGGTCTACTAGACTGACCACTAGAATCACCCCGTACAGGAGGTGCACTAGATACTGGAGGTGCATAGTAAGGCTCCTAAGGTCTAGGTAGAGCTGGAATAGCACTGGCTGCTAGAGGAGCTGAATGAACTGGGTGACCTATTATCACGACCTAATCCCCGATCGTGATGGCACCCAACACATTGTTAGGCAAGCGCGTCCTTTTAACATATTCCCAACTTAAACAATCATTAATTTCAAACTCAAACAATAGGTACTAAACGTTTTTAACAAGATCTTGGATATCATGATGAAATAACTAAAATTTTAACAAAATACTGCAATAAAATACCCAACTAGGACCCGGTGTCATGATCATGAGCCTTTAATACAGAGTATCTCCTAATACAAATTTGTCTACAAAGTACAAAAATAAAGAGTATAGATAGAATGGAGAGATCAAGGCTGCGAACGCCATGCAACTACCTCAATGCTCTCCGGTACTGCTGTCCTGCTATATATAGCCCTCAATCAGCCTGTGATGCACCTGGATATGCATGCAAGGTGCAGGGAGTAATGTGAGTACTCTGACCGAGTGATTAATAAACATAACTAATGGCTAATGATAAGAAACTACGAAAATAATGCAAAGTAAATTATAACTAGCAGCCCAAACAATTAAAAGTGAAATAACAGGTCAATGCAATAACAGTACAGGAAGAACCATGTAAGATATTTAGATAAATAATGATGCATGAATGCAATGTAACACATAGAACGGTACATCCAGTACCCATTGTGGCATGCAACCCTATCCGTTTAATGTCGACGGCGCTCACTGGGGTATGTACTGACTCTGGAGGGGCTTCTACAACCCAAGCACAAATAATCATCCATCTCGTGGCACCAATAACCATGTAACACCGCTGCGGCGCGCAGCCTGATCCATGTCCAATCCAGAATGTTTACACAACCCACATGGGCAATGTCAATTAACAGTTCTTAGCTCAGGATATCATTAAAATAGTATTTTTATTTTCAAATCTTGGAAAATGACTGAGTATTTTAAAAATAGTATTGGTACTTAGGACTAAAATCCATTAATATGTCATATAATGTGAGAAACAATGATAGAACTCCCTAAAGGAACCAAATAATCGGCACAAAGCCCAAGTGTATCAATGAAATCCAAGTAGGATGAATATCAAACAAGTCGTAGTCAAAAACACAGTAAGAGTACCACTCGGGATGGACCAAGTCATGATCCCCAATCACAAATGACCCCGCACTCGTCAAGGGTGTGTGGTTCGCCTATAACATTACGATGTGATATTTCGGGGTTTCAAACCCTCAGGTCATCATTTACATCTATTACTCACCTCAAGCCGGCCCAAAATCTAGCTCGTTGTGCCTTTCCCCCTCGAATCGACCTCCTCGCACGTCGAATCTGATCAAAACCACAAGGAATATGTTACAATAGGCTAAAGGAACATAACCAATCAAAAAGATTCAAAAAACATCAAACATCATGAAGTTGGCAAAACCCGGGCCCCGGGCCTGATCGGGGTCAATTTCCTCAGGGAGCTAGTTATGGGAGTGAGTATTTGTGAAGTCTAGAAAAGTGCTTTGGCTCCTAATTTTGCTTCTATCATTTTTGGTTTTTTGTTTATCAACTAAATTTATCAACTACAATTGTAAACTAAATTATGCTATGTAATGATGCTAGTTATATGCAATAAGAGAAAGGAACTAGGGTCGTCGCACTCGCCTAGGTGACTAATTAACGGGTATAGAATTCTAATACAAGGGTGATAATTAAGGGGAAAATAGATAACCATTGCACTTTAGCACTCACTCTCACACCTCTCGGTAGAGAGAGTGATTTTGCCCAATTGACCCTCTCGAGACCAGCTGGGTAGGCTAATTTGGCCAAGAAACTTTAAGGTTCAAGTAGGGTAATTACTCTCTCGAGATTTAACCCGTTACTTGGGACTACCATTCTTATGGGTCCATCCCAAATCCTTATTGGGTTAATTGTGAGGTCATAGACTCTCTTTCTCAAGAAGAGTCAAGACCCACTAAGCTAGACTTAGTGTTTGCAACCACCAAATCCAAGTGAAAACATACACTCAACCCAAATACCAAACACCTAACGTCATCCAAGCACTAAGCATAAACACCCATTAATTACCCACACTAGGGTTGAACCACAATCCTAGCTAATGGATTTAGATAGACATGGAAGAAGAAGAAAATAAAGAAATACTAGAAGAAATTAATATAGTCATTAACAACAAGCTTAATCTACTTGAATCCACGCTAATTACAAGAGAAAATTGCCTAAAGTAGGCTATACAAAGTGTCTCGTGCACAGCTGCTCAAACAGATTCTCAAAACTTAACCTAAAAAAGTAAAATGTTCTATTTATACTACATAGGAAAAATCGAAACAAAATACCCCTGAGGTCTGGCGCGAACCGCATAGAAATGACATGCGGCCACATAGGACAACTAGTCTTCATATATGTGCTTATGGACGTGGGGATGCGAACCGCATAGAAATGCCACGCGGCCGCACATGTTGAGTCATGCGGACCGCGTGGAAATTGTGCGCGACGACACAGGTTTAGTCATGCGGACCGCGTAAAAATGGTGCGCGGCCGCACAGTAGAAATCGTCCCATTTTGACTCTCTCAACTTTTACCCACGCGATCAACAATGATTAGATGTGCGGCCGCGTGGGACATTGCCTTGAACTTTTGAGCCTCTGATCAATCATCATTGCGGACCGCGTGGAAATAGATGCGGTCCGCGTGGATCTTCTTCACAATTGCTGATTCTCTGAACTTTCCTGCGCGGTCGAGTGACAAATCAGTGCGGACCGCACAGGTTGGGCTTTAACTTGGTAGCTTTCAGAACCTTCCTGTGTGGCCACACATCAAAATAGTGCGGTCTGCACATGTCACCTATTTCCCAACTTTCAGTCATCTTTTGACGCTTGGCAGGTTTCACTCCTTTTTTAGCCAATTTGTGATATTCATCATCTAGTCGCTCAAACCTGCAATCAAGCGCAACTTGTAAGCAATTCAGGACTAATCAAGAGCAATTTATGCACAAAGCTCAGGTAAGAATGGGTATAAAACATGCACAGTTCATAGTTATCAGGGCCCACTTCTCGAAAAATATCAAATTTACCAAAATCGAAGTTCAAATGCCCCTTAAAATCCCAAATTTTTATTTCAAAAACCAAGCCCTAGTTCTTCCAATTTTTAAACAAATTTCAAGAAATTAAAGGTTGATTCTTCAATAAAATAACATTTCTAGGTCACGAGACTCACCTCCAATCAATCCCCATCGAAACTCTCTTCAATTACTCCCAAAAAGCTCTCATGATGGTCAAAAATGGAGGAAAAATGAATAGACTCAGGGATGAAATATTTAAATAAAACCCTTTCTGTCCAGGTGCTTTACCCAACGCGAACGCAATCACAACCCACGCGTTCACGATGAACAAATATTAATGCTGCCAAAATGACCTTCACGAACGCAGAATCACCCACTCGAACGCGAAGGCCTGGGTCTTACATCTACGCGATCGCGAAGCCCATAGATGCGAATGCGTAGGCCAAATTCCTGGCCCCTCGGATTTCCTCTATGAGAACGTGTGTCACCAAACGCGAATGCGGAGCTTCGCCTTTCAATACTACGCGAACGCGACCAAGGAGACGCAGACATGAACACCAATTTCTATACCTCCTAATTCTCCTCTACGCGTTCGCGACCCTTCCCATGCGAACGTGATGGGTAAATCTTCTACCACAGCTGAAAAATGAGCAACACTTTAAGTCCAAAAATGGTCTGATTGACCACCCGAAATCACCCTGAGGCCCCCCGTACCTCAACCAAAGCACCAACACATCCTAAAATGTTATTCAAACTTGCTCCAATCTTCAAAACACATCAAAAAATGCTAAAACCATTAAATCACATCAGATTCAATCCTAAGTTTCTTCAAAACTTCCGAAATACGCATTTGATAAAAAATCAACCAAAAAACCTCCGAATGACCTGAAATTTTGCACACACATCCGTAATCACCTAACGGGACTAATGCAACTCTCGGAATTCTATTCTTACCTCCGGATCAACATCTAACCTACCAACCAAAATTCGCCAAAATACTAACTTCGCCAACCTCCAAGATAAATTCCGATCGCGCTCCTAAGTCACAAATCATCCTCCGAAGATAACCAAATCACTGGAATTCACATTCGAGCCCTCTAAATCAATAGTCAACATCCGATTGACTTTTCCAATATAAGCCTCCCTTAAAGAGACTAAATGTCTCATTTCCTACCAAAACCGTACCAATTCGACTATAACTCACCAAATGCCGATAATGAAACATGAAGAAGCAATAAACCGGGAAAATGGGGTAGTAACACATGAGACGACGGGCCGGGTCATCACATCCTCCCCAACTTAATCAAATGCTCGTCCTCGAGCTGGTCAAGAAACGTACCTGAAGCCTCAAATAGGTGAGGATATCTGCTCTGCATCTCCTGCTCAGTCTCCCAGGTAGCTTCCTCCATGGGCCGACCTCTCCACTGCACCTTCACCAAAGCTATATCCTTTGATCTCAACTTTCAAACTCGACGACACAAAATAGCCACTTGGTTCCACATCATAGGTCAAGTCATTATCCAACTAAACCGTGATGAAGTCTAACGCATGAGACGGATCCCTAACATACTTTCGGAGCATAGAAACATGGAACACTGGATGAACCCCCGACAAGTTGGGTGGCAAAGCAAGCATATAGGCCCCCTCCCCAATCCTTCTATGTATCTCAAAAGGCCCAATGAACCGCGGACTCAGCTTCCCTTTCTTTCCAAACCTCATAACGCCCTTCATGAGCGAAACCTTCAGCAAGACCTTCTCGCCAACCATATAAGATGCATCCCAAACCTTCTCGTTCGCATAACTCTTCTGACGCGACTGAGACATACGAAGTCTCTCCGTTATCACGTTCACCTTCTCTAAGGCATCTTGGACCAACTCTATCGCCAATAGTCTAGCCTTGCCGGACTCAAACCAACCAATCGGAGAACTATACCGTATTCCATATAAGGACTCATACAGTGCCATCTGAATAATGGATTGATAGATGTTGTTGTAAGCAAACTCTACAACTGGCAAGAACTCAACAATGACACAGGCACACAACAACATGTCCTCCAATATCTGAATAGTACGCTCGGACTGCCTGTATGTCTGGTGATAAAATGTTGTGCTCCACTCCACCCGTGTACCAATCTTTCGCTGAAAAGTCCTGCAAAACTGTGAAGTAAACTGAGTACCCCTATGTGAGAAAATAGAAAATGGGACCCCATGCAACTGTACGATCTCCCGGATGAAAATCCCTGCCAGCCACTCCGAAGAATAGGTAGTACACACCGGAATGAAGTGCACAGACTTGGTCAGCCGATCTCTAATCACCCAAATCCAATCAAACTTCCTCGAGGTACGAGAGAGACAACTCACAAAATCCATAGTAATCCTCTCCCACTTCCACTCTAGAATATCCATCCGCTGAAATACACCATCGGGCCTCTGATGCTCATATTTGACCTGCTGACAGTTGAGACACTAAGATACATAACTCACAATATCTTTCTTCATTCTCCTCCACCAGTAGTGCTGCCTTAAATCCTGATACATCTTCGCGGCACCAAGATGAATGGAATAATGCGAGCTGTGGGCCTCATCTAATATCAACTCCCAAAGCCCATCTACCTTGGGCACGCAAATCCGGACCTGCATCCTCAACACACCATTATCATCAATAGTCATATCTCTAGCATCATCATGTTGGACCCTATCCTTAAGGACAAGCAAATGCGGATCATCATACTTGCGCTCTCTAATGCAGTCATACAAAGAAGACCGAGAAACCACACAAGCCAACACCCGACAAGGCTTCGAAATGTCTAACCTCACTATCCGATTGGCCAAAGCGTGAACATCCACTGCAAAGGGCCCCTCCCTAACTGGAATGTACGCCAAACTACCAATACTCACCGCCTTCCGTCTCAAAGCATCGGCCATTGCATTGGCCTTCCCCGGAGGATACAGAATGGTAATATCTTAGTTCTTGAGTAAATCAAGCAATATTTGCTGCCTAAAATTAAGGTCCTTCTGCTTGAACAGATGCTAAATACTATGCTGATTAGTGAATAACTCACAAGATATGCCATATAAACAGTGCCTCAAAATCTTCAAAGCATGAACTATAGCAGCTGATAACTGTGATTTTTACATGATTTATACCCCTTCTTGCCTAAGCTTTATGCATAAATTGATATAAATTAGTCCTGAATTGCATACAAGTTGCGCTTGATTGCAGGTTTGAGCGATTAGATGCTAAAGATCACAAATCAGCTCAGGAAGGAGTGAAATCTGCCAAGTGTCAAGAGATGAGCTAAAGTGTGAGTTAAAAGACTTGTGCGGACCGCAACATTTTGTCAGGTGGCCGCACAAGGAGATCCTGTACTTACCCAAGTCAAGGAACATGTGTGGTATGCACTATTTTTCTATGCGAATGCACAGGTAAGGATCAGAGAACCTGAAGTTTGGACACAATTCCATGCGGACCGCATCCATTTCTACACAATCTGCAATGATGAAGAAACATAGGCTGATATTCTAAGGCATAATCCCACGCAGCCGCACACAAAAATAGTGCGGTCCGCGTGGATGAATGATCAGAGAGCTAACATTGAAGAACAATCAACAGTGCAGCCGCACAACATTTCCCTGCGGTCCGTGTGACTCAACCTACGCGGACGTGTGGCATTTCTAGGTGGTCCGAGTCCAAGTTCCAGAAGCTCAACTACTGAAGATTGTTTACCCTATGCGGACGCATGTCATTTTCATGCGGTCCGCGACAGACCCTCAGGGGCATTTTTGTCCAGTTTTTCCTGGGTAGTATAAATAAAATATTTTACTTTTTTAGGTTAAGTTCTTTTACATTGTATGAGCAACTGAGCATGAGGCAACATTTATTTGCCAATTTTGGGCTATTTTCCTTAGTTTTGAATGTGGATTCAGTTGTATTAAATTTGTAGTTCATTATTATGTCAATTTCTACTATTACTTCTTCTTTTTCTACTGTTTCCATGTCTAGCTAAACCCATTAGCTAGGGTTGTGGCTCAACCCTAGTGTGGGTAATTAATAGGTGTTTTTGCTTAATGCTTGGATGATATTGGTTGTTTGGTATTTGGGTTGATTGTATGATTTCACTTAGATTTGGTGGTTGCAAACAGTAAGTCTAGCTTAGTGTGTTTTGACTTACTTGAGAAAGAGAGTCTATGACCTCTCAATCAACCCAACAAGAATTTGGGATGGACCCATGAGAATGGTAGTCCCAAGTAACGGGTTAAATCTCGAGAGAGTAATTACCCTACTTGAACCATTAGATTCTTAGGCAAATTAGCCTACCCGATTAGTCTCGAGAGAGTCAACTAGGAAAAATCACTCTCTCTACCGAGAGGTGCGAGAGTGAGTGTTAAGTGCAACGGTTATCCATATATCCCATGTTGTCATCCTTGCATTGAAATTTTATACCCGTTAATTAGTCACCTAGGCATGTGCTACGATCCTAGTGTTTTCTCCTTATTTTATACATCTTAGAATTATAATTTATCATAATCTAGTTTATAATTGTAGTCAATATCTTTAGTTGATAATCAAAGAAAACCAAAAATGTTAGAAGTCAAATTAGGAGCTACAACACTTTGTTAGTCTTCACAAATACTTGACTCCAATATCAAGCTCCATGAGGAATTGACATCGAAAAACCACTATCGGGTAAAAGAAGTTAGCGCCAACTCTTCCTAAGAGTTGAGTTTGCGACGATCATTTTTTGGCGTCGTTGCGGGGGAGCTTACGGTTTCCAACTATTTGTGTAGATAGTTTAATGTTTAGCTTCTCTTTCCTTCTTTTTACTAATATTCAGGTACAATTGGCTTTGAACGGGAAGGTTGATGATGTAGAACAAGAGGAACTCCCGGTACCACAAATACCAAGGAGAGGTAGAAACGCAAATGCTAATCCTAATGATGCAATCCTAGACCCTCCTCCACCTCCACCAAGATTTGCTCCAAGGGTTCTTCCCAACCAAGATTATGCAAGTGCAATAGTTCCTCCCCGAATCTGGGCAGGGAACTTCCAAATTACAAATGTGATGTTGACACTTCTTGAACAACAAGGGTATTTCACCGTTGCCTCCGATCAAAATGCATACAAGCAATTGAAGGGATTCGTGGATAATTGTTGGGGAAGTAAGTAAACCAATATTTCCGAAGATGCTCTAAGGTTGAGGCTTTTCCCGTTCTCTCTTCGGGGTAAAGCGCTCGATTGGTTGGAGAGGTTACCGAATCATTCAATTACTACATAGGACGAATTGGCGGAAAAATTCATTGTCAAGTTCTTCTCATCGAGTCATATGGCCGCGGTCCGTGACGAGATTTTAGCCTTCAAACAAGAACCGACAGAGCCATTGCATGAAAAATGGGAGAGGTTTAGAACCATGGTAAAGGAGTGTCCTGAACAACGACATGAATGATGTTATGATCCAACAGACGTTCTATAGAGGTATCAACACAACAAACCAATGCATTGTTAACCAATTGGCGGGAGGCAATTTCATGAAGCTCCTGTATAATGAAGCATGTGATGTACTTGATGAGATGGCTGATATTTCATCAGCATGGCAAAGTCGGGCGAATGTTCCTCAAGGCGATCCAAATTTTATACACTTGTGCAAAGAGTTACATGACCACGGCCAAGCCATAGCCGAACTTACAACTACCATGAATCAATTAGCAAAAGCACAATTACAACACGTGCAAAATCCAAGACAAGTTAATGCAATGGAACGGGTAAACATGATGAAGAGAAGGCAAAAGGGGCCACAACAACAAGGAGCTTGTGAAAATTATGATAATGGTAGTGGGTATTCAAATGAATGTTATGATGAGCAAGACGAAGATTGCCAATATGTGAACAATTTTCAAGGGAATAGAGGAAATCAAAGCAACCAACAATGGCGGTCTCAAGGGAATTGGAATAATCAACAAGGTGGAGTCAATTGGAACAATAATAATCAAACCCAAGGTGGCAGAAATTGGAATGGGGATAATAAAAGCAATTGGGGCAATCAAGGCAATAATAGTGGCAATTGGAGTGGAAATAACAATAATTGGAACAACAATTGGAACAATAAAAATGGAGGCCAAGGTAATCGGGGGCAAGGATTTCAAAGGCCCCCGATGTTTCAACATCCAAACAACCCACCAGCTTATCAACAACAAGGGCCAAGTTCATCGGAAAATGAATTGGGAAGGATCGAAGTGATGTTTGAACAAATGATAAAAAGGAATGAAGATTCGGATGGGCAATTAGCTTCACATAATACTTCCATCCACAACTTGGAAGTACAACTTGGACAAATTTCACGACTAAATACTCGCCCAAAGGGTGCACTACCTAGTGACACGGTGGTGTATTCTAAGGGTGGGCAAAACAACCACGTAATGGCGGTGACCACAAGGAGTGGACGAGGTGGTGAAGTGAATGCCTCAAGAAAGAATCAAGCCATAGTGAAGTAAGATGAGTTTCCTAGTTTTGACATGCCTACAGGGGTTGATGATGTTGTGGAGACAAGTGCAAGAGATGAGGTAAGAATTAACATTCAAGATATTGAAGAGGAGACTCAAGAGAACGTGAACCCGTTTAGGGAACATGTTATAGATATGCCCGAGCCGCAAGTGCAAAAGGCCAAGGCACCATTGCCTAGGCCTCCTCCACCTTACCCTCAACGTTTGGCAAAACAAAAGAGTGATAACCAGTTTAAAAAATTCATTAACATGATGAAGAGCTTGACCATAAATGTGCCCTTAGTGGAGGCGCTAGAACAAATGCCCGGGTATGTGAAATTCATGAAGGATTTGGTCATAAAGAAGAGATCGATGGAATGTGAAATGATCAAAATGACATATCAAGTGAGCGCGATAGTGCACTCCGTGCTCCAAAGCTTGAAGATCCCGGAGCATTCACCATCCCATGCACTATTGGAAGTGCCGATTTTGCAAAAGCCCTATGTGATTTGGGGGAAAGAATCAATCTAATGCCATATTCAGTGTTCAAAACCTTGGGGATTGGGAAACCTCGCCCGACATCAATGCGGCTACAAATGGCGGATAGGTCTACGAAGCGGCCTTTGGGTATCATCGATGACGTGCTTGTTCGAGTTGAAAAGTTCATTTTGCCGGCCAATTTCGTGATTCTTGATTGTGAGGTGGACTTTGAGGTCCCAATCATTCTTGGAAGGACTTTCTTAGCAACTGGGAAAGCTTTGGTTGACGTCAAGGCGGGAGAGTTGACTTTTAGAGTTGGTGATAAAAAAGTAGTTTTCCATGTATGCAAATCAATTAGGCAACCTAATAGTACCAAAGTTTGTTCGTTTGTCGACATTGTCACGGTGGCGATAGTGGATGACACAAGCGCAATGATCAATATTGAAGACCCACTTGAAGCGGTGCTTTTGAACATGGAAGCTAATGATGATGCCGGAAGAATTGAATGTGTTAATGCTTTGCATGGTATAGGCTCGTACTCTTATGAGCCGAGAAAGTTGTCATTGGACCATGAGAATCGCAAGACCCCTCCAACAAAGCCATCTATTTAGGAGCCGCCGGTGTTGGAGTTGAAACCGCTTCCTTCTCACCTCAGGTATAAGTACTTGGGTCCCAATTTCACTTTGCCTGTTATTCTTTCATCTTGCTTAACTAACTTGCAGGTGGACCACTTGGCAGTTTTACAAAAGCGCAAGCGGGCGATTGGATAGAACTTGGTGGATATTCGGGGCATAAGCCCCACCTTTGGCATGCACAAAATCATTTTGGAGGATGATGCAAGGCCGTCACTTGAACACCAAAGAAGATTAAATGAAGCTATGCAGGAGGTGGTCAAGAAGGAGGTTATCAAGTGATTGGATGCCGGTGTGGTATACCCAATATCGGATAGTTCATGGACCTCCCCGGTCCAATGTATTCCAAAGAAGGGTGGCATCACTGTGGTCACAAATGCAAACAATGAGTTGATTCTGACCCGCACGGTCACGGGTTGGAGAGTGTGCATGGATTATAGAAAGCTCAACAAGATCACTAGGAAGGATCATTTCCCTCTGCCATTTTTGGACCAAATGCTTGATCATTTAGCGGGCCGGGCTTATTATTTCTTCCTTGATGGCTATTCGGGGTATAACCAAATTCTCATTGACCCGGAAGACCAAGAAAAGACAACATTTACTTGTCCATATGGCATTTTCGCTTTCTCAAGGATGTCGTTCAGACTTTGTAATGCGCCGGCAGCCTTCCAAAGATGCATGATGGCCATCTTCACCGACATGGTGGAGGAAATCCTGGAAGTGTTCGTGGATGATTTCAGCGTGGTGGGGGACTCCTTTGATGAATGCTTAGGGAACTTGGATAGAGTGTTGAAGAGATGCGAAAAGAGTAATCTTGTGCTAAATTGGGAGTAATGTCACATTATGGTGCAAGAACGAATTGTTTTGGAGCATAAGATTTCAAAGAATGGCATTGAAGTTGACAAAGCGAAGATAGAGGTTATCTCGAGGCTTCCTCCCCCACCTCTGTCAAGGGGGTGAGGAGTTTTTTAGGTCATGCCAAATTCTACCGGTGTTTCATCAAGAATTTCTCAAAGGTCGTGAACCCGTTGTGCAAGCTATTGGAGAAGGATGTGAAGTTTGTGTTTGATGATAAGTGGAATCTTTTGAATTGTTCATAAGTTGACTAGCGCTCCCGTTATCACAACACCAAATTGGGATTTGCCATTTGAGTTAATGTGTGGCGCTAGTGATGTAGCGGTTGGTGCGGTGTTAAGCCAAAGAATTAACAAGATGTTCCATCCGGTGTACTACGCAAGCAAGACAATGAATGAGGCTTAAAAGAACTATACAATCACCGAGAAGGAGATGCTAGCTATTGTGTTTGCCATGGAGAAGTTTTGCCCATACCTTATGGGAGCCAAGGTGATTATTCATACCGATCATGCGGCCCTTAGGTACTTGATGACAAAGAAAGACTCAAAGACGAGATTGATGAGATGGTTGTTACTCTTGCAAGAATTTGATCTTGAGATTATTGATAGAAAAGGAAGCGAAAATCAAGTCGCGGATCACTTGTCCCGGCTAGACGAGGAAGGAAGACCAAGAAATGGTATTGAGATTAATGATGCTTTTCTGGATGAACAACTCCTTGCGGTGTCTATGCATGATATTCCATGGTTTGCCAATGTAGCCAATTATCTTGTGACAGGCATTATCCCGTATGAGCTCTCTTCTAACCAAAGGAAGAATCTCAAGCAAATAGTTTGGATTTCTATTGGGACGAGCCTTATTTGTTCAAAATTTGCACCGATGGTGTGATTCGTCGTTGTGTCCCGGAAGAAGAACAATTGAGCATATTGGAAGCTTGCCACTCTTCCCCTTATGGTGGTCATCATGGGGGGTCAGAACGGCATCAAAAGTTCTAAGTTTTGGTTTCTATTGGCCGACCTTGTTTCAAGATGCAAGTGATTTGGTTAAAAGGTGTGACGCATGTCAATGAGCCGGCGGGACTTATAAAAAAAATGAGATGCCTCTTAACACCATTTTAGAGGTTTATATTTTTTATGTTTGGGGCATTGACTTCATGGGCCCGTTTGTTAGCTCTTGTGGGAACACGTACATTCTTGTGGCGGTAGATTATGTCTCCAAATAGGTGGATGTCATGGCTCTACCCAACAATGAAGCCCGGAGTGTCGTGGCATTCTTGAAGAAGCAGATTTTTACTAGGTTTGGAACCCCTCGTGCTATCATTAGTGATGGGGGGTCCCATTTTTGTAACAAGGCATTCGACTCTTTGCTAACCAAATATGGAGTTAAACACAAAGTGACTACTCCATACCATCCCCAAGCAAGTGGCCAAGTGGATGTTTCTAACAGGGAAATTAAGAGTATTTTGTCCAAACCAGTGAATGCAAATAGGACCGATTGGTCAAAGAAGTTGGACGATGCTCTTTGGGCTTATAGGACGTCATACAAGACTCTGATTTGTATGTCTCCATATCGGTTGGTCTTTGGAAAGGCTTTTCATCTCCCGGTGGAGATAGAGCACAAGGCGATGAGCTCTTTAAAAAAGTTGAATTTGGAGTGGGATGTTGCGGCCAACCTCCGAGTGGACCAATTAAATGAGCTTGATTAATTTCGCTTTCATGCTTACTCCAGCTCATCCTTGTACAAGGACAAGATGAAGTACCTACATGATAAATATGCTCGGGGTAAGGAATTCAAGGTTGGTGGTATGGTCCTTCTTTTCAACTCAAGGCTAAGGTTATTTCCAGGGAAGCTCAAATCCAAATGGAGTGGGCCTTTTGAAGTGGTTTTTGTAACTCCTTTCGGTGCCCTTGATCTCAAGAACAAAAATGGTGAAGTATTTCGGGTTAATGGGCATCTATTGCCACATGGTGGCACTTATTCACTTAAAGTAAAAATAATGGTAACTTGCGTTGTGCCGCGATGTTAAATCAGGCGTTTCATGGGAGGCAACCCATGTCTTTTAATTTTTTTTTTGTTTTTACATTGTAGAGTAGGATTTTTGAGCTAATGGTTTGTGAAGTGTTGCAGGGATGATGTTGAAACAGTGCAGGATAAAATAAAATTGGGCAGTATCTCACCAGTTATCACGTGGCCTCATGACCATTTGTATGCGGTCCGTGTGAGTTTGGACTCAAGTGCCGGTTCTCTGAAGTTATCCAACGCGGCCACACTTTAAAATAGTGCGATCCGTATGAAAATTGTGAAAGTAAGCTATCTCACTGAAGTTACGGCCGCACTTCAAAACAGTGCGGTCCGCGTGGAAATTGTGGGATAAAATAGCTTTCTGAAGTTTCCCACGCGGACGCGCACCAAAACAGTGTGGTCCGCGTGGGCTGCCCTTAGAAAAAAAGGGGGAAAATTATGCGTGGTCCGCGTGCCATTTCTGTGTGACCGCATATGTGGGTAAGTCAAGGGCCCCACGGTTCTCTTTAAATAGAGGCCTAGGGCCACCTTTAATCATTTTCGCTTTTTTTAATCTGAAGCTCTATTTTTTACTGTTCATCTACAAGATTGTGCACACATCTGCAATTCCACTTAATACTTGGTAACATTTCACTCCCAATTCATCTATTAATTCAATTCGTTTTCATTTTATTTGATTCTTAATAGAATAACTTCTTAATTTCCTCCTCTTTTTATTTTTATTTTCATTAAATGTTAGAATAGGATTGGCAAAATTCATGTAGATATAGGGCATAATCTCCTTGTCAAAAACACTTAGAAGGGACAATTAGGTTGATTAAAGTTGGACTAAAAAGAACAAAATTAACCTACTCAGTAAATATTTGCCCTACGCGGCCGCACAATATTTTGTGCGGTCCGCATGAGTTTGATCAGAATAATATGAAACTGATCTGCGTGGTCCACGTGACCTTTTTGTGCGGTCCGCGTGACTTCAGCGCGGTCGTGGTCCAAAACAGTGCGGACCGTGTGGCCTATCTTAAGAGAGCTTTACTTTTCCAAACTTGGACTTGCGCGGTCGTGTACCATTTATGTGCGATCTGCATTGGTCCCACGCGGCCGCGTGACATTAGTGAGTGGTCTGTGTAGGTCATCTACAAAGAGTTGCTGATTAATTGTTTTGCATGTGCGGACCGTATGGCATTTTGGTAAGGTCCGCGTGGCATCTTACTCAATCATTATGTGACATCTGAATTTCAATGTTACATTGTTCACTTCTGTTGTGCTTTTACTAACACTTCTAGACTTGTATCTTTTGCAGAAAATGGTAAAATATCGCGGAGGTGGATAATCTCAATGTGGGGGCAAAGATTAACAACCCAGGAGAGGTGGTACCTCCCGAGGGGGAAAGGAAAAAGGGTTGTCAAACTCACTCCCGAGGCAAGAGCAATCATTAAGAAAACCCGGAAGATAATCCGGACTGCTGACAAGGCTGCCTCCCACTTAGCAGGGAGTGAGTATGCACCCTCCAAGAGTGCAACTTCTGAGTCTGTCCCCACGCATATATCTGTATCAGTGGGCCTCCATGACTCCCCATCTCCAAATCAAGCCACTGCTGCCACTTCCAAGAAGGCAATGAACGTGGTATCTTAAGACTCGTCTGATGGGTCCGGGTCCAAGAAGGGCAGTGATGAAAATACTCCACTTCTCCCATAGCTTCACTATCAGGGGAGAATGGAGCAAAATCAGGGGATAGCGGAGAGCAAGCTAAGGGAGGTGAGCCTCAGGTAGGGGGTGCAGAGCGGACTAGGAAGCCAGAAGTGTGGGAGGATAGTTTTGTTAGTCAAAGTGCCTTCCATCGGTTCAGGGAATTATGGCCTAAGAGAAAACTCATCTCGGAGAGGTGGTTTATTGATGTAGACCTACTTCCTCACAACCCTCACGTACAAGCTCAATTTCGTACGAGAGCGGGTTGGGGCTTCTTCGAGGAATGAGTGGATATGGAAAATGAGAATATGGTCAAAGAATTTTACACCAATGTCTACCACGTTGTTCGGGGGTCCACAGCTACTAAAGTGAGGGATAAGGTGGTTCTCTTTGACAGGAAGTCTCTTAATGACTTTTTGGGGTTCGCAAATGAAGATGAGTCACTATACCTGGAGAAGTTGGCATTAAAGGAAGAAGCTTGCCCATGGTTAGATGAAATTTTAGCACCTCCAGGTACAGTGCCAGTGTGGCTCAGGGCTCAGGAGAAAATATATAGGAACACCCTCAACTTCGAAGAAATAAGGGTGGTTGACATTTGTGTGCAATCGGCTTGATCCGACCACTCATGACCACTCCATCCCCATTGATCATGCTGTCCTAGTTGCTTCTATTATGGCTGGGTTCCCATTGAATGTGAGAAATATTATACAGAGGGTGATCTCCACCGTAATGAGACGAAGACCAACTACCCCTTCCCAAACACATTGATTGTGTATTTACGAGAGCTAGGGGTAGAAAAGAAGAAATTTGATGTGAAGGTCCATACGGTGAGCCCTTACTCATGGTATGATAAAAAGGGCCCTGACGGCCCGAAGAATGCCAAGAAGGGTCAGGATTCCACTTCTTCCGCAGTTGGCCAATCTGATGAGCCAGCTGCTTCTAAGCAGCTCATTGATCCCAGTTTGTTGCCCCTAGGGTCTTCTACAGCACCACCTTCTACTTTAGCCGAGCCAGTGGTTCCAGTGTCTAAGACTCACCGGTTCACCGCCAACCAGCTCAGTCATTCACTAGCCAGTCTGAACAACTGGATGTCAGCAGCGACATCCAAGTTGTCCACTTTGACAGCAGTTGTACAGGCCGAGAGAGCATCAGTTATAGTTGAGGTACCTGCTTCTATTGAGGATACTTTGAAGAAAATCTTGGCCAACCAGGAAGAAATGATGAAGAAGCCGGATTCCTTGGCCAAGTCAGTTGGTGAGCACAGCAAGACACTGAAGAGCTTGGCCAAGGAACACAGGAAGCTTAGGAAAACAAAAGCCTCAAAGGAGGAGGTGGCAGGACTGAAGGTACAGGTGGACAAGCTAGTGGTGGATCAGCTGCCACTAGACTTGTTATTTCAGGAGCCTGCTATATAGACTCCCACCGAGCAGCCACCAGCTGGGGAGCTTAGGACCAGGAAGAAGAGGAAACTCCCCAACACTGAGGGAGTTGTGATTACAGTGGCCACGGAGCATGAGGATGCTTCCGGTGCCCAGTCAGCTGAGCCGCCAGTCCATGAGCAGGCACATGTCCCAGTAGCACAGCAGCAGCAGGCTGAGGACCAGTCTGAGGTCCCTGGCGGTACACAGGACATGGGAGCCACCGAGCAGCATGGGCCAGCAGATGAGGCTTGAGGGGCCATTTTCTATATCCTTTTCTCTTTTCTTTTTTGATGATTATATTTGGTAGTTAGCATTGGGGACAATGCTAGCTCTTATTCATAGGGGTGAGGCCCTACTTTTTTTTTAAAAAACCGGATGACTGTATATATTTTTCTATCTTTCTTTCATTTCAGTACACTCGTAGATATAGTTGGATTGTAATTAAACTTTAATTCAAAATCCCTTTAGTTGTATATTCTACTATCTTGGTGTACATATTAGTTTGGTTATAATTTGATGCTTTTTCTTTGGTTTTGTTATATTCGTTAGGTTTTTCGTGATAGTTGCAATGTTAGGATCGTGGCCTTGTTTTTGTTTTGTTTTGGATATTGAAATAAGCCCTTGGCTTTCTTTATGCCACGGTTCTTTCCAAGGGTAGAGTGTTGTGTGAACCGGGTGGCTCTTCCCAATGATAGATAGCATGACAACTTTCTTAAGGGTTGAGTTAGTTTTTGAATTTTTCTTTTTGATTTTCAAGTTTTGGTAGTTAAGGGTACCTCAAGAAAATCTTCACTTGGGCCTAGCGCATTTTCCTTTGATCTCATGGTCAAAAACATTGAGTTGTGTTTAGGATGGTAAAAGTCATGGCATTGAGACTCTTGTGTTGACCAAACAATCATCATATGGTTATGTTGAACCGTTGTGCGCTTGAATTGTATTCGAGGTTGTCGTGGTCCCTCGACTCCATCTTTGGCAATCCTTGAATGCATGTGTGGTAAGGACTTGATTGTTTAGCCGAAGTACCGTGCCAATGGTCTAGAACTTGCCCCGAATGTTTGTTAAGGCGAAATCATGGGTGGAACTTGACTTGTGAAGTGATTGTAGGCTATCCTTGATCCAACAATACTATATTGATACTTTTCATGACCTACCAATATAATGATCCCTAGTTCACCCCTTTTGAGCCTTAAACGTTCTTCTTTCATGAAATAAAGTTACAAGCCTATACCCGTTTTAATGAAACCCTCTCTTGGCACTCGAATCTTCCCTTAAGTAATGGCAAATATCTAAGTTTGGGGGAGAGGCAAGAAAGGCGCCAATGTGGTAAAAAAGCATAAAAGCAAAAATAAAAAGAAAGGCAATGAAAAAAAGAATAGGCAAAAGAAATACAAAATCGAATAAAACACAAAAAAAGGGATCCAAAGTCATCAAACAAGTGACAAAGATGTGAAAAAGGTGAACAAAAAGGAGAAAACAGTTTTGAATTGCAAAAGAAAGAGTGACATGGTGTCCCTCTAACCCCTTGAGAGAAGAAATACTCAAATGAGTCAAGAAAGTATGCCAAAACGAACCAAAAGAAGTGCTTAAGGGAAGATTGAACCCAGGTAAACGAAAGCATATCCTACCCTTACCCAAAAGCCTTCACAATGACTCCTCAAAAGCCATATATGATCTTGAGCTAAGGGAAGCCCTCATTAGTGGATACTTACATGAAGGGCGAGCATATGGTACTTAGAGTCGAACTTAGGGTCTCTTCTTTGTGAGAGATGAGCGAGAAATCCTTCCACCTCAATTTGTGATCAAATACTCTAAATGGTGAGGTTCACTTAGGGAAAGTCGAGGATGTGTGAGTTTGGGTTCCACAATGACCATAGTACTTGCGAAAGGTTCCTTGATGAAATGTGTCAACTCTTGAGGCTCTTGTGTCACACTTGATCCACAAGTTTTCAAAGTTTTAAATGTGTTGATGATGCATTTGCATTGAAGGCAATTGTTATTCCCAATTGATGATGTTGAGGTTACTCTAGGACAAAACAGGAATTTCTTGGATGTTTTTCATTGAGGGGTAGGTCTTATCTTATTTGCTTGAGGACAAGAAAAGGTTTAAGTTTGGGGGAGTTGATAACTATGATTTTTACATGATTTATACCCCTTCTTGCCTAAGCTTTATGCATAAATTGATATAAATTAGTCCTGAATTGCTTACAAGTTGCGCTTGATTGCAGGTTTGAGCGATTAGATGTTAAAGATCACAAATCGGTTCAGGAAGGAGTGAAATCAGCCAAGTGTCAAGAGATGAGCTAAAGTGTGAGTTAAAAGACTTGTGTGGACCACAACATTTTGTCAGGAGGCCGCACAAGGAGATCCTGTAATTACCCAAGTCAAGGAACATGTGCGTTCCGCACTGTTATGCCACGCAGACGCACAGGTAAGGATCAGAGAACCTGAAGTTTGGACACAATTCCACGCGGACCGCATCCATTTCTACGCGGTTCGCAATGATGAAGAAACAGAGGCTCAGATTCTAAGGCATAATCCCACGCGACCGCACACCAAAACAGTGTGGTCTGCGTTCATAAATGATCAGAGAGCCAACATTGAAGAACAATCAATAGTGCGGCCGCACAACATTTCAACGCGGTCCGTGTGACTCAACCTACACGGCCGCGTTGCATTTCTAGGCGGTCCGCGTCCAAGTTCCAGAAGCTCAACTACTGAAGATTTTTTACCCTATGCAGTCGCATGTCATTTTCATGAGGTCACCGACAGACCCCCAGGGGCATTTTTGTCTAGTTTTTCCTGGGTATTATAAATAGAATATTTTACTTTTTTAGGTTAAGTTCTTTTACACTCTACGAGCAGTTGAGCACGAGGCGATGTTTATTTCCATATTTTGGGCTATTTTCCTTAGTTTTGAACGTGGATTCAGTTGTATTAAATTTGTAGTTCATTATTATGTCAATTTCTACTATTACTTCTTCTTTTTCTATTGTTTCCATGTCTAGCTAAACCTATTAGCTAGGGTTGTGGCTCAACCCTAGTGTGAGTAATTAATGGGTGTTTTTGCTTAATGCTTGGATGATATTGGGTGTTTGGTATTTGGGTTGATTGTATGATTTCACTTAGATTTTTTGGTTGCAAATACTAAGTCTAGCTTAGTGGGTTTTGACTTTACTTGAGAAAGAGAGTCTATGACCTCTCAATCAACCCAACAAAATTTCGGATGGACCCTTGAGAATGGTAGTCCCAAGTAACGGGTTATATCTCGAGAGAGTAATTACCCTGCTTGAACCATTAGTTGCTTGGGCAAATTAGCCTACCCGATTGGTCTCGAGAGAGTCAATTGGGCAAAATCACTCTCTCTACCGAGAGGTGTGAGAGTGAGTGCTAAGTGGAACGGTTATCCATATATCTCATGTTGTCATCCTTGCATTGAAATTCTATACCAGTTAATTTGTCACATAGGCAAGTGTTACGACCCTAGTATTTTCTCCTTATTGCATATCTTAGAATTATAATTTAGCATAATCTAGTTTATAATTGTAGTCAATACCTTTAGTTGATAATCAAAGAAAACAAAAAATGTTAGAAGTCAAATTAGGAGCTACAACACTTTGTTAGTCTTCACAAATACTTGACTCCAATATCAAGCTCCCTGAGGAATTGACCCCGAAAAACCACTATCGGGTAAAAGTAGTTAGCTCCCACTATTTCTAAGGGTTAAGTTTGCGATGATCACCAACTCCAAGTCATGTACAGGGTAGTTCCTCTAATGGGGCTTCAACTAACGAGAAGCATATGCAATAACTCTACTCTTTTGCATCGATACACGTCCGATCCCAACTCTCGAAGCATCACAATACACCGTGTAAGAACCGAAAGTTGATGGTAATACCAATACTAGAGTTGTGGTCAAAGCTGCCTTGTGCTTCTGAAAGCTCTCCTCGCACTCATCCAATCGTACAAATGGTGCATTTTTCTATGTCAACTTGGTCAGGGGCGAAGAAATAGATGAAAAACCCTGAATGAACCAGCGATAATAACCCACCAAACCAAGGAAACTCTGAATCTCTGTGGCTGAGGACGGTCTAGGTCAACTCTGCACCGTCTCTATCTTCTTCGGATCAACATACCATCACCAGACATCACGTGCCCTAGGAAAGCCATAGAACCAAGCTAGAACTCACACTTGGAGAACTTTGCATAAAGTTTCTCCTCCCTCAATCTCTATAATACCACGCTCAAATTCTGTGCGTGCTCCTCCTGGATACGCGAGTACACTAGGATGTCATCAATAAAAACAATCACAAATGAATCCAGGTACGGCCGAACACGTTGTTCATCAAGTACATAAATGCTGCTGGGGCACTGGTCAACCCAAAGGACAACCAGAAACTCATAGTGCCCATATCTAGTCATGAAAGTTGTCTTCATAATATGTTAATCCCTAATCTTCAGCTGGTGATAGCCTGAACAGAGATCAATCTTAGAGAATACCTTTTCCCCCTGAAGTTGGTCAAACAAATCATCAATACAGGGCAGGGGATACTTGTTCTTCACTGTCACCTTGTTCAGTTGCATGTATTCAGTGCATATTCTCATTGTGCCATCTTTCTTATTCACAAATAAGAGCGGTGCACCCCATGAAGACACACTCGAGCGAATGAAACCCTTATCTAGGAGTTCTTGAAGCTACTCATTCAATTCCTTAACTCTGTTATTGCCATACGATATAGAGAAATAGAGATAGGCTGAGTGCCCGGCAGCAGATCAATACCGAAATCAATGTCCCTGTCCGGTGGCATGCCCGACAGTTTTGCTAGAAACACATCAGGGAATTCCCTCACAACAGGGACAGAATCAAGACTAGGAGTCTCAGCTCTGACATCTCTTACAAAGGCCAAATACGATAGACAACCTTTACCAACCATCCGTTGGGCCTTTAGGAAAGAGATCACCCTGCTAGGTACATAGTCAGTCATACCACGCCACTCAATCATCAGAACACCCGGTATGGACAATGTGACTGTCTTAGCATGACAATCCAGAATAGCATGGTACGAAGATAACTAGTCCATGCCCAGGATAACATCGAAATATACCATGCTCAACAATAACAAATCAACTCGGGTCTCCAGACCGTCAATAAGCACCAGACAAGACCGATACACTTGGTCCACAACAATAGTATCACCCACCGGGGTAGATACATGCACATGCAAAGCAAGAAACCCACGGGTCATACCCAGGTGGTGAGCAAAATATGAAGACACATAAGAGTAGGTAGAATCGGGAACAAACAAGACAGAGGCATCCCTGTGGCAGACTGAGATAATACCTGTGATCACAACATCTGATGCAATGGTGTCCCTCTTGTCTAGGAGAGCACAGAATCGAGCCTGGCCACCGCCAGCTCGGTCTCCACCCCTAGGGTGGCCCCTAGCTGCCTAGCCCCTACCCCTACCTGAATGGGAGGGTGATGAAGTAGATGGAGTAGAAGATGAGGGTTGATCCCTATGCTAAGACTGACTACCACGAAGCCGAGGACACTGCCTCCTCATATGGCCAAACTCACCGCACTCGAAGCAACTGCCTGGTACTGGAGAAGGTGACTGAAGGGAACCCCTCATTGCAGATGAACCCTAGGTTGAAAAGGCATGAGAAGAGCTTTGTGCGGGAAGGGCACTAAGTGAAGGTTGGCCCTGCTAGAATCCCTGATGACCACGTCCTGAAGAATCCCCACTATATTGAGGGCGAGCTGACTGAGGAGTCCTAAAGGAGCAACCTCTACCACGCTGGAACTGGCCCCTATACGGAGCATCACTAAAGCCCGAACTCCGAGGCCTCTTGGCCTCCCTTTCCTCATGATACCTGCGGCGAATTGCCTCAATGTCACGAGCAATATCAACCACCTCCTCAAACGAGGTACCCAAAACCCTCTCTCTGGTTCTCAAAATACGGAGGGAATAGTTGAGGCCATCCACGAACCTCATAATCCTCTCTCGATCTGTCGGGATCATCCAAGTAGCATGTCAAGCTAGCTGCGAAAACCTCATCTCATACTGGGTCACAGACATGTCCCCCTGAACCAACCACTCAAATTGACGACGTAGCTCCTCTCTACGAGACTGCAGGATGTACTTCTCCAGAAAGAGAGTGGAGAACTGTTGTCATGTGAGGGGCGCGACACCAAGAGGCCTACACCTCTCAAAATCCTCTCACCATGTAAATGCAGGCCCTGAGAACTAGAAAGTAGTAAAAGCCACTTCACTCGACTCCATAATCCCTACTGTGCGAAGCATACGCTCATACTTGTCTAAACATCCCTGGGCATCCTCGCCCTCCGCACCACTGAATGTAGGAGGATGGAGCCTACCAAACCTCTCCAGGTGACGCTGCTCAAAGTCTAGCATAGCTGGAACCACAGAATCTGGAGTTGGTGTGACTGGTGCAACTAGGGCAACTGGCGCAACCGGCTGAGCTGGGGCTGCTCCCAGTGTCTGCAATCCCTGTTCAACATGCTCAGGTGTGCGAGCGATGGGGGTCTGATGACCTCACTCAGTCTGTGAGGTAGCTGCTGCAGTAGTGGTTGAGACTGCCTGAGCCAGGCCAGTGCAGACGGATAGTATCTGAGCTAAGGCCTCATGGAGGCTAGGAATCACATTGGGCATTACCGGTGCCTGAACAGGTGTTGCTGGAGCATCTATAGCTGGAGGCTGGTCCTGAACTGGGGCAGTTGGTGGGTCTACAGGTGTTGCCTTCGCTGGTCTGCCTCAACCACGACCGCACCCACAGCCTCTAGCGGGTGGTAATGGTGGTCGTCTGTCATGTTCGGTAGCATGGCTTCTTGCCATCTGCGACAGAATAGAATACAGAAGTTTGGTTCTTGGATCAACAAAGTCGCACGACAAGAATTTCAAGAATATGAAGTGTTTCCTAAAGGTTCTGCAGCCTCTCGAGGATAAATATCGACGTCTCCGTACCGATCTATGAGACTCTCTAAACCGACTCATGATTCGTGAGAACAAGTAACCTATGCTTTAATACCAACTTATCACGACCTAATCCCCAGTCGTGATGGCGCCCAACACATTGTTAGGCAAGCCCGACCTTTTAACAATATTCACAACTTAAACAATCATTAATTTCAAACTCTGACAATAGGTACTAAACTGTTTTAACAAGATCCTGGATATAATGATGAAATAACTCAAAGTATAACAAAATACTGCAATAAAATACCCAACTAGGACCAGGTGATACGATCATAGGTGATACGATCATGAGCCTCTAATACAGAGTATCTCCTAATACAAGTCTGTCTACAAAGTACGGAATTAAAAAGTAGAGATATGAAGGAGAGATCAAGGCTGTGAACGCCATGCAGCTACCTCAATTCTCTCTAGTACTGCTGTCCTACTAGATATAGCCCTCAATCAGCATGTGATGCACCTGGATCTGCACGCAAGGTGCAGGGAGTAATGTGAGTACTCCGGTCCAGCGAGTAATAAATATAACTAATGGCTGAAGATAAGAAATCATGAAAATAATGCAAAGTAAACTATAACTAGCAGCCTAGACAATTAACAATGAAATAACAGGTCAATACAATAATAGTACATGAAGAACCATGGCAAATATACAGATAAATTTTTATGCATGAATGCAATGCAGCACATATAACGGTACATCCCAGTACCCGCTGCGGCATGCAGCCCGATTCGTTTAACGTTGACGACGCTCACTGGGGTGTATACAGACTCCGAAGGGGCTCCTACAGGCCAAGCGCAAATAATCAGCCATCTCGTGGCACCAATAACCATATAACACCGCTACGACGTGCAGTTCGATAAATGTCCAGTCCAGAATGTTCACACAAGCCATACGGGAAATGCCAATTAACAGTTCTCACCTCAGGATATCATTAAAATAGTATTTTTTATTTTCAAATCTTAGAAAATGACTAAGTATTTCAAAAACAGTATTGGTACTTATGACTGAAATCCATTAATATGTCATATAATGTGAGAAACAATGATAGAAGTTCCTAAAGGATCCAAATAGTCGGCACAAAGCCCAGGTGTATCAATGAAATCCAAGTAGGATGAATATCAAATAAGTCTTAGTCGAAAATATAGTAAGTGTACCACTCGAGACGGACCAATCCACAATCCCCAATCACAAATGACCCCGCACTCATTAGGAATGCGTGTCTCACCTCAATATAGCGTTATGATGCGATATTCCGGGGTTCAAAACCCTTAGGTCATTATTTACATTTATTACTCACCTCAATCCGGCCCAAAATCTAGCTCTTTGTGCCTTTCCCCTCGAATTGACCTCCTCGCGCATCAAATCTAATCAAAACCATATGAAATACGTTACAATAGGCTAAAGGAATATAACCCAATAAAAAAGACTCAAAAAACATCGAAAATCACAAAGTTGGCAAAATCCGAGCCTCAAGCCCACTTCTCGAAAAATTACAAAATTCACATCATCTGATTCCTCGTCTCGCCACGAGTCCATACAAATCAAATTTACCAAAATCGGAGTTCAAATTCCCCTTCAAATCCCAAATTTTCATTTTAAAAACCAAACCCTAGTTCTTCCATTTTTTACCCAAATTTCCAGGAATTAAAGGTTGGTTCTTCAATAAAATGATGTCTCTAGGTCACGAGACTCACCTCCAATCAATCTCTGTCGAAACCCTCTTCAATTACTCCCAAAAAGCTCTCAAGGTGATCAATAATAGAGGAAAAATGAATAGACTCGCGGATGAAATATTCAAATAAAACCCTTTCTGCCCAGGTGTTTTACCCTACGCGAACGCGGTCACAACCCATGCGTTCGCGATGACCAAATATTAATGTTGCCAAAATGCCCTTCCTGAACGCAGCTTCAGCCACGCGAACGCAAAGGCCTGGGTCTTACATCTACGCGATCACGAAGCCCATAGACGCGAACACGTAGGCCAAATTCTTGGCCCAACAGATTTCCTCTATGCGAGCGCGTGACACCAAACGTGAACGCAGAGCTTCTCCTTTCAATTCTACGCGAACGCGACCAAGGAGACGCGAATGCGAAGACTAATTTCCAAACCTACCAATTCTCCTCTACATGTTCGCGACCCTTCCCACACGAACGCGATGGGTAAATCTTCTGCAACACCACAGCTGAAAAACCTGCAACATTTTAAGTCCTAAAATGGTCCGATTGACCATCTGAAATCACCCCGAGGCCCCCGGGACCTCAACCAAAAGCACCAACACATCCTAAAATATTATTCAAACTTGCTCCAATCTTCAAAACACGTCAAACAATGCTAAAACCATTAAATCACATCGGATTCAAGCCTAAGTTTCTTCAAAACTTTCGAAATATGCATTTGATCAATAACCCGACCAAAACACCTCCGAATAACCTAAAGTTTTTCATACATATAAAAAATCACCTAACGGAACTACTGCAAATCTCGAAATTCTATTCTGACCCATGGATCAAATTCTCACCTACCAACCGGAATTCGCCAAAATACTAACTTCGCCAATTCAAGCCTAATTCAACATCGGACCTCCAAAATTAATTTCAATCGCACTCCTAAGTCATGAATTATCCTCCAAAGCTAACTGAATTACCATAATTCATATCCGAGCCATCTATCTCAATAGTCAATATCCAGTTGACTTTTTCAATATAAGCCTTCCTGAAAGAGACTAAATGTCTCATTTCCTACAAAAACCATACCAATTCTATTCTAACTCACCAAATACCGATAATGAAATATGAAGAAGAAATAAACGGGAAAAATGGGGCAATAACACATAGAACGACGGGCCGGATCGTCACACCTATATGACCCCTACCATGATGACCTACAGTTGGGGTACGGGCACCAAAATAATGGCCCGACTCTCGAGACCTCTTGGTCTCCCTCTCCTCTCTATCCCTAGCATGCATACTCTCAATCCTCCTAGCAATGCTCACCACCTGCTGGTACGATATATCCATTTCTAACTCACGAGCCATGTTAGATCTGATGCTGGGGCCCCTCGATGAACTTAATTAGGAGTACCTAATAATCTCATATTATCTAATCACTAGCATATCTTACTAGCATCTTATGCAATATGTACTAAAAGAATATGTATATAACATTGACATGTGTTTTTTATTCAAGCTTCAAGATAATTAATATAGAAAGATCGAGTCAAGATGCATTCGTTTTTTCTAATCGATCCATTTCCGATCAAAGACCAAGTCTCTTTGAACTGGGAAAAATTCAAAAGGGATTTTTACCTACCTATACCATATATGAAACCTTATTACCCTCAGTGTTTAAGGTTTGTGTTCATTACATTTACACATACCAAATTACCATTTATATACCATAATTCAAATTAGGGATAAAATTAAGGGTTCATTCATATTAGGCATAATTATAGGACTGTATCTTCCTACTTTCTCTTTCCTATCATCTCAACTATTCATAACACACACAAAACTCACAATGCTCCTATGCTTCCTCTCGTTGATCATCCCCAACTACCCACTACCGTTGAAAAATATTATATTTTCATATTCACAAGAAAATATTAAATTCTTTGATCGAACCGCTTGAATTCCCACTAAAAATAATCATGGCAGAGTTCGAAATTCTTTGACCTCTTTTTTTTAGCAGTGGTTAAAGGTTACTGGTTAGCAAAGTCGATTGAAACTCGAAGAAGAAGAAGAAGAAGAAGAAGAAGAAGAAGACATATTTCCAGAATTTGTCGATATTTTGTAGACAAATTAGAAAAATTGTAGATAAATTGTAGATTATTTTTGTAGAAGATTTTGTAGAAGCTTTAGTGGTTTTGG
The DNA here is from genome assembly GCA_032618575.1 of Nicotiana noctiflora. Lineage (NCBI taxonomy): Eukaryota > Viridiplantae > Streptophyta > Magnoliopsida > Solanales > Solanaceae > Nicotiana > Nicotiana noctiflora. Next base: position 280,442 of record JASVEL010009974.1, read on the forward strand.
ATTTGTGAAAACAGAAAATAATGCATCTACAATCAAAATACAAATAATCTACAATTTATTTACAAGATATCTACAAAATAGATACATTAAATTTTAATATCCAAATTCTCATTTCAATTGTAGCATAATTGGTATTTTCGACATAATTGTAGAAGATTTGTAGAAGTTTTAGTATTCCCAATCTATAATTCACCTACAATTTATCTATAATATATCTACAATTCTATAATTTAACTACAATTTATCAACAATTTCTGGAAATATGTCTTCTTCTTCGAGTTTGAATCTGAAATTCAGTCAAAACCATGTCTAATATTCACCAAAACCCCTCAAAATTGAGATATAAACTCCTAAACATATTCTGAATGATTTACAACAACACCCAATCCAAACAAATAATGATTTTTGAAAACCCCAATTTGAATTCAAAGCTTTCAAGCATTTTAATGGCTATCAATGGTGAAAAATATATGGAAGAACAGATTTTTTCAACTTTGAGTTGTTGAAACTCGAAAATTTGAATTGTTCGTTTTTTTTTCGAGAATTTGAATTGTAATTCTAGAGAAAAATTCAGATGAGAAATCTCCTTTCCCTTTTTAAAAATTGAATTTAATGTAGAATCAATTAACACCAATATTCTCTCGTTAATTTTAGCCCCTTTTTAGGAAATATTCTGCCCTTTTAATGCCTAATTTGTAGGTAAAATGTGGACTGGACGGGTAATTAACAAACTATGCACATTTAGGGTAATAAGGTTTCGTATATGGTATAGGCAGGTAATCAAAATTTAGCCACTTTTTTATGTAAAGATAAATTTGAACAAAAACATTATTAAAATCCGAAAAACACTCTAGTATAATACACTGGTCCAGCATAATCTCTAATATATTATGCTGGAATTTTCTGTTTGTTGGAGTTCCAGCATTATATGTTGAAGGTTCATACACAGGTGCACCGATCTCCAGTATATTATGCTGAAACTTTTCGTGTTGAAGAAAAATAGTGGCTATTTTTTCATGACTTTGCAATCGCTGGCTATTTTTAATTTGTCCAGTCCGAAAACTAGCTAGCCTGTGCTATTTTTACCTTAGAACATTAAGACAGAAGTTTCTATTTATCGAATCGAATGATTTATGCATATTTATTTTACCAGTAAATTGCAGAGCGGTAATTTTCTCGAAATTTTTAGAAGGTGGCAAAATCTTGTAAAATTTCCAACTTTTTTAACGAACGTTATCTGGTTCAATAAAACTTATGAATTTCGGTTCAATGGCCTTTTCACAAGAACTTTTTTGTTTTTCTAGTGCACATAATTGTCACGACCCAAACCCTGGTCGTGATGGCGCCCAACACAATGCTAGGCAAGCCCGACCATAATATCCTCTTAACCAGCCAATTATTAAATAAATTAAACTTAAACGGTAGTTAGTCATATCAGGTGAAAACCGAAACGTCAAAACATACAAAGATACGGTCCCAAACATATCGTGGTGTCACGAGACTGAGCCTCTACAGAATAGCATCCTAATACAACCAAGTCTAGACAAATAGGAAATCAACCAGATGATAAAGAAGGAGAAAACAAGCTCTGCGGACGCTGGCAGCTACCTCGTAATCTCCGCCAAAGTAGATATAGATCAGCAGCTAAAATGTCTCAACTGCTCTCGGGCACCTGTGGATCTGCACCAAAAAGTGCAGGGGAGTGGGGTGAGTATATTTCAACTCAGTGAGTAACAATAATAAATAATAACTGAAAGTAAGAACTCCTGTGCTATCACTTAGCAGTTCTAAGGCAATCTTCACAAGTACGTCATCACTATAGTAGTACTTTAACCTCCAATCTACGTTTATCTCTACAAGATCTCCACACTGAACAAACCCTCGCTCGTACCCCTACGGTGTACGGCCATCTCAACATATAAAGGCACATACTTATGTCTATAATGTATAAGTATCTAAGTAAATAGTAGGATATGATTAAGTATAATGTTGCGGCGTGCAGCCCGCTCCAATACATATACTGCTGCGGCGCGCAGCCCGCTCCATTTAACGTCGACGGCGCTCACTGGGGGTGTATACAGACTTCGGAGGGGCTCCCTAGGCCCAAGCGCTATGGTGCTGTGGCGTGCAGCCAGGTCCACCATATATCACTGCGGCGTGCAGTCCGATCCAACATATATACTGCTGCGGCGTGCAGCCCGATCCCATAATATACCAGCGCTCACTGGGAATGTGTGCATACTCAGACTCCGAAGGGGCTCCTACAGCCCAAGCGCAATAATACTGCGGCGTGCAGTCCGTCCCACATGTATATTACATGTATATCACATGTATATTCCTGCGGCGTGCAGTCCGATCCAAAATAGGTATCTGTATGCATAATACCTCATAATGGGTCCTCGACCCTATCCCAGTCAGTATGCACTTGGCCTCTCAGGCCCAATATAATATATCACAATGGGTCCTTGACCCTGTCTCGGTTAATATAGACTTGGCCTTTCGGGCCCAATATAACATCTCATAGTGGGTCCTTGACCCTATCTCATCTCAATCGGTATAGACTTGGCCTTTCAGGTCTGCTCAGCCTAGAACAGGGAATTCCACCCTAGATAATCTCTCTCAATGTACACATCTAGTACGGGCTCATATTATGCTATACAGCTAGAGCCATGGCTGAGTGTATATTTCCAACACAATGTAAAGGTCACCTAGCTCTATAGGTTCCCTAATGCTCTACGGATCGGCACGAGGCCCCAAACATGGCTATTAGCCCAATGGTACAGTTATAACCTCATTAACAGTTGTACAACACAGTATTCTATTAGCCGGGAAGGACTAAGTCCGAACCCCTTATCACAATGTTACCACGCCCGTCATAGAACGCGTGTCTCATCTCAATATAGCACTGTAAAGTGCTAGAACGGGGTTTCAAACCCTCATTGTATTGTTTACTACTACCACTCACCTCGAACCGGTAGAAGCTTCAATCCGCCTTGCGCTTGCCTCGCAAATCAATCTCCTCGGATGCCAAATCTGCTCAAAGTCATAGAGAATGCATCAATATACGCTAATTTCACGAAATTCATTCGAAATAACCCAATTTATATCAAAACCCACAAGTTGTCAAAACCCGACTTTTGGTACACTTGTCGAAAAATTACAAAATTTACATATTCGGAATTCTCATCTCGATACGAGTCTAGGCATATAAATTTTACCAAAATCGGACTCCATTTGCCCACTCAAATCAGTGTTTTTCTTAAATTTAGGCCTAGGGCTCAAACCCACCTTAAATCTTCCATTTACAGGGATTTAACCAAGGATTTCATGTTAAAATGATGTAATTAAGCCACAAAACTTACCTCCAACGAATCCCCGATGAATTACCAGCAATTCCCGTGAGTTTCTCTCTCTAGAACTCAAAAATGGCGTTTTGGGTTAATGAACCCGAGAGCCCTCTGTTCTGTGATTTTAATTCACTGCCAGACGATTTTACCCTACGCGTTCGCGATGGTCTCCACGCGAACGCGATGCCTTGCTCCGTTTCTTCATCGCGAACGCGACGTAAAGTCACGCGTTCGCGAAGACCAATCTTCCTAGCCCGGATTTTTCCTCTACGCGTTCGCGTCCCATACCACGCGAACGCGATGCTTCGTCTTTTCCTCTTACGCGTCCGCGTCCTTCACCCACGCGAACGCGATGCGTTCCAACCTTCTCCTTCGCGAACGCGGCATGTTACCTCGCGAACGCGATGGCCAATTGGCCCCAGCCTACGCGAACGCGGCAGTGCCCTCGCGAACGCGATGACCATTTTCCCTCAGCCTACGCGAACGCGGGCCTTCCTTGTTCCAAAGTGCCGGATGATGGTCCGGATTCACCCCGAGGCCCCCGGGACCCCAACGAAAACCACCAACATACTCCAAAACACGATACGGACTTGTTCCAATCATAAAAACACCATCCTAAACATCAAAATCATCAATTACACACAGATTCAAGCTTATGTTTCTTAAAACTTTCCGAATTACACATTTGATGAAAAACCCGACCAAACGACGTCCGAATGACCTGAAATTTTGCAGGCACATCCAAAATCACCTAACGGAGCTACTGCAACTGTCGGAATTCCATTCCGACTCCCGGATCAAAATCTCACCTACCGTTCGGATTTCGCCAAAATTCAACCTTAGCCAATTCAAGCCTATTTCTACACCGGGCCTCCAAATTCAATTCCGATCGCTCCCTAAGTCACAAATCACCTTCCGGAACTAACCGAATCATCAGAATCCGATTCCGAGCCCTCTAGCTAAATAGTCAACTCTGGGTTGACTTTTCTTATTCAAGTTTCCTTCACAAAGGCTATATGCCTCATTTCCAATTTAATTTCACTCCTAACTTCCCCGATAGACTCTAACACTTATATAAAAGCATGAATTATGTAATTACAACACAACGGGGTGGTAATTCCCGTGACGACGGGCCGGGTCGTCACATTCTCCCCCTCTTAAGCAAACGCTCGTCCTCGAGCGGGTCAAGAAACATACCCGAAGTCTCAAATAGCTGAGGGTATCTGCTCCGCATCTCCTGCTCAACCTCCCAAGTAGCCTCCTCCACGGGTCGACCTCTCCACTGAACCTTAACCGATGCAATCTCCTTGGACCTCAATTTTCTCACCCGACGACCCAAAATAGCAATAGGCTCCACATCATAGGACAGATCACCATCAAGCTGGATGGTACTGAAGTCTAATACATGAGACGGATCTCCAATGTACTTCCGGAGCATAGACACATGGAATACTGGATGAACGCTGGATAAGCTGGGTGGCAAGGCTAACTCATATGCCACCTCTCCAACTCTTCTGAGTATCTCAAAAGGGCCAATATACCTGGGACTCAACTTCCCTTTCCTCCCGAACCTCATGACACCCTTCATGGGTGAAACCTTCAGCAATACTCTGTCACCAACCATGAAAGACAACTCTCGAACACTACGATCTGCATAACTCTTCTGGCGAGACTGTGCTGTGCGAAGTCTCTCCTGGATCAACCTCGCTCTATCCAAAGCATCCTGAACTAACTCAGTCCCTATCAGTCTATCCTCACGAGGCTCAAACCATCCCACGGGAGATCTACACCGTCTGCCATACAATGCCTCATACGGGGCCATCTGAATACTCGACTGGTAGCTGTTGTTGTAGGCAAACTCAGCAAGTGGTAAGAATTCATCCCACGAACCACCAAAATCAATCACACATGCCCGCAACATATCCTCCAGGATCCTGAATAGTACGCTCAGACTGCCCGTCTGTCTGGGGGTGAAATGCTGTACTCAACTCAACCCTCGTACCCATCTCTCGCTGAAATGCTCTCCAAAACTGGGAAGTGAACTGAGTGCCTCTGTCAGATATAATAGACACTGGGACCCCATGCAACCTGACAATCTCCCGAATAAAGATCACTGCCAACCGCTCCGATGAGTAAGTAGTACTAACTGGGATGAAATGTGCGGACTTAGTCAGCCGATCAACAATCACCCATACAGAATCAAACTTCCTCGCCGTCCGAGGTAGCCCAGTAACAAAGTCCATGGTGATTCTCTCCCATTTCCACTCGGGAATAACCATACGCTGAAGAACACCGCCCGGTCTCTGATGCTCATATTTGACCTGCTGGCAATTGAGGCACTTAGCTACATGTCTAACAATATCCATCTTCATTCTCCTCCACCAGTAGTGCTGTCTCAAGTCTTGGTACATCTTTGCGGCACCTGGGTGAATAGAGTACCGCGAACCGTGTGCCTCCTCAAGTATCAACTCCCGCAAACCATCAACATTGGGCACACATATACGGCCCTGCATCCTCAAAACACCATCACTGTCGATAGTCACATCTCTGACATCATTATGCTGCACTCTGTCCTTAAGGACAAGCAAATGTGGGTCATCATACTGTCGCTCTCTGATGCGATCATATAAGGAAGATCGAGAAACAATACAAGCCAACACTCGACTCGGCTCCGAAATATCTAATCTCACTAGCCGATTGGCTAGGGCATGAACATCATAAGCAAAAGGCCTCTCCCCAACTGGGATGAAAGCTAAGCCTGCCCATGCTAACCGCCTTCCGACTCAAGGCATCGGCCACCACATTGGCCTTCCCGGGATGATACAAAATAGTGATATCATAGTCCTTAAGCAACTCCAACCACCTCCGCTGTCTCAAATTAAGGTCCTTCGGTCTGAATAAGTGCTGAAGGCGCGATGATCCGTGAACACCTCACACGAGACACCATACAGGTAATGCCTCCAAATCTTCAAGGCATGAACTATGGCTCTGCTAGCTCCAAATCATGAACAGGGTAGTTCTTCTCGTGGGGCTTCAACCGACGAGAGGCATAAGCAATGACCCTACCCTCCCGCATCAACACACAACCAATGCCCACTCCCGAGGCATCACAATATACGATATAAGAACCCGAAGCTCGTCGGTAGAATCAAGGACCGGTGCCGTGGTCGGTCGTCGTCTCGAGCTTCGAAAGCTCTCCCTCGCACTCCTCGGACCATAAGAAAGGAACACCCTTCGAGTCAATCTAGTCGAGGGTGAAGCAATAGAAGAGAACCCCCGAACGAATCGACGATAATACCCCGCCAATCCCGGAAAGCTACGGATCTCGATGAATCGAGGTCGGTCCGGACCAACTCCGCACTCGCCTCGACCTTCCTCGGATCTACCCGAATACCATCACAGGACACCACGTGCCCTAAGAATGCCACGGACTCAAGCCGGAACTCACATTTGGAGAACTTGGCATACAGCTTCTCCTCTCTCAATCTCTGCAACACAACACTCAAGTGCCGAGCATGCTCCTCCTGGCTACGAGAGTAGACAAGTATGTCATCAATGAATACGATCACAAATGAATCAAGATACGGCTTGAATACACTGTTCATCAGATGCATAAATGCTGCTGGGGCGTTGGTCAGCCCAAAAGACATCACAAGGAAGTCATAGTGACCATATCTGGTCCTGAATGCAGTCTTCATAATGTCGGACTCTCTAATCTTCAGTTGATGGTAGCCCGAACGAAGATCAATCTTCGAGAACACCCTAGCTCCCTGGAGCTGATCAAATAAATCATCAATACGAGGAAGAGGATACTTATTCTTCACTGTTACTTTGTTTAGCTGCCGATAGTCAATACACATCCTCATAGATCCGTCCTTCTTCTTAACAAACAGGACCGGTGCACCCCACGGCGACACACTCGGCCGAATGAACCCCTTATCTAGGAGTTCCTGGAGCTGCTCCTTCAATTCCTTCAACACAGCTGGTGCCATACGATACGGAGGAATAGAAATAGGTTGAGTGCCCGGCACCAAATCGATACCAAAATCAATATCCCTGTCCGGCGGCATGCCCGGCAGGTCTGAGGGAAACACATCAGGAAAGTCTCGCACAATGGGAACAGAATCAATACTGGGAGTCCGGGCCTCGACCTCCCGCACAAATGCTAAATAAGAGAGACATCCCTTCCCAACCATTCGTTGGGCCTCGAGGAAAGATATTACCTTGCTAGGTACATACTGAGTCATGCCTCGCCACTGGATCCGCTGAATGCCCGGCATAGCCAAGGTGACTGTCTTAGCATAACAGTCCAGAATAGCATGACACGGAGATAGCCAATCCATGCCCAATATAACATCAAAATCAATCATGCCGAGAAGCAACAGGTCTACTCGGGTCTCCAGACCTCCAATAGTGACCAAACAAGACCGGTATACGTGGTCCACAACAATAGTATCCCCTATCGGGGTAGATACATGCACTGGCAGCTCAAGACTCCCTCGGGTCGTGCCCAAATGAGGAGCAAAATATGTAGACACATAAGAATAAGTAGAACCGGGATCAAACAATACCGAGGCATCTCCGTGGCAGATTGAAATAATACCTGTAATGACAGCATCAGAAGTAACAGCCTCAGATCGGCCCTGAAAAGCATAGCATCTAGCCTGTCCGCCTGATCGGCCTCCCCCTCGAGAGCGACCCCTGGTTGTCTGACTCTCACCCCTAGCTGGCAGGGCGGGTGCTGAAGTAGAAGGACCAGATGACGAGGGCTGCCCCCTCTGCTGATAAGACCCGGAAACAAGACGGGGACACTCCCTACGGTGGTGCCCAAACTCTCCGCACTCATAGCAACTTCCCGGTGCTGGGTACTGAGACTGATAAGGACCTCTGGCGCTGGAGTGGCCAGCTGATGAACTAGGCTGAGATGAACCCTGAGCGGATGGGGCCTGTGAAGAACTCTGAGCTGGCATGGCACTGAGAGATGGCTGGCTCTGGTTCGAACCCTGATAACCCTATCTAGAAGACCATCTGCCACGATCGGAGCGACCCGACTGCGAAGATCTGAAAGAGCGACCTCGGCTCTGTTGACTCTGGCCTCTAGTCTGAGTACCACTGGAACTAGCTGCACCTCAAGGCCTCTTGGCCTCCCTCTCATCCCACTGTCTGCGACAATCTGTCTCTATGTCGTGAGCAATATCCACGACATCCTCAAATGTACGACTCAAAACCCTCTCCCGAGTCATCAGAATACGAATGGGATAAATGAGGTCGTCCACAAAGCGACAATCCTCTCTTTGTCAGAAGGAACCAACCATGGTGCATACCTAGACAACTCTGTAAATCTGATCTCATACTCTGACACTGACATGTCCCCCTGACGGAGACCCTCAAACTGCCTACGCATCTCCTCTCTCCGAGATCGAGGCACCCATTTCTCCAAGAACATAGTGGAGAACTCCGGCCATGATAGTGGTGCTGCTCCGGCTGGCCTGGGGCGCTCATAAGCCTCCCACCAAGCAAAGGCTGGTCCCTGAAACTGAAAGGTGGTGAAAGATACCCCACTGGACTCCAATATCCCTGCCGTACGAAGCATCCGACGGCACTTATCCAGAAAACCTTGGGCGTCCTCGCCCGGAGCACCAGTGAACACTGGAGTAACCTGGTTAATCTCTCGAGACGACGCTGCTCATCATCCGTCATAGTTGGGACCCTGTCCCCCTGAACCTGATCTGCTGGCTGAACCGGAACCATAGGCTGAACTGGAGGAGCCTCTATTGCTTGTAGGCCCTGCACTGCTGGCTCTGGAGTGCGTACTGCGGTGGTCTGATGACCACCCCCGATCCCTGATGCAGCTGCCACAGTAGTAACTGATACCGCCTATGCCAGGCCAGTGCAAACTGCTAGTATCTGAGCCAGGGTCTCCTGTAGACCCGGAATGACAATGGTCATAGCTGGTGCCTGAACTGGCGCTGCTGGAACCTCTGCGACTGGAGGCTATGGGTCAGCTGGTACTACATCAGCTGCCCGACCTCCGCCACGACCACGGCCGCGTATACGGCCTCTAGCAGGTGGTAGTGGTGGTCGTCCTTCCCATCCGGAAGCTCGAGTTCTCGCCATCTGCGAGAGAATAGAGTGTCAAGGTTCAGTTCAAGTCAAAAGCAATCGCACGACAAGAATTCCAAGAATTGAAACTTTTCCTAAAAGGTTTGCGGCCTCCCGAGGATAAGTGCAGGCGTCCTCATACTGATCCACGAGACTCTAGTAAACCGGCTCATGACTCGCGAGACCTGTTAACTTAGGCTCTGATACCAACTTGTCACGACCCAAACCCCGGTCGTGATGGCGCCCAACACAATGCTAGGCAAGCCCGACCATAATATCCTCTTAACCAGCCAATTATTAAATAAATTAAACTTAAACGGTAGTTAGTCATATCAGGTGAAAACCGAAACGTCAAAACATACAAAGATACGGTCCCAAACATATCGTGGTGTCACGAGACTGAGCCTCTACAGAATAGCATCCTAATACAACCAAGTCTAGACAAATAGGAAATCAACCAGATGATAAAGAAGGAGAAAACAAGCTCTGCGGACGCTGGCAGCTACCTCGAAAGTCTCCACAGAATGGGGATAATAAAGCAGTTGGGATAGCCCAACTACCCTCCTGAACCTGTATATCAGCACAAAAAGTGCGAGGGAGTGGGGTGAGTATATTTCAACTCAGTGAGTAATAATAATAAACAATAACTGAAAGTGAGAACACCTGTACAATCACTAAACAGTTCTAAGGCAATCTTCACAAGTACGTCATCACTATAGTAGTACTTTAACCTCCAATCTACGTTTATCTCTACAAGATCTCCACACCGAACAAACCCTCGCTCGTACCCCTACGGTGTACGGCCATCTCAACATATAAAGGCACATACTTATGTCTATAATGTATAAGTATCTAAGTAAATAGTAGGATATGATTAAGTATAATGCTGCGGCGCGCAGCCCGCTCCAATACATATACTGCTGCGGCGCGCAGCCCGCTCCATTTAACGTCGACGGCGCTCACTGGGGGTGTATACGGACTTCGGAGGGGCTCCCTAGGCCCAAGCGCTATGGTGCTATGGCGTGCAGCCAGGTCCACCATATATCACTGCGGCGTGCAGTCCGATCCAACATATATACTGCTGCGGCGTGCAGCCCGATCCCATAATATACCAGCGCTCACTGGAATGTGTGCAGACTCAGACTCCGAAGGGGCTCCTACAGCCCAAGCGCAATAATACTGCGGCGTGCAGTCCGTCTCACATGTATATTACATGTATATTACATGTACATTACTGCGGCGTGCGGTCCGATCCAATATAGGTATCTATATACATAATACCTCATAATGGGTCCTCGACCCTATCCCAGTCAGTATGCACTTGGCCTCTCAGGCCCAATATAATATATCACAATGGGTCCTTGACCCTGTCTCGGTTAATATAGACTTGGCCTTTCGGGCCCAATATAACATCTCATAGTGGGTCCTTGACCCTATCTCATCTCAATCGGTATAGACTTGGCCTTTCGGGCCCACTCAGCTAGAACAGGGAATTCCACCCTAGATAATCTCTCTCAATGTACACATCTAGTACGGGCTCATATTATGCTATACAGCTAGAGCTATGGCTGAGTGTATATTTCCGACACGATATAAAGGTCACCTAGCTCTATAGGTTCCCTAATGCTCTACGGATCGGCACAAGGCCCCAAACATGGCTTTTAGCCCTATTGTACAGCGTTATAACCTCATTAACAGTTGTACAACACAGTATTCTATTAGCCGGGAAGGACTAAGTCCGAACCCCTTATCACAATGTTACCACGCCCGTCATAGAACACGTGTCTCATCTCAATATAGCACTGTAAAGTGCTAGAACGGGGTTTCAAACCCTCAGTGTATTGTTTACTACTACCACTCACCTCGAACCGGTAGAAGCTTCAATCCGCCTTGCGCTTGCCTCGCAAATCAATCTCCTTGGATGCCAAATCTGCTCAAAGTCATAGAGAATGCATCAATATACGCTAATTTCACGAAATTCATTCGAAATAACCCAATTTATATCAAAACCCACAAGTTGTCAAAACCCGACTTTTGGTACACTTGTCGAAAAATTACAAAATTTACATATTCGGAATCCTCATCTCGATACGAGTCTAGGCATATAAATTTTACCAAAATCGGACTCCATTTGCCCACTCAAATCAGTGTTTTTCTTAAATTTAGGCCTAGGGCTCAAACCCACCTTAAATCTTCCATTTACAAGGATTTAACCAAGGATTTCATGTTAAAATGATGTAATTAAGCCACAAAACTTACCTCCAACGAATCCCCGATGAATTACCAGCAATTCCCGTGAGTTTCTCTCCCTAGAACTCAAAAATGGCGTTTTGGGTTAATGAACCCGAGAGCCCTCTGTTCTGTGATTTTAATTCACTGCCAGACGATTTTACCCTACGCGTTCGCGATGGTCTCCACGCGAACGCGATGCCTTGCTCCGTTCCTTCATCGCGAACGCGACGTAAAGTCACGCGTTCGCGAAGACCAATCTTCCTAGCCCGGATTTTTTCCTCTACGCGTTCGCGTCCCATACCACGCGAACGCGATGCTTCGTCTTTTCCTCTTACGCGTCCGCGTCCTTCACCCACGCGAACGCGATGCGTTCCAACCTTCTCCTTCGCGAACGCGGCATGTTACCTCGCGAACGCGATGGCCAATTGGCCCCAGCCTACGCGAACGCGGCAGTGCCCTCGCGAACGCGATGACCATTTTCCCTCAGCCTACGCGAACGCGGGCCTAGCCCTCGCGAACGCGGGACCCCCGAAATCAACCCGAGGCTCCCGGGACCCCAACGAAAACCACCAACATACTCCAAAACACGATACGGACTTGTTCCAATCATAAAAACACCATCCTAAACATCAAAATCATCAATTACACACGGATTCAAGCCTAAATTCCTTAAAACATTCCAAATTACACATTCCATCAAAAACCCGACCAAACGACGTCCGAATGACCTGAAATTTTGCAGGCACACCCAAAATCACCTAACGAAGCTACTGCAACTGTCGGAATTCCGTTCCGACCCCCGGATCAAAATCTCACCTACTGTTCGGGTTTCGCCAAAATTCAACCTTAGCCAATTCAAGCCTATTTCTACACCGGCCTCCAAATTCAATTCCGATCGCTCCCCTAAGTCACAAATCACCTTCCGGAACTAACCGAATCATCAGAATCCGATTCCGAGCCCTCTAACCGAATAGTCAACTCCGGGTTGACTTTCCTTATTCAAGCTTCCTCCAAAAAGGCTATATGCCTCATTCCCAATTTAATTCACTCCTAACTCCCCCGATAGACTCTAACACTTATATAAAAGCATGAATTATGTAATTACAACACAACGGGGTGGTAATTCCCGTGACGACGGGCCGGGTCGTCACAATAATTCTATCGCAAGACTATGGCTGTCTAACGGGACCGGTCGGCCCGTTCCGTCCCACGCCCCATCCCGTCCTGTCCCAAGTTAAACGGGATGGACCAATATTAAACGGGACACAACGTGGGATAGGACGACTGTTTCGTCCCGTTTGTTCCGTCCCATCCCGCGTCCTACCAGATTTTGTTTTTTTCATAAAAAAACTAGCCGTTGAGCAGCGACTTAAATTGCAAAAATGGTCGTTGTTAACGGCCATAAACGGTCCAAACAGCCCCTACACCCCTCCCCCAAACACCCCCTACCCCCCTCTCTCCCAAACTTTTAATGTAACTCCTAAGTTTATTAAATTATATTTTTTCCCTATTTTCTTCTATAAATACTCCACATTCTTCTTCATTTTTTTCCACAAAAAATCAATCTTCTCTCTTAATTTTCTTACATTCTAATATTCTATCTATATTATTCTCTCAATTTTGTTACTATCAAGTATAAACTATCAATTATCAAAAGATAACTTTCAAGTTTCAAGTATTTGGGCAAATATTTGGAGCAACTCTCAAGCTTCAAATTAATTCATCAAGTATTTGGAGCAATATTTTGGGCCCGGGCAATTTCTTCAAGTTTCAATATTTAATCACGGTGCATTCGTTCCATCTCCAAATTTTAATATATAATTTTTGTGTATCATTTTAGTGCTTAATTTTAGTGCTTACTTTACGTGTTCTATTTTTGTATTTTCTTTTGTGAGTTTAATTTTTTGCTATCTTTTTAAATTTAATTTCGTATTTAAATTATGGCACCTAAAAATGTATTTGGCATGTTTAAAAAAAGTAATAAAGGTGATAGTTGTAGTAATCATAATCCTAGTCATAATCCTAACCTTTATCCAAGAATTAGAAAACACATAGATGAGATAACTCGTATTGATGAAACTTTATTTTCCAACCTCGCATTTTATGATGTTAATGTCGGAGAACAACTAGATCATGAAGCTTTACAGAGACAATTTGGCAATGATGTATTTTTGAGGATAAAGAAAATGAGGATGAACAAAATGAGGAAGAAGAATTAGATGAAACACCCTCTAGTCCCGCAACACAAGCTCCAACTTAGAATCAATCTCGATCTGGAGCTTTACCCCATGTACCCCCTGTAAGGGGTAAGCCTAAGGTTGAACGTCCCAAAACATCACTTGTACGGAAATTTTTTAAACATGATAAAGTCAATCATTATGATATATGCGAAAAATATAAGCAACAATTAGCACACACAATATATGGTGGGACAGGTGGTTTAACTAGACACTTATGAAAGGATCACAAAGCGATAGGGATACAAGCTAACATAGAAGTCGGAAATTTTATAGATTTTATCATCGTTACTGGCACTCCTACTGGATCTGGTTCTAATCAAATTCAACAACAACTTGACCCTGCTTCTGGTCATGTTTTACGCCCCTATAACAAAGATAGAGATCACGAGAACTTAGCAAAATGGTGGTTGTTCGTGGCTTACCTTTTATTTTTTCCTCTTACCCTACTTTTGTGCATTATATACAAGAAACTTAAAACCATGCTTTTCAAGATTTTCCTAAGACCACAGTTAAAAATGATATTTTTAAATTTCAAACCGAATATCTTCAGTATATTCGTTGTGTATTGTTTCACTTAGATTGTAAAGTGTCTATTACATCTAATATAGGTCATAGTCCTAATGATTGTGATTATTTAATTGTTACATGTCATTGGGTTGATCATCACTAGAACATGCAAAAACGTATTATTGGTTATAAATTTGTTGATCCAATACACACTGGAGCATATATTGCAACTATTGTTCTACAAATACTTGATATTTATGGACTCATTGATAAAGTTTTAACTATCACCTTAGATAAGACTTCTGCTAATACAACCGCAGCAAATAGCTTAAAATATAGACTTTGTCCAATTAATCCTACAATTTTTTATGTTAGATGTGCATGCCATATTTTTATCTTGGTTGTAAAAGATGGTCTTAATTTATTTGTTGATGCTTGTAGTAACATACAACATGCTTGTGGCTATATTTTTCGTGCTCATAAACAAAGTAGAATTTGTGAATCTGCTCAGCAATGTGCTAGTGCTAACCTTTCATTTAGAAAAGTTCCAAAATAAGTTAGTACTAGGTGAAATTCTACTTATGAAATGCTTAAAGTTGCTTATGATTATCGGGTGCCTATCCAAAAGGTATTTAATATGCATAATGGTATTCTCACTGATCAAATTGTTGATTCTGATTGGGAGATCAAAGAGCTTACTAAATTTTTAAAAAAAAAAATTATTATGCTACAAAATAATTTTTTGATATATATTATCCTGCTATTACACAAATATTATAGTATATGTGGATAAATTTTTGTTGTATTCGGTAAGTATAAAATAAATTCAACTTATGCACCAACCATTAATGAAATAATTTTAAAATTTAAAAAGTATTTTTTTCCTATTCCCGGAGTTTATTTAATTTCTAATCTACTTAACCCATCTTTAAAACTAAGAGGTGCAAATGGACTTGTACGTAAAACTTATGAGAATTTAAAAATTTTAAAAAATGAACAACCATCTCTCGAAGACTGCCAAGCTAGCATATATTCTTATGCTAGATCAATATTTGATAAATATAAATCTATGGATTAAACTGGTTGTGAAACTGGTCCTTCTACTTCTAAGTCTAGAGCAGAAGTTTTATGGGAAGATATGGATGATATAATAGGTTTTGATTCCTCTATTGATTATGAATTTGGTTGTTATCTTAATCAAGGATTGGAAAGTATTAGAGACGAATAAGGAAATGAATAACTTTTGTCATGGCGGAGGGAGCGTGGCAAGGCTTTTTCAACAATTTCAATTATGGCCCGAGATATCTTGGCTATTTAAGCATCATCAGTAGTATCGGAGAGTGCTTTTAGCGCAACAAGATTTCAAATTGGAGATCATAGACATGCATTAGCGGAGGACACTCTAGAGATTTCCGTATTATTAAGAGATTGGATTAATTCAAAAAAAAAAATCTTGATTTTGAAAAATTAACCACTAGGAAGAAGAAGAAGAAGAAGAAGAATACAATGAGATACTTACCACTTGGAGCGATGATTACATGGAGCTCATGGAACATCAATCAACATTGCCAATTCCATTAGAATGTCTGAGAGATATTATTGATAAGTTGCAAATAAGTTATATATGAGCTTACAAATATTAGTATAATAATTTGTAACGGTCTACTAATAGACCTAGTTCAAATAGATCCTAGAAGGTGGCTGCGTAGATTAGGTGCTCGTCAAAAGAATTACATTTATATTTGAGATTTAAAAGTTCTATTAATAAAATAAATGGCTCTAAGCGTTGAATTTTTTTATTAATTGTCTTATTTACTTAATAGTTAATACTTTGAAATTATACTAAATAAATTATAACTCTATTATAAATTTATAATTACTATATTTCATTTCAAGTCTTTTATTTTATAATTCTTTAATTAATTTTCTAGTTTTTGTTTTAACATAGTAACATTAAATTTTATTAAATAAGTCAAAAATCTAGCCGTTGCAAACTTTAAAAATATAGTAATTTTAAAAAAATTAGACTTTTTTTTATTAAAAAAAAATACAATTAAAGCCCACGAATACGTCCCATCCCGTTTGTTAGCGGGACGGGATGTGATGACTGTTTCATCCCATCCCGCTTAAATGTTGTCCCGTCCTGTCCCGTTCTGTTGGACATCCATAAGCGAGACCGATAAAAATTGAAAGAATCGCTAACTTTCCACTTTGGAATAAGTATAATAAACACAAAATTTATCAAATTTTCTTATTTCAAAGTATTATTTAACTAAATTAACATATTTTGAATCGCTAACTTTCCACTTTGGAATAAGTATAATAAACGCAAAATTTATCAAATTTTCTTATTTCAAATTATTATTTAACTAAATTAACATATTTTTGTTCAAGAGTCCACATAGTTTTTCCCAATTCATGCCCTTTGTCGGTGTTACAACTAATTTCTTGTATCTATCGAGTATATTCCGTCCACCCTAACTTCCCCATATTTTAGGACAAAATCAATTATTCCCACCATTAACCTTCTCAGCTTCTAAGTTTTCTCCTTCTCCTCCTCCTCTTTAAAAACCATGCTCTCTTATTCTCCCTTCGTATTTGGGAATCAATATTTTCATAACCCTAAAAATACAAATGTAAAATCTCATCAACTTCTTTTCCCTCATATTTATCATCACATCCATCCCTATAATCTTCCTTAATTTCCTTATATTCCATTGATCATATACAAAAGCTTCACATTATTGGGATGGAATGGATCATTTCTAGCAACAAAATGAAGGCAAAATACATTCGAATGTAATTTCTACATCAATCGGAAAAATGGAACTTGCATTTTTAAATTGATTTTTACGTTCGTGTATATATGTATATATCTTTCTAAATTATAGAAAGATTAAAAAGTTATAATGGGACGAAGTAAGTTGCCATTGTTGAAGATTGAGAGCTTGACAAATAGACAAGTCACATTTAGCAAGAGAAGAAATGGAATTCTCAAAAAGATTTATGAATTATCAGT
Organism: Nicotiana noctiflora; assembly: GCA_032618575.1. Taxonomy (NCBI): domain Eukaryota; kingdom Viridiplantae; phylum Streptophyta; class Magnoliopsida; order Solanales; family Solanaceae; genus Nicotiana; species Nicotiana noctiflora. Next base: position 297,889 of record JASVEL010009974.1, read on the forward strand.
TTTATGTGATGTTGATGTTGCTATTATCATGTTCTCTCCTTCTGGTCGTCTCACACATTATTCACGTAAAAGAAGGTGATGAAACTCTTCCCATGCATAAATATTATAATTAATATATATAGTAATTTTATAAGATATGAAATTCATAAGAACATGTTCTTGATTTTGTTCCAATGCATAATAGGTTAGTCAAGAAGAAATTAAACTGTCCCATATTTATATGTTGTGTTGTTGATTGAGATCAATTAATTTTTTTACTATACTAAGCCGCCCGCGTTCATGCAGTGGTCGGGGGAAGGATCGAACCCTAAGATGAAATGTAGACAGCCTATCCTAATGTAAGTATTAGTGGTTGTCTCCACGGGTCAACCCCGTGACTTATAGGTCTCACGGAGACAACTTTTACTGTTGCTCCAAGACTCCCCTTCAATATCTTTTTTTTTTTACCAAAATTGAATTTAAAAAGGCATTTATTTGTTTCATGAAATAATTCTTAGAGATTTTAAAATTATGTTGACATAACAGAATCTATTCATTGTATATTGGAGGACCAATTTTGCAGCATGTATTCAGTGAAGCAAATACAATGTCTGATATTTTGTTTAATTATTATTGTAATAATGATATTAGTAGTACTTTATTGCGTCGTTAGTTTCTACATATAATGTTTTTATAGCAAAAAATATTTTATTTTATATAAATTTAGAAAACTTCAGAAAAAAATATAAAGTCAAATTTGATTACTAATAATAAGCTGATTTTATCAATGCAGAATTGAAGATGTTCTTTCGGAACTCGTCAATCTCCCGGATAGTGAAAGAGGATTGTAAGTTTTTCATTTATTAATTTATATGAAACTTTTCACCCTATTTATTTATTTTCTAGTTGAATTCTTTTTTTTTTCATCTTTTATATATTTTTTATAAACTACACTATCTAACTCAAAATTTCTTTTGTCAAATGCAGCTATATCAATAATAAAGAGGTGAGCTTTACTTGACTTTTTGTGGTCGCCATGATCCCTTCATCCCATTTTAACAGCCGCTTTAGCTATTTTCATGATCATTAAGAAAAATAACAAATACAAAATTTAATTTACCAAATTACCCTTATTAAATACTTTTTGAGAATTGAACAGTACTAAAAAGAACCACTTTAATATTAACGATATAGTTGGAAACAACTAAAAAATTTAGTCTCAAATTCTAAAGAGAATAGTTTTTGGATAATTTTTTTAGCTAAAGAGATAGTTAAAATGAGACGGATTCTATACTTTCTGAATAGGATTGTCTATATATAGTTACGCGTGAAGAATATTTTATGATAAAATATTTTAACCTGTTATAATGTACCGTCTTATAGTTTAATATATAAAAGTTAAACTCTTTTAAGTTAGATATAATTGCTATGGAAGAAAAAATAAAATAAAATTCATTTTAATGACTGCATTCTTTATGCAGTCTGTACTCTGGAACCTAAGGAAGATTGAAATTCAAGATAAATTCTGCGATATAGAAAGGTACATTTTCTTTCATTTGTGGATTTTTTTTTTCTTTTCACAACAGCAATTTTCGTGTATTATTTATCATAATTCTTTTTATTGCATTAATTAGGATAAGTCCTGCATACCTCAACACAAGTGACACGACAAAGGTGCTTAATCAATTAATTTTTTACGGTTTTTTTATTTCTTATTAATTTTACATTTCAATTTTATTATTATTTTCTAATTGGTTTTTTCTTAGAAAATTCAAGAGGAAATTAATGGGTTGCATTGTAAACTCGATGAGGCTGAGGCATTATTAAGGTAATTAAAGAAAGAAGAAATACTCCTTTGAGTTAATCAAATCTTTATATGATACAATATTTTGCTTTTCTTTTTCTTAACTAATTCTTAATGCCTTGATTAATTGTCTGATTTATTCTCTTTTCATATTTTGACTTTATTTAAAGAATATTTGAACCAGATACAAAAAAAATTACATCACTCCATGAGCTTGATTTGTGTGAAAAACGTCTTCAAGTTGCCTTGAACCAAGTTAGACAAAGAATGGTATGATTGCATATCTGTTTATTTTTTCCCCAAATAACTAAAAAATATGATTTACTATTTTTTTTCATTTTTCTAAAATTCTCATTTTGTTTCAGGAACAACTCTCCAACAATCATAATACATCAAGTTATGAAGATAATATGGAGGTAAACAAAAATTAAAATACTTATGCTTTTCTAGTTTATGATAAGAAATAAAAAGGATAAGATATTAGAATGTGCATTATGTGCACTTGCTCTAGAGGCTCAAGGTTAACACTAAAGTCTCAAAGGTTAATACAAGTCACTGAAATATCTTACCATAATATAAAGTTGTCTCCTTTTACATAACTCACATGCACACAAGTGCAGGGCGGAGCTAGAGTATCCGGAGCGAGTTCAGTCGGATCCAATAGTTTTGATTCAAACCTTGTATTTATTGAATGTATACAAATTATTAATTTAGAAACTAGTAATTTAAAAGAATTAGAATTTCGAACCCATAAAATTAAAATCCTAACTCCGCATCTGCACACGTGCACCCAAAAACACGCGTATGCTCAATAAAAGAGGTGAAAGACGGATATTATGGATACTTCTGGTACACGTTTTATGCGATACAACCCTTCTTTTCTTATAATCTTATAATTATTATCACTCGATCATGATCAAACTGACTGCATTAATGTTGTGTGTCACATATATCATTGTATATACTAGTTCTAACTTCTAAGAACTATTTTTTCTTTAAATCATAGCAAATAAATGCACTCCTTCAATACATAGACAACACACAAGTTGAGGACACAAAGCCCTCATTGGAGGAACCCCCCTATGACTTATGGCTAGAGCTTGAAGATTATGGTTACACAAACAATATTAATGACAACAACAATAGTCATCTCTATGCTGCCTCAGAAACATCTTCTCTTACTCAAAGGTTTGGACATTTTTCTCCTATTAGTTTAAGGATTAAATTAGGCATTAATTATGTTGAATAATTAGGTTAATGACTTGTTTAATATGCAGTTCTATCAACCTTCCATCTCCAATTATTTATGATGCAATGTCCCAAACAAGTATAAGTGGTGTGACTAATTATCATAAAGAAGGGACTTTTAGCTCTCTAACTGATGAGAATTTTAAGCAATCACAACATTCAACCAGAACCTTCCCAACTCTCACTTTACAAACTTCATTCAAATTTGCCGAGGTAAGCTTTTAATTTGATTTTGTACATCAATAGTCCAGTGTAATTTGATTTAACCAAAAAAAGAAACCTTCTTTCTTTTTATGTCATGTAGTTATATTAGTATGAGTATGGTCCATGAATTGAAGGGGAACCTTGGAGCAACGGTAAAATTGTCTCTGTGTGGCCTATAGGTCACGTATTCAAGCAGTGGAAGATTCCACTGATGCAAGCATCAGATTAGGTTGCCTACATCACATCCCTTTTGATGCAGCCTTTCCGGCACCCTGCGTGAATGCAGAATGCTTCGTACACCAGGCTACCCTATTGTTCATGAGTTAACTTAGATCTCTATGAATAAAAACATTCCACTTGGCAATAGTAAAAACCACAGACTTCATACAAAGTACTTCCTCCACTCCAACTTGTTTGGCGCTAGTTCCAAGAAGACTAGTAAATTTCTATATGATCACACAAATATTATGACATGTATAAAACTAAACCACAAGTTTCAGAAGTCTTTGTTTGTTTCTTAAACTTCATGTTGAGTCTAATTATACCAAACAAATTGGAACGGAAGAAGTACTTATCGGACCAATATTAAACAGATATCAGTAATGTGACTACTTGTTTGTTATGGCAGCCTGAAATGGAAACTCCCACATCTGCACTACGGCCAGTAGCGCCATATGTGCAGGCTGAAGCAGCAGCTGCAGCATCTAGCCAGCAATCACTTTCAAGTAATTATTATAAAGAGAACAATGAACTCGGCTGCAGATTTCAACCAAAAGTTACAACGTCTAACTATCAAATGTCCCCAACAAGTACTGCAGAAGGAAGTTTTAGTTCCCTAACTGATGAAAATTTTAAGCAATCACAATGTTCAATCAGGGTCTTCCCACCTATTACTCCATTACAAACTTCATTCTCATTTGCCACGGTAATTTCATACTTCCTTTCATTTTATTCTCTTTATACTAGGGCTCGTACGCCGGGGTCAATCGGAAACAACATCTTATCTTCATAAGGTAAGGGTAAGTTGTACGTACACTCTACCTCCAGACCCTACTTTGCGGAATTACACTAGGTTTGTTGTTATTGCATATTAGGGCCTGTAGCTACCTACCTTTTCTAGATCTTGTATCTTGGTCCTAAACAAATGTTAGTCCAGCACTTAGTTCCTTTAACAAAAGTTAATCTTGTGTTTACCCTATTTAATTTCTTTTAATAAAAGGGGAACCTTGGTGCAACGGTAAAGTTGTTTCTGAGTGACTTATAGGTCACAGGTTCGAGCCGTGGAAGAGTCACTAATGCTTGCATTAAGGTAGGTTGTGTATATCACTTTCCTTGAGATGCAACCTTTTCCCGAACCCTACATGAATGCGAGATATCTTGTGCATTAAGCTGACCTTTCTTTCATGTTTGTTAAAGAGTGTGTAAAATCTTGCAATGGAGAATGAATCAAGCATGAATCGAACTTGTAATAAAAGGGGAGCCTTGGAGCAACGGTAAAGTTGCCTCCATTTGACCTATAGGTCACGGGTTCGAGTTATAGAAGCAGCAACTCATGTTTGCATTAGAGTAGGTTGTCTGCATCACACCTCTTGAGATGTGACCCTTTTCCGAACCCTGCATGAACACAAGATACCTTGTGCACCGGCACGCCTTTTTTTCATGTTTGTTAAAAGCGTGTATAAAATCTTACAATAGAGTGTGAATCGAGTATGTATCAAACCTGTAATAATATCTTCTTGTTTATTATGCCTGCAGCCTGAAATGGAAACTCCAACCTCAGCATTGCGGCCTGTGGCACCATATCTGCAGGCTGAAGCAGCAGCATCACCTAACCAGCAACTACCTTCTAGTAATATTGAAGAAGAGAACCATGAAATCTCTTGGTTTCAGCCTCAAATGAAAAAGTCGAAGTATCATCATTTAGCTTGAATAACAAATTTGGGATAAATGCATGGGCGATTACACCTATTTGTCCTCCTGCCAAAGAATGCAGATACGCTCACTACTTCCGGCTCAAAATACAGTCAGATCTCTCAACAACATCATTCCTATATAACAACCATTCACTATAAAAGTCAAGTTTTAATCAGGAACCGATTTTTATGTTATGCTGTAATGTATGTTCTCTAGAACAGCACTTCACTATAGCGACAAAAAAATATCGGAACAAATTAAGCTATTATAGAGAGATTTGTCTATATATAATATGTAAATATACATACATATACAACATATATACATATGGAGTTGGAAATTTTTAAAATGTGTATGATTATACTGAGTTCACATTCTATTGTCACAAATGATTAGTGAAATGTAATGATACTCCATGCTCTCTATCTCAAAACCTTAGGTCCAACTATGGATGTAAGACAGTTCAGATCGCGAAAACTTAGTAGTACGACGTTCATATTAAGAAGACGCTACTATTCTGAATTTTATATCTCAAGAGCTATACTAGGTCTGCAATCAATAGATACCAGATTGATTTCGTGATGTAACTATCAGAAAGTTCAACAAAAACTTAAACAAGCTGACAGGATATAATGCAATGGTTCAACAGTCTACCGTCCTCCTAGAGCAAAAGATTTAGCGCCACATGTGAAAGCACATGTAACAGAGTTATCAAAGAACACGATCACAAAAATGCAGCACACAGCAGAAAAACATAAAATTAGAAAACCATCACCTTGATTGTGGTATGCTTCTTCTCGTCCCCCTTTCTCTGAGTCTAAGTTATCATTCACCTTTCTGTGAGTCTAACTCTTCAACATGTGTACCTCAACCTGAGCCCCAATGGTAAACCAAAGACCTTATTTTGCGCTGTTTAATCATTCGACCCCAGTGTAAAATATTCCAAGGCCCAAGTGCCTTAGTTTCTTCTGCCGTATTCATAAAAATATCCCCGCCCTGAATAAGAACCTTGTCCTCAAGGTTCGGGTTAAAAACAGGGTTAATAGCGCACACTCTGCCAACTTTCTTTATACAAATGTGTGTTGGGAAACAGAATAAGAAGACAGGATCTATCACAATTTGTGAACGTGACCTGAGATAGCTGCCACTATAATGACATCCTTTGGCAATATGTCCCCACAAATCATAAGGCAGCAAGTTAGGAGCTTTGAATGGAGAGGGTCACACTTGACTAAAGCATCTTGGACAATCCTCTCAAAACCAGCATCAAGAGCAGTGATGGCTTTAAAAAGCAGGCTGATCATGAGGTACTGTAATTGAGCTCGTTGTCCGTATAGAATCATGGCACCTCTATATCTTGATAAGAAGAGAGCAACCTGGTGCATGTTTGACGTATACCCACTCCCAATAATAGAGGCATGTATTATGCTCATTTTCCAAAAGTTCACACTCAATAGAGATAATCAAATTGACTTATTCTCTCTCACTATTGCACAACATAGTTCTTCAGGGGAAGTACATTTCACAAGAGCCAAAGACATTCCCTATTGTCTTTGACAACTGACTTTGACAAGAATGTCATCACCTCTATTTAGAAAATTGATAATTTCAGAAGATGGACAGTGAGCATCATTGAGGCATACCAGTTTTATTTCATCGGCACAATAATATTCTCGATTGTAGTGGAAAACCTCATTTCAACAAGTGCAACTACATTAAACGGGCATCACTGCACGTGAATTCTTTTGGACCAAGTTCAAGCATGTCCCCAAGTATAGCAACTTGTGTACTTTGGCAGATGATGTTTCTTAACAACGTAGTGTCACCCTTGGCTAAAAGTAATTCTCCAGAGGAATTAGTTGTACAACCCAACAATATCAGGACCAGCACATTCTCTATACAACCTGTTAGAGCCAAGAACGCGGAACTTATTCCAAGAATCCACACATACAAATCCGCATTTGCGCGAATGGTTACTATAAAGAAATTAGCACCAGGATCAATGAAGTCACGCCTCTCATTGTGAGCAGGAGTTGAATCAACCACTTCGTCACTTGCTAGAAGCAATAGCAAAAGGCGTGATGGCCTAAATCCTTTACAGCCATTACACTTTACATGGAAGTGCTGTATTTTTAGTTTACGAGATCAGCACGCCATGCGCCCGATTTGCATCTGCTTGACACAGCTGCAATATCAAGAACTTGAAAGCCATGAGGGTAACCAATAAGCTGGACTTGTTTGAGTAATGAAGACATACACAACTCTCCCATATCAAAGCAATCCCATAAAACCTGCCCAATATCGAACCATTTTTCCACATAACTACAAATTAGTAGCCCATTATCCCTTGCACCCTTGCGATGCGCTGAATACAAATGACAACCCTTTCGTCATTTTGCAGTCGATAACGTTGAAACAAATTCATTTGAAGCATGATTCCCAGTGTCAAAACAATTGCAAGTGTGTAAGCCATATTTCAAGTTCATTGTGAGATCCTTAAAATCATTAAGCACCACGGTTAACGAGGACTGTTGGAATTGGTAAGGGAAAAACTCGACAATCCTGTTATCTTCTTCTGTGGTATGGATGAGAACTAAAGTCACCCCCTCGTTCCCTGTTGGTTTTTCAAAGTGAGCAGATAAAATCTTAGTGGAAACATATTTCACGGTCTCAATAAGCTCCACATTTGCAAATTGGCATTACAGATTGGTGTCATTTAGCTCGGGACTTTTATCAAACACTACGTTCGCAATAATCTCGAGCCATTTACCCTCCTTGTCAGGGAATTCCGTTGGTTGTATAGTATCCAAAAAACAATTTGGCCCATCGAGTAGTTCCCCCAGCCCCACTGATTGATCAGCTACTAAATGAACCCCAACTGGTAGGGAAATGAAGTGTGCATTCGAGTGCTCATCACAGGCCTTAGGAACGCTCCTAGTGTTGAACAATGATTCTGCAATGATTAATGTTTCCGGCACTTCAAATTCACCATCCTTGCCTGAACGAACACATTCATTCTAATAATTCCTTGGCATCGCTAGACAAATCAGTTGTTAGTGAGGCCATTCTCCTTGTGGATTTTCATCGAGCATTTTGTCAGCCGCGGAGTGTCTAGCATCCAAATCAGATGAAAACGCATATGAGAGGGGAACAATGCTCATAGCACAAACGTGAAACACCTGGGCCTCTGCCATATGCACCGCATTTGTGAAGGTTTGTGACCTAAAATGCAACTGCAGCTTTTCCATGAAATTACTCCAATCATAAAATTGTTTGTTTCGATATAGCAAGTCGAACCAAATGAGGGCAGCTCCTTCAAGGTCGAAGCAAGGGAGAAGTAGCTAATGTTTCTCGGAGAAGCCAAGGAAGTGGAAGTATCGCTCGACTCAACAAATCCATCCCGTTGCGTCGCTGCTCCTAAATCTATCTAGTATCACCTCATCCATTGGAGTACGATCGATATAAGCACCAATGTAACACATTGGCAAACACCTTACTGTATCAATATGAACTAGAACTCAAGTACAAGAAATGCTAGAATATAAAAGTAGCTATAGATAATGATAAGAACGGGATGAGAACTTACACTTAGAGAGAAAGGGGGACGAAAAGAAGCATACACTTTTCTTCATAATATGCATGCCTTCTTCCTTGCACAATCTGCTAATTATAAGAATTATATTTCCTCTAAACCAGTAACTCTTCGATACGTATACCTCAATCTAGGTCTCAATGGTAAATCAAAGACCTTATTTTAGGATGTAATACTTCGACGACAGTGAAAAATATTCACAGGCCCAAGTGTCTTAGCTTCTTCGTCCCCATTCATAACAGTTACCTAATACTTGTGATAGTAGGAGGTAGCTAAGTACCCGATGAAATAGCTGAAACACCGGCAAGCTAACCCAAAAACCGTTAACAAAAAAAGGTTGTTATGTGTTCTATACAGTAAGGAATTAAGACATGTTTTTGGCCGAGCACCATACTCTTGAGCAGTAATAACAAAGAGGAAAACTTTGTAGTTTCAGGCTAAAGTGAAAGTACAAGAGGGGTGAATAGTAACCGATTTAAAAATTTTAGTTGACTTAGTCGACTAGACTTTGCACAGTAATGATTTCAGTAGAGATAAACCAAATGAGCAGAAAGGTGAAGAAGACATACTCCTTTCATTCCAATTTATGAAACTTGTTTGACTGGGCACGGAGTTTAAGAACAAATTAAGACTTTTGAAATTTGTGGTCCTAAACAAGTTAAAAAAGGGGCCCAGAGTATTTGTGTGGTTATAAAAGTTTCTCATTAAGAGTATAATTATAAATTTAAGCTAATTGTTACCAAATTCTTTTTGGAACAGACCAAAAAAAAATAGGTTCACATAAACTGGAATAGAGGGAGTAGCAGTTTTTATACTGGTTCTGTACTGGTGTGGTACCTACGTCCAATTCCCTTAGGTCTCAAGGTTCTCTTAGATCTTTTATAAATATTTACAGCAGTGATGGTTTTAGTACGTTCACCGCCAATAATATAGAGTAACGATGATTCTTTCCAATGTTGACACAACTGATCTCATTTTATGTTCTAACTCTTTCTCTCTTTCTGACACTTGTAGACTAATAGAGTGTTTGTACTAAGAACTAGAATGGCTTAGAAACAGATGATATAGTTGCGTGACTTTGAATGTGATATTCTACTTGTTCCGTTATAGCTTGATGAGTCTTCTGTCTCCTTGTCTTCTGGGATTGAATTGCAGCAATTCGAGGAGTCGTTTTCTTGTGAGGCATATACATCTAAGAGAAAGACCCAATGGTAGCCTCGTGAAACTAGCTTGAAATGGTAGTTAGATTCATTCTTAATCTTGATGAATGGCTTCCACTATTCTCCTTGATTTGAGCTTCTGCATAATCTTCTGGATTTGATCTCTGCCCTTGATTAGCTCTCTTCTTATTCTTGCTTGCTTGAGAATCTTTGACCCGTTTTTAAAAAGTTTATTAAACAATTCATTTTTAATAGATAATATGAGTGGTTAGCTATTTTTTAAAATATTTTGCCATCACTAGGCAAGAGCATAATTGCAAAAAAGTTCAAGAGAAACAAAAAAGGTGTGAAACTCTAATCCGTATAATCATCCAATAAGTGCATTATAGGGGGCTTGTGTCCAAGACTAGCCCGATAATGCAAACTCTAGACTTTTATCCTTAATAATTAGTGGATAACTATAACAACAATAACAACATACTCAGCATTTATCCCACACTGTTGGGTCTGGGGGGGTAGTGTGTAAGCAGGCCTTACCCCACCTTGTGAGGATAGAGAGGCTATTTCCAATAGACCCTCGGATCAAGATAGTATAAGTACCACATTAATAAAAATATAGGCAAGAAGAGACAATATCAAAAAGCCATATAAAAGCAAAATAACGCATTAAGATAGTAAAGTGATCAGCAATGAAAAAAAATAATGGTTAGTCATAAAAACTTACCACTAACAGAAAATGAGATTGCGTGCCAATACTAAAGTTATGAACACTCTACACTACCTACTCTACTACTCTAATTCTCAACCTCTATACATTCCTATCAAGAGTCATGTCCTCGGTCAGCTGAAGTTGTGACATGTCTTGCCTAATCACTTCTCCTCACCTCTTCTTTGGCCTACATATGCCTCTCCATAAGCCCTCCAATGTCAACCTCTCACACCTCATCACCGGGACATCTATTCACCTCCTCCTCACATGACCAAACCACCTAAGTCGCACTTCTCGCATCTTGTCCTCAATAGAGGCCACCCCTACCTTATCGCAAATAACCTCATTTCTGATCTTATCTAACCTGGTGTGCCCGCACATCTACCTCAGCATCCTTATCTCTGCTGCCTTCATCTTTTGGACATGAGCAATCATGACTGGCCAACACTTATCCCCATACAACATCGTTGGTCTAACCACCACTTTGTAGAACTTACCCTTAATTTTTGGTAGCACCTTCATGTCACAAAACACCATAAGCTAGTCTCCATTTCATCCATCCTGCCCATTTACAATGTGTAAAATCTCCATCGATCTCCCCATCCCCCTGAATAATAGACTCGAGGTACTTAAAACTCCCTCTCCTACGGATGACCTGCGAGTCCAGTCTCACCTCCCCTTCCCCTCATAATGTCTTGCCACTGAACTTACACTCCAAGTATTTTGTCTTGGTCTTGCCCAACTTGAAACCCTTAGATTCTAGGGTCTGCCTCCATACCTCTAATTGCGCGTTCATACCGTCTCGTATCTCATAAATTAATACAATATCATCTACAAATAGCATGCACCACGACACATCCCCTTGGATGTGGCACGTCAGTACGTCCATCACTAGAGCATACAATAACGGGCTTAGTGCTGACACTTGATGTAACCCCATCATAACCGAAAAATGGTTCGAGTCCCCCCTCCCTCTACCATCCTCACTCGAGTCTTTACTCCATCATACATGTTCTTAATCAATCTAATTTAGGCAACAGGAAAACCCCTAGCCTGTAAACATCTCCACAAAACCTCCCTTGGAACTTTATCGTATGCCTTTTCTAAGTCGATGAACACCATATGCAAGTCCTTATTTCTCTCCCTATATTGCTCCATCAATCTCCTAACAAGGTGGATGGCTTATGTAGTCGAATGCCCTGGCATAAACCCAAGTTAGTTCTTGAAAATAGCACGCTCCTTCTCACCCTTAGCTCTACCACTCTCTCCCAGACTTCAATAGTATGGCTAAGCACCTTTATACCCCGATACTTATTGAAATTTTGGATATCACCCTTGTTCTTGTATACGGGAACCATCGTGCTCCACCTCCACTCTTCGGGCATCTTCTTCATTCTAAAAATGATATTAAATAACCTAGTGAGCCACTCCAAGCCCGCTTTGCCCACATTCTTGCAAAACTCCACTAGGATTTCATCTAGTCCCGTCGCTTTGCCCTACTTTTCGTACGCGTAGTACCCTCAACTTCATCACGTCTAATCCACCTACAATACCCAAAGTAACAATAGAATTCCAAATCACCTAGTATAATGCTCTTGTCCCCCTCCTCGTTCAAGAGACTATGGAAGTAAGTCCTCCATCTCCGACGTATATTCTCCTTGTTCAAGAGACTCTACCTTCTTTGTCCTTGATGCACTTGGTCCAAGTCACGCGCCTTCCTTTCTTGCTCCTTGGCTAACCTGAACAACCTCTTATCCCCACCACAACCCTTAAGTTCCTTATACATTAGACGAAAAGTTGAAGTCTTTGCCGCCATAACTACTAGCTTAGCCTCTTTCTTAGCCAAATTATAATGTTACCTATTCACCTTTTTCTCCTTCTCATCTACACTTTCCACTAGCTTCAAATATGGTGCTTTCTCGGCATTCAATTTTCCTTGCACCTCTCCATTCCACCACCAATCTCTTTTGTGACCACCAGAATTAACCTTTGAGACCCCTAATACCTCTCTTGCAGCTTCCCCAATGTATTACGCAATCATGGTCCACGTAGCACTTGCGTCCCCACTACTCCTCCAATCCCCCATAGTCACCAGCTTGACCCCCAACTTCTCCGCTTTAGCTTCCATCAAGGCTCCCCTCTTTATTCTATATTGGCTATACATTGTCCTCTTCCTCGTTTTCCTCGTGATCTCAATGTCTATGACCAGGAGCCTATGAAAGGTCGAGAGGCTCTTACTTGGAATGGCCTTGTAATCCATGTAAAGACCTCTATCGGACTTCCTACAAAGTACATAATTAATCTTAGTCTCGGCCATCGAACTCCGAAAGGTGACCAAGTGCTCCCTCTACTTTGGAAAACATGAATTTGCTATCACCAAATCAAAAGATCAAGCAAAGTCCAGCAGAGACGTTCCTCCTTCATTTCTATCTCCAAAACCAAAGCCGTCATGCACATCATCATACCCCTCAGGCATCACTCCAATGTGGTCGTTAAAATCTTCTCATATGAAAATATTCTCGATGTGCGGGATACCACAGACCATCTCATCTAAGTCCTCTCAGAAATGCCTCTTGACTTCCTAATCCAAGCTAGTTTGGGTTACGTATGCATTGATTATGTTCAAAGTAAAACCACTAACAACTAGCTTAATAATCATCAGTATGTCATTCACCCTCCTAACCTCAACCACTAGTTCACGGAAGTCGTTATCAACCAAGATACCTACCCCATTCCTGCCCCAACCTTCCCGAATACCAAAGCTTGAAACTACCCACATCTCGCGCCTTATCTCCTGCCCACATAGTCTTCTGTACACAAGCTATATTAGCATTCCTTTTCTCGAGAATCTTCTCTAGCTCTATAGCTTTTCCGATAAAGTTCCTATGTTCCAAGACCTCACTCTCAAACTAGTAGCACCCTTACCCCCTGAACCCCCTCCCCTATACTGACAACCCCGAGGACAAGACCTTACTCTACCATCATTCACCAAAGCCACTATAATCTATGAGTCACTATGCAAGTTGTGACGACCCAGCCTGTCGTCACGAGAGTTACCATCCTGTTACCCATTCATTTATGTGTTTCATGTTTATATATCTGTGTTAGAGTCTATTGGGTGAGTTGGAATTGATTCTGGTTGAAAATGAGGCATATAGCCTTTTTGAGTGAAGCTTATTTATGAAAAGTCAACCTAGAGTTGACTATGTGGTTAGAGGGCTCGGAATCGAATTCTGATGATTTGGTTAGTTCCGGGAGGTGATTTGTGACTTACGGGAGCGATCGAAATTGAATTGGGAGGTCCGGTGTAGAAATAGGCTTGAATTGGCTAAGTTGGAATTTTTGTGATCCGGGGGTCGAAATAGAATTTTGACAGTTCTAGTAGCTTTGTTAGGTGATTTTGGGTATGTCTGCAAATTTTTAGGTCATTCGGACATCGTTTGGTCGGGTTTTTGATTAGATGTTGGTTTCGGAAGTTTTAGTTGAAACTTAGGCTTGAATCCGCCTCAATTTGATGATTCTTGTGATTAAGGGTATGTTTTTATGAATGGAACAAGTTCGTATGAAGTTTTAGAGTAGGTTTGTACTTTTGGTTGAGGTCCCGGGGGCATCGGGATGAGTTCGGGTGATTAACAGGAGAAAATGGAAGTTGTTGTTGGTTGTTGGTATTTATTGCAGACGGATGCTCTATGCGATCGTATTGGGATGTTGCGATCGCATAGAAGGGTGAATTTGGGCTTCTGAGTTGTTCTATGCGATCGCATAGAAGGGGCTGCGATCGCATAGTTGTGTAACCTTGTTCTCCGCGATCGCATGGCTAAGGGTGCGATCTCATAGTGTATTGTGGCCTTGGGTCCCTGGATGGCATTTGTTTAATGCGATCGCAAGGATAGAGTGCGATCGCATAGTAGAGATTTTGGAGCCTGGAAGATTGTTCTATGCGGTCGCACATTTGGTGTGCGATCGCATAGTATTAAAATATGGAGTATAAATTTTGTTCAATGCGATCGCAGTAGTGGCATGCCATCGCATAGTGTATTTACCTGGGCGGACAGACCTATTAAGTAACATTTCATCCGCGAGGGTTCTCATAATTTCACCATTTGTGGGCAAGCTTTGTGAGCTAAATGACAGTATTTTAAGGGGATTTCATCGGGAAGTCATTGGAGGTATGTTTTATGGTCTAAATACATGATTTTATCCTAGAATCTTCATCTATATCACTGAAAATTGAAGGATTTATGGTGTATCAATGGGGGATTTTTGCTCTAAGCCTGGGCTATGGTAAATCACTGATTTGAATGGGCAAACAGAGTTCGATTTTGATAAACTTTATATGTATGGACTCGTGGCGAGATAAGGAATCTAAAAATGTCACTTTTGTATTTTTTCGAGAAGCGAGCCCGAGGGTCGAGTTTTGGCAACTTCATGATTTTCGGTGTAATTCGAGTTATTTCGATTGGGTTATGTTCCTTTAGCCTATTTTGATTTATTATTGGTTTTGATCAGATTTGGCATTTGAGGTGGTTGATTTGCGAGGCAAGCGCAAGGCGAGCTAGGACTTTTGCCGATTCGAGGTGAGTGGTAGTAATAAATGATGTACTGAGGGTTTGAAACCCCATATTTGCACTATACAGTGCTATGTTAAGATGGAACACGTGTCATGTGACAAGTGTGGTGGTATTGTGACTGGGGATTTGGACATGGTCCCTCCCAACTGATAGTTTACTGTGCATAATGACTGAGATTGGGCTTATATCTGTATATTTGGACTAGTAGCCATGTTTGGGGCCTTGTGCCGATCTGTAGAATATTATGGAAGCCTGTAGAGATAAATGACTATTATATCACGTTGAACACATACTCTCAGCTGTATTCATAGTTGTATAGCATGTCATGAACCAATACTAGATGTGTACTCTAAGTGGGAATACTCGGGGTTGAATACCCTATTCGGTTGTGTGGGCCGAGAAGTGGAGTCTATATTGATCGAAAGGGGTCGAGGACCCGTTGTGAGGTATTGATAGATATACCGGATCGGGCTGCGCTCGCAGCGATATATACATATACATATATTGGATCGAATTGCACACCGTAGTGATATATATATATATATATATATATATATATATATGTGTGTGTGTGTATAGAGGGGTGGATCGATGCACATATATATATATATATAGTACTATGGATATATGGATATATACATAGTATGGATCACACGCGTTGTGAGCGCACGATATATTATCGGATCGCGCGCACACGCGCGAGCGCGTACATCTATTATGTTGGATCGGGTTGCACGTCGCATACACTATACATATATATATTGGATCGGGTTGCACGCGCGCGGTATATATATATATATATATATATATATATATTGGATCGGGCTGCACACCGCAACAGTATGAGTGAGGATCGGGCTACACACTGCAGTAGGACTAGATTAGTGTTGGATCAGTGTGAGACAGTAGTGGACTGGAACCGGACTTATCATTATAGAGATGACTTACCTGTACGGTTGTTCTTAGAACTGTTTAGTGATAATACAGGTGTTCTTACTTTCAGTTATTATTTATTATTGCTACTCACTGAGTTCAAAGATACTCACCCCACTCTCTGCACTTCATGTGCAGATACAGGTGTCTAGGAGGGCAATTAAGCTAAACGCAGCTGCTATTTTACTGTTATCCGAGGAGACATCGAGGTAGCTGCTGGCGTCCGCAGGAACCGATCTCTCTCCTTTCTTCCTTATGTTTTTGTTACTCTATCTAGACTTGGATTGTATAGGATATTTTCCTTTTGTTAGAGGTTCAGACTGTGACATCGGATTCTTTGGGCTATATTTCATGTATTTTGTTTTCCGCATTCGTTGTTTCTATTATGAAAACAGGCTATTAGCGCTAATGGATCATTATTAATTAATAATTGGTTGGTTATCTAGAAAACATGGTCGGGATTGCCTAGCAATGTGTTGGGCGCCATCATGACCGTGGTTTGGGTTGTGACAAGTTAGTATTAGAGCCTAGGTTAACAGGTCTCGCGAGTCATGATCCGGTTTAGTAGAGTCCCACAATCGGTACAGAGACGTCTGTACTGATACTCGGAAGGCTGCAAAACCTTTTAGGAAAGCTTCAAATTCTTGAAATTCTTGTCAAGCGATTTTGTTGACCCAAAACTCAACTTTGATATTCTATTCTCTCGCAGATGGCGAGGACTCGTGCTACAGGATGAGGCGGACGACCACCATTTCCACCTGCTAGAGGCCGTGGACGCGGCCGTGGTCGAGGTAGGGGTAGAGCGGTTGGGGCAGGGCCAATTGATCCTCCAGCTGTCCCCATTCCAGATCAGGCTCCAGTTGCAGAGGTCCCAGCAGCACTTGTTCAGGCACCAGTTGTGCCTATTGTGATTCCGGGTCTACAGGAGACCCTAACTCAGATATTGACGATTTGCACTAGCGTGGCCCAAACAGTTTCAGCCTCCGCTGCAGCAGCTACATCCGGGACCGGGGGTGGTCATCAGACCCCCGCAGCTTGCACTCCATAGTAGGTAGTGCAGGGCCTCCAGACACATGAGGTTCCACCAGTCCAACCGGTAGCCCCAGTATAGCTAGCTGTTCAGATTCAGGGGGACAGGGTCCCACTGATGCCCGACGATGAGCAGCATCGTCTTGAGAGGTTCAGTAGACTTTCTCCTCCTATTTTCAGTGGTACTCCGTGCGAGGACGCCCAAGGTTTTCTGGACAGGTGCCGTCGGATGCTCCATACAGCAAGGATTCTGGAGTCGAGCAGTGTATCCCTTACTACTTTCCAGTTTCAGGGAGCAACCTTCGCTTGGTGGGAGGCTTATGAGTGCCGTAGGCCGGCAGGGGCGGTGCCATTGACATGGCAGGAGTTCTCCACTATTTTCTCGGAGAAGTGGATGCCTCGATCTTAGAGGGAGGAGTTGCGCAGGCAATTTGAGTGGCTTCGCCAGGGGGGCATGACAGTTGTCGGAGTATGAGGTTAGATTTATAGAGTTATCTAGATATGCATCGTGGTTGGTTCCTACTGATCGAGAGAGGATCAGGGTTTTGTTGATGGACTTATTTATCCTATTCGTATTTTGATGACCCGAGAAAGGGTTCTGAGTCATTCATTTGAGGATGCTGGTGATATAGCTCGTGACATTGAGACAGATCGTCATTAAGAGCGAGAAGAGAGGGAGGCCAAGAGGCCTCAGGGAACAGCTAGTTCTAGCGGTACTCAGACTAGAGGCCAGAGTCAGCAGAGTCGAGGTCACTTTTTTAGATCTTCACAGCCAGCCCGCTCAGAGTATTGTAGGTCATTTTCTGGCCGAGGTCATCAGGGTTCTCATCAGGGCCAGCCATCTCTCAGTGCCCTACCAGTGCAGAGTTCATCTCAGGCTCCAGGGTTCTTCCCGAACTAGTTCTTCTACTGGACACTCCGGTGCGAGGGGTTCCCATCACTCCTAGTCCCCAACACCTGGGAGTTGCTTTGAGTGTGAGGAGTTCGGGCATATCTGGAGAGAGTGTTCCCGTCTTGTATCTCGGCCATATCAACCGAGGGGACAACCCTCATCTTCTGGTCCATCTACTTCAGCACCCGCCCTGCCAGCTAGGGGTGAGGTTCATGCAGCCAGGGATCGCCCTCGAGGGGGAAGCCGATCAGGCGGTCAGGCTCGTTGCTATGCTCTTTAGGGCCGTTCTAATACAGTCGCTTCTGATGCTGTCATTACAGGTATTATGTCAGTCCGCCACAGAGATGCCTCAGTTTTGTTCGATCCTGGTTCCACTTATTCTTATGTATCTTCATATTTTGCTCCTCATTTGGGCACGAATCGAGGGTGTCTTGCATTTCCTGTGCATGTATCTACCCCGATGGGTGATACCATTGTTGTGGACCATGTGTACCGGTCCTGTATTGTCACTATTGGGGGTCTGGAGACCCGAGTAGACCTGTTGCTATTGAGCGTGATCGATTTTGATGTTATTTTGGGCATGGATTGGCTATCTCCGTGTCACACTATTCTGGACGGTCATGCCAAGACAGCCACATTGTCTATGCCGGGTATTCAGAGGATCGAATGGCGAGGCACGACTGATTATGCAACCAGTAGAGTGACTTCTTTCTTCAGGCCCATCGTATGGTTGGGAAGGTTTGTCTGCCATATCTAGCTTTTGTGAGGGATGTTGGAGCTGAAACTCTTAGTATTGATTCTATTCCAGTTGTGAGGGACTTTCTCGATGTATTTCCTACAGATCTGTCGGGCATGCCACCGGATAAGGATATTAATTTTGGTATTGACCTGGTGTCGGACACTCAGCCCATCTATGTTCTGACATATCGTATGGCATTAGGCTGAGTTGAAAGAATTGAACGAGCAGCTTCAGGAACTCCTAGATAAAGGGTTTATTCGGCCGAATGTGTCACCGTTGGGTGCACCGGTCTTGTTTGTTAAGAAAAAGGATGACTCGATGAGGATGTGTATTGACTATAGGCAGCTGAACAAAGTAACAGTGAAGAACAAATATCCTCTGCCTCGCATTGATGATTTATTTGATCAGCTCCAGGGAGCTAAGGTATTCTCGAAGATTGATCTTCGTTCAGGCTATCACCAGCTGAAGATTAGAGATTCTGATATTATGAAGACATCCTTCAGGACGAGGTATGGGCACTATGCGTTTCTTGTAATGTCTTTTAGGCTGACCAACGCCCCAGCCGCGTTCATGCACTTGATAAACAGTGTGTTCTGGCCATATTTGGACTCCTTCGTGATCGTGTTCATAGATGATATCCTGGTGTACTCTCGTAGTCAGGATGATCATGCTCAGCACCTTAGAGTTGTATTATAGAGGTTGTGGGAGGAGAAGTTGTATGCCAAGTTCTCCAAGTATGAGTTCTAGCTCGAGTCCGTGGCATTCTTAGGGCACGTAGTGTCCAGTGATGGTATTCAAGTGGATCCGAAGAAGATAGAGGCGGTGTAGAGTTGGCCTAGAGCGACCTCAGCTATTGAGATTCATAGTTTCCTGGGATTGGCATGGTATTATCACTGATTTGTTTCAGGGATTCTCTTCTATTGCTTCACCCTTGACTAGATTGACTCAGGATGGTGCTCCATTAATGTGGTCCGAGGAGTGTGAGGAGAGCTTTCAAAAGCTCAAAACCGCATTGACCACATCACTAGTCTTGATATTGTCGTCAGCTTCAGATTCTTATACTGTGTATTGTGATGCCTCGAGAGTTGGCATTGGATGTGTGTTGATGCAGGAGGGTAGAGTTATTGCTTATGCTTCTTGCCAGTTGAAGCCCCATGAGAAGAACTATCATGTGCACGATTTGGAGCTAGCAGCCATAGTTCACGCTCTGAAGATTTAGAGACATTACTTATATGGTGTTTCTTGTGAGGTGTATACCGATCATCGTAGCCTTCAGCATCTATTCAAATAGAAGGACCTTAATTTGAGACAACGGAGGTGGCTGGAGTTGCTTAAGGATTATGACATCACTATTTTGTATCATCCGGGGAAGGCCAATTTTGTGGCCGATACTTTGAGCCGAAAGGCGGTCAGTATGGGCATCATAGCTTATATTCCGGTTGGGGAGAAGCCCTTTGCATATGATGTTCAGGCGTTAGCCAATCAGCTAGTGAGGTTGGATGTTTCTGAGCCGAGCCAAGTGTTGGCTTGTGTTGTTTCTCGGTCCTCCTTATATGATCGCATCAGAGAGCGTCAGTATGATGATCCGCATTTGCTTGTCCTTAAGGATAGAGTTCTACATGATGATGCTAGAGATGTGACCATTGATAGTGATGGTGTTCTGAGGATGCAAGGCCGTATCTGTGTGTCCAATGTAGATGGCCTTCGAGAGTTGATATTAGAAGAGGCTCACAGCTCGCGGTACTCCATTCATCTGGGTGCCGTGAAGATGTACTGGGACTTGAGGCAACATTAGTGGTGGAGGAAGATGAAGAAGGATATTGTTAGTCATGTGTCCAGATGCCTCAACTGCCAGCAGGTCAAGTATGAGCATCAGAGACCGGGCGGTGTTCTTCAGCGTATGGTTATTCCTGAGTGGAAATGGGAGCGGATTACCATGGATTTTGTGACTGGGCTCCTTCGAACTTCAAGGAAGTTCGATTTAGTGTGGGTGATTGTTGATCGGTGACCAAATCCGCACATTTCATTCCAGTATGTACTACTTACTCATCGGAGTAGTTAGCGATGGTCTTTATTCGGGATATTGTCAGGTTTCATGGGGTTCCAGTGTCTATCATATCTGACAAGGGCACTTGTTCACTTCTCAGTTCTGGAGAGCATTTCAGCGGGAGCTGGGTGCGCGGGTTGAGTTGAGCACCGCATTCCATCTTCAGACAGATGGGCAGTTTGAGCGCACTATTCAGATCCAAGAGGATATGTTACTAGCATGTGTGATTGATTTTGGTGGTTCGTGGGATGAGTTTTTGCCACTTGCTAAGTTTGCCTACAACAATAGTTATCAGTCGACTATTCAGATGGCCCCGTACATTGCATTGTATGGCAGAAGGTGTAGATCTCCCGTCGGATGGTTTGATCCTGGTGAGGATAGATTGATAGGGACTGAGTTAGTTTATGATGCTTTGGAAGGTAAAGCTGATTCAGGAGAGGCTTCGTACAATACAGTCGCGTCAGAAGAGTTATGCGAACCGAAAAGTTTGCGATGTGTCTTATATGGTTGGTGAGAAGGTCTTACTGAAGGTTTCGCCCATGAAGGGTGTTATGCGGTTTGGAAAGAAAGGGAAGCTGAGTTCGTGGTTTATTGGGCCTTTTGAGATACTTAGGATGATTGGGGAGGTGGCTTATGAGCTTTCCATGCCATCCATCTTTTCAGGCGTGCATCCGATATTCCATGTTTCTATGCTCCAGAAGTATGTTGGAGACCCGTCTCATGTATTGGATTTTAGCATCGTTCAGTTGGATGATGATTTGACCTATGATGTGGAGTCGGTGGCTATTTTGGGTCGTTAGGTTCAAAAGTTGAGATCAAAAGATATAGCTTCAGTGAAGGTACACTAGAGAGGTCGGCCCATGGAGGAGGCTACTTGGAAGACCGAGTGGGAGATGCTGAGTAGATATTCTCACATGTTTGAGTCTCCAGGTATGTTTCTTGACTCGCTCAAGGACGAGCGTTTGCTTAAGTGGGGGAGAATGTGACGACCCGGCCCGTCGTCACGAGAGTTACCATCCAGTTACCCCTTTATCTATGTGTTTTATGTTTCGATATCTGTGTTAGAGTCTATTGGGTGAGTTGGGATTTAATTTGGTTGAAAATAAGGCATATAACCTTTTTTAGAGAAGCTTATTTATGAAAAGTCAATCTAGAGTTGACTATGTGGTTAGAGGGCTCGGAATTGAATTCTGATGATTTTTTTAGCTTCGGGAGGTGCTTTGTGACTTACAGGAGCGATCGAAATTGAATTTGGAGGTCCGATGTAGAAATAGACTTGAATTGGCGAAGTTGGAATTTTGGCGAAATCTGGTCGATAGGTGAAATTTTGATTCGTGTGTCGGAATGAAATTTCGATAGTTGCAGTAGCTTCGTTAGGTGATTTTGGATATGTCTGCAAATTTCCAGGACATTCGAACATCGTTTGGTCGGGTTTTTGATTGGGTGTTGGTTTCGAAAGTTTTAGTTGAAACTTTGGCTTGAATCCGCTTTGATTTGATGATTTCCTTGTTTATAGATGTGTTTTTATGATTGGAATAAGTTTGTATCATGTTTTCTAGTAGGTTGGTGGTTTTCTTGAGGTCCAGGGGGCCTCGGGGTGAATCCGGTGGTCCAATCAGACAATTTCTAGCATTTTTGAAGGGCTGTTGGTTGCTGGTATTTATTGCAGACGGATGCTCTATGTGATCGCATAGGGATGTTGTGATCGCATAGAAGGATTTATTGGGCTTCTGAATTGTTCTATGCGATCACATAGAAGGGGCTGCGATCGCATAGTTGTGTAACCTTGTTCTCCTCAATCGCATGGCTAAGGGTACGATCGCATAGTATATTGTGGGCTTGGGTCCCTGGATGGCATTTGTTCAATGCGATCGCAAGGATAGAGTGCGATCACATAGTAGAGATTTTGGAGCCTGGAAGATTGTTCTATGCGATCGCAGAGTTGGTGTGCGATCGCATAGCATTATAATATGGAGTGTAAATTTCGTTAAATGCGATCACAGTAGTGGCATGGGATCGCATAGTGTATTTACCTGGACGGACAGACGTGTTAAGTAACATTTCATCCGCGACGGTTTTCATAAGTTCATCATTTGTGGGCAAGCTTTGAGAGCTAAGTGACGGAATTTGAAGGGGATTTCATCGGGAAGTCATTGGAGGTAAGTTTTATGGTCTAAATACATGATATTATCCTAGAATCTTCATCTATATCACGGAAAATTGAAGGATTTAAGGTGTATCAATAGGGGATATTGCTCTAAGTCTGAGTTATGGTAAATCACTGATTTGAATGGGCAAACAAAGTCTGATTTTGATAAACTTTATATGTGCGGACTCGTGGCGAGATAAGGAATTTGAAAATGTGACTTTTGTATTTTTTTCGAGAAGCAGGCCCAAGGGTCGGGTTTTGGCAACTTCATGATTTTCGGTGCAATTCAAGTTATTTCGATTGGATTATGTTCCTTTAGCCTATTTTGATGTATTTGATTGGTTTTGATCAGATTTGGCATCCGAGGAGGTTGATTTGCAAGGAAAGCGCAAGGCAAGCTAGGAATTTTGCCGATTCGAGGTGAGTAGTAGTAATAAATTATGTACCGAGGGTTTGAAATCCCGTATTTGCACTATACAGTGCTATGCTGAGATGTAACACGCGTCATGTAATAAGCATGGTGGTATTGTGAATGGGATTGGACTTGGTCCCTCTCGACTGATAGTTTACTGTGCATAATGACTAAGATTGGGCTTATATCTGTATATTTGGACTAGTAGCCATGTTTGGGGCCTTGTGCCGATCTGTAGAATATTAGGGAAGCCTGTAGAGCTAAATGACCCCTATATCATGTTGAACACATACTCTCAGTTGTATTCATAGATGTAAAGCAAGACATGAACCAGTACTAGATGTGTACTTTAAGTGAGAATACCTGGGGTTGAATACCCTGTTCTAGCTAAGAGGGCCTGAGAGGCCGAGTCTATATTGACTGAGAGGGGTCGAGGACCCACTGTGAGGTATTGATACACATACCAGACCGGGCTGCACATCGCAGCAGTATATATATATATATGAATCGGACTGCACGCCGTAGTAATATAGATGTAGATCGGACTGCACGCCGCACTATCATAGCGCTTGGGCTGAAGGAGCCCCTCCGGAGTCTACAGGCCCATGCCATTTTAGCCGGTCTGCCCAGTTGCTAAACCAAACGACGGCGTGTAATTATTAAATCTGAGCCGTAGGTACAAATGGTCAACGGACCAAGTAAGGCGGTGCCTTTATAAACCAAACGACGTCGCATGAGGGAATCAATCACAACCGTCCGTCACACTTAATCTAATGGATGAGGATAGCATCTCATTTAACCAAACGACGTCGCCTAAGATAATTAACCTCAGCCGTTCAATCATTTAATCCAACGGACCTAATAGGAGACCTCATTAAACTAGACGACAACATTTTGAGGGCAAAGGATCTTGGTCTTTCATCTAGCTAAATCCAATGGCTGAGAAGCAACGTAACCACTTCAGTATATATCATACCCT